>JAYESD010000008.1:35375828-35775058 GCA_036927565.1 Tuctoria greenei
GTCTCTGATGGGGGGCATAAGACCCTATCTGGCTACCCTCCATGGCAATGTAGCAATGATGATCTGGTCAAGCGAGTCCTTGAGCTCTAGCACGCTCTTCGTTAGGCTCCTGTATGTTGGAGTCACTCTACCGATGAGCACCTAGATGTTGATGCTCGCAGGAAATAGAGGTAGAGAAACATCAATTCCTCAAGTCCCTACCTGCCACGTCAAATATCTATGTGTAGTACACCAATATACGAGGGATTCACACTAATCATCCTTTAGTACTCGATCGGGGATGAATATGTTGACATCTTATAGATGACTTGAAATATAGAAATACTAGCGAATATTTTTTTACCCATGTAAAATAAATATAAGAAAGAACTAATCGTCCATCCCAAGAGTGAGAGTAAGGGGGAGGAAGAACAGGCTCCCCATTTTCCTGCCTCCATCCTCATCTTTTGTAGATCAAGAGGGAAATCACAATAGCTGGTGTGGGCACAATGTTATAGGGGTGTGACATATGGTGTTTGACAAGATGTTTGCTTCTTCTGATGGATTGTCATTGAGGACCCGCGGCGCAAATGTGAACATGAGGGTCGTACTCCCGTGCGAGGCGGCAGAGCACGTGCTCTAGGTTGAAGTCGTGGCAGGCAAGGAAGAGTAGCGGACCCAGTACCGGCACTAGCTACACCTGACGGACTTGCAACTTGGATCATGATATCTTATATCAAGATAACAAATAGGTATTTCTTATGTTCTTAAATGTTTTTCACTTGTTAGTTTAAAAAAGAACTAACAAGTGACAAATATATTTGCGGACGGAAAGAGTAAATGGATGGAGAAATAGGTGATTGATATTTATTGTGTGGGTGTCTTGTCCATGTAATTCACAACATCTAAATATTTTACATGTTACTTGGTTCACATATCATCGACAATGTGGAATACAAATCATCAACATTTTTTTATTAGGCAAATTGTAGTTGTCAAGGTGTTAATGCGACACTTCCTCTGGATCTGTTAAGGATCAGCTCGCGGAGGTTCTTTGATCGGCAGGGCTTAGTTCTCAATTTGGTGGTTGCGCGTATGAGAGTATGAGACGGTGGTTTTTACGTGGTTCGGGCCGTAAGAGCGTAACACACTACTCCACGGTGTAGTTGTATTGCTCGTGTGTGTATTGGGGATTGGATGTTCGATCCTTTGTAACGATGGTGGTCTGGTCCTTTTATAGACAAGGTCAGACGCCTTACAAGTGGGGTCCGGGACTCGACAGGTGGCCTTGGGGCAATTTTATCCTAAAGATCTAAGGCTTCTCGCATAAACTTCCTCTGACCGTGGCTTGAAGTCTTGTCGTCTTGTCGTCTCTGTCGCTAGTGGCCCATGCATAGTCATTGTTGATGGCATGGAATGTCCCATCCAACTGTCTCTAACGTCGTAAGCTACCCACTTGGCAGAGTGAGGTAGGCCTGTTGCACCTTTAATGCGATGCGATTGGGCGCAGTGGTACCTGATAGTAGGCATGCACCGGGTCACGCGCCTGGGGAAGACGCGAGCCTTCAATGCCTGATTTTGACAAGGCGCACCTCCCTCTTAACTCCCACAACCCACCACCCAGGACAAGTTGCAGAGTACGTGACAGCTCGAGAGCTAGCCTCTTCTGGGGAGGTCGGGCCCCGATCTGCTGACCACGTGGCAGCTCTGGAGCCTGCTCCTGAGTAGAGCGGGGGCTCCAGGGCCGCGGTACACGTGGCTGGGCCGGAGCCCGCCTCTTTGGGGAGGTGACCTGTTTGTTGTCTCGAGCCACATGGCAGCTCTGGAGCCCACCCCCATGGGGGGAGCGCGATCTCGTTTTGCTGGACACGTGACCGCTTGGGAGCTCATCCCTGAGGGGGAGATGGACTCTTCCTTGAGGTCCATGTGGATACTCCGGACCCCATACCTAAAGTTGAGGGTTACGGGCCATCTGGATACGTGGCGCCCTCGGACCCCGCCTTGGCTGGGGACAGGGCACCTAGGCGGTTTTAGCTTGTGCGCGGGATACCCGCTATGCTGAGTACCGACAGTAGTAGATATAAAAAGGGAAAAAAAACATGGATAAATACTTGTTGGACTGTAATTTTCAAGCCCAGGTATGAGCCTCCTTATTCATTGTTTGCGTCTAGGTGGTCTGAACATTATTGTTGGACTGGGCTAAAAGAGAACTGGTGTCGTATGGGTTGTGTTGGGTACTCATATTTTCAATCAAACTGTTCATAATGGGGTGTTGTAAATCGTATATTATTTTTAAATTTTGAGTAGATTATGGGTTCGACTGTTTCTAACAGCGTACTTTAGCCTGATAATTTAAAATAGAGTACAGATTGTGGTACTCTAAATTTAAAGTGTCGTCGTGATACTCTAAAACGCTCTTGTGTTGGTTGAGAGGTGGTCATGTTCTGTTTTCATAGCGTAGAGTACAATATAAAGTATGATACATGTGAAAAAATATAATACAAAGTATGGAATCTTTTATTAGGTGTAAATGTCTAGAAACATTTTTTTAGAATGAGAATTTAAAGGATGATGAGTATGAAAGGTCATCTACTCGTGGTAGCAGCTAATTTAGCCTTTAGGTATGCGGTATCACTGAGCCTCGTTGTTGGTACCCGGCATACCGGGTACCCTCGCGCACAGGCTAGAGCCGCCTAGGTACCTCGCCTCCCAGCAGGGACAGGGTCCGAGGGCGCCAAGTGTCCATGAGACCCGGACCCGCCAGCCTCAGATGAGAGGTCCGGGGTGCCCACAAGACATCCCGAAGGAGGCACTCATCTTCACCTTGACGACAAGCTCCCAGACAGCCACGTGTCGAGCGGGACGGGACCCGACCTCCTCCACGGAGATGAGCTCCCAAGGTACCACGTGGCACATGAAGTGAATGTGGCCTAGAGGGGGTGAATAAACCTTTTTGAGTTTTAGTCGGAACCTGCAACACTTAACAAACTGATCAAATCCCGAGATATCGGACTAGTCCGGTCGAGTGCAGACTAGTCCGGTGCGTGCGGACTAGATTGATCAAGTTTGATCGATTATCTCGATCCTAGACTGTATGCAGCAGAAAAGTACTTGTAATTGGAGTGTCACACTACTATGAACTAGGATGTAGCATAAGTTAATCTTATATTCAATATTTCAACGTAATATAAACAAGATTGATTGAAACCCTAGTGAGATATGAAGAGTAAGAACAATGTGCGGAAAGTAAGAACACAAGCTCTTTATCCCGTGGTTCGGTTCCCAAAGAGGCAACCTACATCCACATTGAGGAGTCCACAAAGGATCGGGTCTTTTCCAACCCTACCCTCGTCGAATCGCCACGGTGGCCAATCCTTTTCACTAATCATAAAGGGCAAATAACCGAATTCAAGGGGCCTTCACACAAGTTGAGGGCTCCCCAAGATTACAAGATGAACACCACCAAGAACACACTCTTAAGATTACAATGAAAACCACACGAGTGTGTTAGCGAATCAAACCAAGAGCTCAATGAGTGAAGAACCGTGTCTCTCCTTGGATCCAAAGTGTATCCTCAAAGGATTAAGTTTTTGTGCGTTGTATTGCATGGAGAGATGAGTTTTCTAAGCTCTTGGAGGGTGTGACGGCGCAGGGTGTCGAGAGATGTGAAAGTTGGGCCGTGCACACCTATTTATATGGGACTAGTTCGTGGTGGACACTGGACTAGTCCGGTGTGCTGCGTGTAGGAAACTCTAAGTGTCCCGAAATATCGGACTTGTCCGAAGTGAAAGCAGACTAGTCCGATTTGGTTCTGGAAATCTTCGGATTTGTCCGATCTTGTACAGAAAGATATCAGACTAGTCCGGGGTCGGTCGGACTAGTCCGGTCCTGTATAGGTTTGTGCAATGTGTGAGATTATTTGTGCTTGAGCTCTTGGGGTGTGTTTCCTTAACACACTCCATACACAATGATCTACTACACTTGGTTCTTGAGCTCTTTTCCGCATTGCTTCTCATTCTCCTTTCTTTTTGGTGCTTTGTTCATTCTTTCATTAGAACATGTGCTCATCTCAACAATGTAGTTAGGATATCATTTGGTTGTCATAAATCAACGAAAACCCAAAAGGGATTCCTAGATGCACTTTCACGAAGTCAAGACCCGACCCCCCCCCCCCCCCCCCCCACGGAGGCAAGCACCCAAGTTGGGGCGAGATCTGGCTTCCCCTGTGGAGGTCAGCTCCCGAGCTGCCACATGGCCCGCGAGACGGGCGTGGCCTCCACCATGACGGAGAGCTCCCCGGCAGCCGCATGGTCAGTCCACTTGCCCTGAGCGGATAGTGAGGAAGTTAAGAGGGCGGTACGCCTTGTCTCCATCAAGCCTTGAAGATACGCGGCTTCCCCAGACGCATGGTGTGGCACACGCCTAATGTCAGGTACCGCTGCAACTAATCACATCATAGTGAAGGTGCCGCAGGCCTATCCAGCTCCGCCAAGTGGGTAGCTTACGGCGCCAGAGACAGTTGGATGGGACATTCCCTACCAATGTGAGCAACGGCGTGTGGGCTACTGGCAACCCGAGCGGCAAGATGGCGAGTCCTCAAGTCCGCGGACAGAACAACCTTATAGAAGAAGCCTTATATATTTAGATAAGATCTCCCTGGGACCACTTGTCATCCCCAGGACCCCACTTGTAAGGCATTTGACCTTGACTATAAAAGTCCTGGACAACCACCGATACAAGGACGAGACTCAGAATCCCCGATACACACACATATGCATACATACTCACCAAGCAATACAATCCACTGTGGAGTAGGGTGTTACGCTCCTTGCAGCCTGAACCACGTAAAAACAACTGTCACATACTCTTCCGCTAGAACACTAGTTTGAGGCCTAAGCCCCATCGAACAAGAACCTCCGCGGGCTGCTCCTTAGCAGATCCGGGGGAAGTGTCGCATTGACCCTTTGACATTTGGCGCGCCAGGCAGGGGCTTTTTCCCTCAAAAAAGTGGTAGAGCTTTCACCACCATGGTGTTCATCAGGCCCGTGGAAGGCGGTTTCCGAGGCCGACGCCCAGTGACCAGATATGTCGCTCGAGCGACACTCTCTGGTCTGTCTCGCCCCCGTGCAGGTACGACTGGCCAAGGTAGCATGTCGGGACACGCTCCAGCTCAGTCGGCTCCCCCAACAGCGAGCCTGGAAAACGCCTTGGCGGCGGCCAAAGCTCTCCTCCACTATGCACCGTCGTTGAACGCCTCTCAGGGGGTGGCTCAGTAGTGGGTCCAAGACATCGACCACCTCGTCATCACAGCCATCAACTCCCCCAACAGGGGAAGGCGCCTCGTGTCGCTACCGCGCACACCGTACATCGACCGACACATCGCAAACTCCCACTCCTCCAAGCCTACGAGCGTTGGCTGGGTCCCCACGGAGGACCTCATGGCCGAGCTTGACCGTCGTCAAGCTCACATGGACGGCCGCGTCATCATTGAGTGGCAGCAAGAGAGGCAGCGCAACCTCGATGCTGAATATGGCACTCAACGCCATGTTCACGAGGCATATTCCGTCCAAGGTGTGCTACAGGTAAACCCTCCACCACCTAAGCAGGAGCACGTCGGCTGGACAGCTCCCCTGCAGTACTCGGTCCAGCAGGGTGTACAGCAATAGTACTTGGCACAGCCAGTACCATTGCAACAGCGCATGGCACAACCAGTGCCACAACAGCAGGTCCAACAAGTGCTGCACGTCGAGCAGCAGATCCCCACGGGGTATGCTGTCCCATATGCCTCTCCGACGAAGCATGTGGGAGGCTGCGCGGCGTTGGATCCACACCTCTGCTTCGCGATGTGTCCGTGCAAGTTCCAGCCACATATCCTGGAGAGGTTCGACGGAAGCATCAATCCGGCAGAGTTCCTGCAGATCTACACCACGACGCTCCTTGCTGCGGGAGCGGATGAGACCATCCTGGTGAACTACTTCCCAGTCACCCTGGTTGGGTCAGCCCGCTCATGGCTGATGAACCTTCCTGAGGGGTCTATAACCTCTTTGGATGAGCTGTGCCAGCAGTTCATGGTGAACTTCGGCAGCTCCTACACACGCCCCGACACCGAGCTCGATCTCCATGCTGTGCAACAGCAACCCAAGGAGACGTTGCGGTCATTCATCCAGCGTTTCTCCCAGGTACGCAACTCCATTCCCAACATCCCAAATGCCTCTGTCATAGTGGCATTTTGCCAGGGAGTGCGAGACCGCAAGATGCTCGAGAAACAAGCCACGCACAACGTGCAAGATGTCTTCGAGCTCTTCTCCATCGCTGATCGGTGTGCCAGAGCGGCAGAAGGCCGCAACTGGCATGATCAGTCCGCCCCCGAAGCGGGTGGGGCTAGCCAGACCGGAGAAGGAGCCGCTACCCCTGGTAGCGGCAAAAAGAAGAACAAGAATCGGGGTGGCGGCCAGAACAAGCTGCTGCACAGATTCCCCGTCACAGCAGCAGCCGCCACGCCCGTAGAAGCGTCCTCATCAGCCACCAGCCGCTGACGAAGACGTCGAGCCCTGCCCGGTGCACAAGACTCGTGAACACACCGCGAGCGAGTGCCGAGAGATAAAAAGGTGTGTCGAATGCTATCAAGAGCAGGCTCAACAACGCCTGGACGGAGCCCCCACCCGCCAGCGGGAGGGCAAGCATAAGGTCGAACTCAAGGTTGACAATGACGAAGAGCTAGATTGCTCTCACGGAGCTCAAGGTCTTCGAGGCGAGACTGCAGCCTGTCCTGATCAACTTTAGCCCTGGCCATCATTGTCTGCGCCACTATCTCTTGTTCGGCAACCACAACCTCCCTCTTGGCAACGACGACTTCTTGACGACTCAGTGCCTCTCGACCGGCAGCAAGAGCGCACATGCGGGCGTCAGCAGCGTCGTTGGCGGCCTTGGCGTCGGCCAGGATCTTCTTGGTCAAGGCGTCTGAGGCCCTCGCCAAGCGATGCCTCGCCTCCAGTTCCTTGTTCTCCTTTGGTACTTTGCCTTTTCCTCAGCGGTCGTGGAGCTCAGGAGACCCTCCCAGCCTCAGAGGCGCTCGCCCTCGGCACGCAGCTTCTCCCACTCCGCAACAAGAGCCTCTTGTGCCCAGTGGAGGTTGGATTGCCCTTGAAGGATGTTGGATTGCGTCAGGTCCATGACGTCGGAAAGCCGCTCCGGCTGCGCTGATGTCAGGAAAGGTCGTCCGGTGATCATCTCGGGGATCCCTTCCTCCTGTAGTGGTGAAGGCGAGGCCACCAACACTGGGGATCTTGCCCTCGGAGCCTGAGCAGGAGTTGTGGTGCCACCAACAACAGGGTCACCACCACTCAAAGGGCCGATCGCCGAATCAGCAGCACTAGGGGCCAGACCCCAAACCCCCGAAGTCGGCTCCAACATGGCCTCTGCCACGACGCCCGGAGGTGCCTCTGCCACGACGGCCAGAGGTGCCTCTGGCACGACAACTGGAGATGCAACCGGAGATGCTTCAATACCCACGCTGGGCACAGACGCCGGAGCAGCACTCCCCTCAACAAGCTTGGCAGGCTGCCCCGCCAGCCCAGCCGTAGCATCCTCGGCCGCCTTCAAAGCACTCGCGGGCAGTAGCCCCAGTGGTAGGGGCCTCACAACAGCTGACGTAACCCTACAAATCAAGACCAAGCCTTGACCAATCAACATAGGCAGGCGAGATAATAAAGCAAGTGTTGGCAAGAATGCCTTACCGACGTCCCAGGAAGCTCTAGCGAGCCTCCACCTTCGGCGACCCTGAAGTCGCGGGCCCTGACGATGGCATAACAGGCGATGCCATCCCAGTGAACAGGCTAATCGACCTGAAATGACTTAATAAAACGAGATTAGCACTCAGGGGGCAGACTAGTCCGGTCCACCTGCAGGGAAGGCCTAAAAAGAGTTTCTAACAAGTTTTAGTCCAATTCTTGTGATGCAAAGTATGTTAGAATGACTTAGTGAACCTTAACAAGTTATAAAGCAAATGTGATACTAAGGATCACGATGAAACAAGAGTGATGAACAAAACCGGTAAAGCTAACCCTAGAAGCAATGTGCAATAAGTGAAAGTGAAGTACACAAGGGACACAAGGATTTTATTCCAAGGTTTGATCCCACGAAGGAATCTACATCCCCGTTGAGGAGTCCACGAAGGACCGGGTTCAACAACCCTTCCCTCACCAAGTTTACGACATGTACCTAACTTGGTTCTCCACTATCACAAAGGGTGAATACAAGATTCGTTTGGGCTTCTCACAATCTGAGGCTCCCACCACAAATACAATCACAAATCACAAAGATTAACTCAAAGCCACAGATCACAAAGATTCACAAAGTGCAAGAGATCAAACTGAGAGCCAAAGAGCGGTGTTCTTCCTCTTCTTCACCTCACCAAACCCTAATCCACACAAGAATTAGTTTTAGAGGGAATGTAGGCAAGAAGGAGGCTTTTGGAGGCTCAAGGTTGCTATGGCGGCACTAGGGTTTCAGCTTGCTCAAGAGAATTTTTCAAATGAACCCAGGGTTCCTCTATTTATAGAGGTTCCCAACCCATATTGTTGTCTTCAGCAGATGGGCGGACTAGTCCGGCCTACAGCCCGGACTAGTCCGGCCTAGGGGACCACTGACGTCCCTGACAACTGTCGCACTGTGTGGCAATCGTCACACTACCCACCAAACTTCAAATTCAAACGGTCACTTCAAAACGGACTAGTCCGGTCACAACCGGACTAGTCTGATCTCGCATAGAACCTTTTGTTCCGTGTGAAAATGGACTAGTCTAAAGACCATGGACTAGTCCGGCCCCCAGGGCGGACTAGTCCGGCCTACCCAGACTTAGTCGCTGAAGCACCGACTTCACTCTAAACCCGGACTAGTCCGGCCCCCAGGGCGGACTAGTCCGATCCCAGTCAGGACCTCTTGGTATGGACCAAAACGGACAAGTCCGTGGTTTTGGGACTTAGTCCCCAAAAAACACTCCACGACTACCCGAACTAGTCCGTCCCACTACGGACTAGTCTGAACTCAGTCAGACCCTTCTGGTTCGGCTGAAAACGGACTTGGCTGGCGAGGAGCGAACTAGTCCGGCCACCTGCACGGACTAGTCCGACCACTCCTGCCAGACTGCTTCCAACTCTCTTCTCTCAATAGGTTTGATATCTAAACCGCTTTGAGCTCCCAACTTGATCTCAATGCACTTTACACACACACCCTCTCACATATTTGGCTAGTCTAAACTCGACACACTAGAAACCCTAGTTACTCCTTTTTGAGTTGACATCGCCGTTTTCATCCTTTTCCTTTTTGAGGGATTGTGCTTCCACTTGAGTCCACACCTGTGCTTAAGATCACTGAGCACATTAGTCACTTAATTGTCATCATCAATCATCCAAAACCCACGGGATCCTAGATGCACTTTCAATCTCCCCCTTTTTGGTGATTGATGACAACACATTAAGTCTTCACATATAAGAGTATAAATTTGGTTTTCATAACATGCGGGTGTATGAGTGACTCCCCCTCAATGAATGCATCATAAAAGAGAGATTGAGGAAGTCCTTCATACACACACACGTTATGGTGGGGTGCCTACGTGTTGCGCTCAACAATTTGTGACAAGACATAATAAATATGAATATGATTAAAAGATACACATTCAAAGCATCATATTGATATTAAACATTCAAAACATAGTCTTGCACAAATTTAAACATTTGAAATGACATAAATATTACAATAAGAAGTGCAACATGTCCAAGGATCCAAAATAAGAGCTACACTCTCAACATCTAATTACCCTCCCCCAGCCTTTCTAACTCTCCCCCCATCTAACTCCCATCTAACTCTCCCCCTTTGGCATCAAGACACCAAAAAAGAAAAGAAGAAGGGAACAACGAGCCCTATCCACTAGTCGTCGCATCCTCACTATCATATGCCTCATCATCGGAGTCGCTCTCCGTGGCCTCCGGGTCTGCGTCGTTGTCGTCGTCGGAGGCACGAGCCGATGGAGCAGCCCAGGAAGAGCTCCCGTCCTCTTGGAGCTGGGCGAGCTCGTCGGCGGTGAAGTCGGGGAATGGAGTGATCTCCCCATCGCTCGCCTCCGGAGAGGACATGGGTACTTCGAGCTTGTCGCACACTGCCTTAAGGTACTTCTCTTGGCGCTTGTGTGCCCTCTGATTTCGGATCTCTTGCTTCCGGCAGGAAGTGAAGATCGCCTTGAAGCACTTGTAGAAAGTGCTCATCGATTGAGGCGGAGGCGGGGAAGGAGGCGCCACAGGGCGAGGAGGTGGCATCGCCGAGTGAGAGGGAGGCTCCGCATTCTTCCGGCACGGAGGAGGCATCACTGCAGGAGGCGTCTGAGGATAGAGCGGGCGATGCGTCACATCCTTGACGAAGGTCACGCTCGACACCTTCTCAATGAGATACATGATGTAGGGGGCATACCCACAAGCACGGTTGGGGGTATGCGAGATGTTGAAAATGTTGTCGAAGATGTAATCGACGAGATTGAACTTCTCCTCCCCATCGATAAGAAGTAGCAGGTGTCTCAGATTGCCTTGGATCACCCCTGCATCACCATCTTTTGGTGCTATTGTCCGCCTCAGGATCCTGTTCAGAATGCTATAGAATGGCTTGATATTGCGAGCATGTCCGGCATCATACTGAACATGACTCGGATACATGTAGGCCAGCTCATCTCGATCTACAGCCTTGAGGTTAGAGATGATTATCTCATGATCCAGGTGAGCCTCAAGACCTAGAATCTTGGCAAACTCCTCAAATGTGACTGAAAGCTGCTCGCCATGCGTCATCCATATGATCCATCTATCACCTGAGGTGGTGAAGTAGATGGTGGAATAAAACTGCAAGATAACTTCAATGTTCCAGTCATATTTGAATCGCATGATCTTCTTGAGCACATGGCGCTCAGCTGCTTCAATGACCGCATCAAAAGCAGAATGTTTCTTCTGGGCCATGTACTCCCAGTCTACCCATTGTGCTTCAATCACAGGCTTCTTCATGCTTTGGTAGACAAGACGGTAATAATCACAATGAAAGTCACACCAAAACCGAGGGTCAGCGGTGCTCCTCTCATACATGGAAGACATTGGCAACTATTTCACGCTGCCTGTTGGGATTTCTCTCAAGAGTGTGCACTTCCAAGGGGCCAATGGGTTTGGCCTGCCCCCTCTCCTTGATCACAGGGCATGCGGCCCTCTTCGCCGGTATCTTCACAGTGAGCTTCCTTTTCTTTGGCTCAGCAGGAGCCGGGGCCTTGCCCTTCTTCGAATCCCTCAAGATCCGGTGTTCCATGATTTCTTCTTGGGCTGGCTCCTTGCCCATGTCTTTCTCTCCAATTGTCACAAGTCTCTTCCTCTTGGAGACTTGTGCAGCAGTAGCCTGAGAGTTATGAGCCTCATGTTCCTCGTGCTTCTTCTTCCGGAGTTCCTTGCAGGACTCCTCAATGGCCTGAGCCATTGCTTCATTTTCATAATAGGGCATAGCTGCGGCCCTGGCTTGTTGCTTCTTGGCTGCCTTTGCCCTTTTTGCTGCTCGAGAAGTGTCTTGGCAGCCTCAACCTCAGCTTTTGCCCGTTCCTCGCCAAGGCGAAGATGCTCCGCCTCCCACTCGGGGTCAGTGGGGGGGAGAAGTGGATCGGCGAGGAGCTGCCATCGTTGCTGAAACAGGAGGAAAACAAGAGATAGAGGGTCAAGGAAGTGGAATAATGCGAAAGAAATTACGAGAAACAGCCAAAGTTAGGGTTTTGTCCTGTGCACACCGGACTTGTCCGCCTGGCACTGGACTAGTCCGGTTTACACAGGTTAAACCCTAACTCTAACGGTTTTTCGAGAAATCTTGGAATGGAGTTGCAATATTCCTAGGCTATGATCACAAGGATACTAGAAGCAACTTTAATGAAGAGACATCTATCAAAAACTCAATGAATAAAGAATGAGACAAGTTTTTGAAAAGTGAGGGATACCTCTTCAAGTCTTGAAAAATCGACGGAATCGGGAATGGATCCCGTCGCGAGTGATCGGGGAAAGTCTCCCACACCTCCAGGGCTTCCAATGCGTGGATTGGAAACGATTTTTAGTGGTTGGAATCAAAAATCGCCTAAGGAGGGCGGTTTCGTGTGCGTGGGAGAGAGAGAGAGAGGCAAATGGAGAAGTGGAGGGGTCGGCCGCCACCTGGGGGTTTAAGTCCCCAAGGGCCGGACTAGTCCGATTAAGGGGCCGGACTAGTCCGGTCATGCGGACCAGACGTGGACCAGTCCGGATCCGGACTGGTCCGGCCATAAGGCGGACTAGTCCGGTCCTAGGAGGCTGAAAACATATATATTTGAGTTTTAGCCACTATAGATGATCCTTTTAGACATATTTCCACAACAAAACTTTATGAATATGGTCAGTAAGCAATCAACATTCAAACTATGACCATAACTCACAAAGTCACTAGTTTTTCAAATATTTTGGAGAAAATCGAGATAGAGATGAATTTCTCAAACACATGCATTCTTTTGAATAAGGTGTAAAGTAAACTTTCAGATGTGCATGTTTCAAGCCACATTTCGAGAATCTAAGATATTGAGCTCACTCCTAAGCTCACGAAATCGCTTCTCATCTAGGGGCTTGGTGAATATGTCAGCTAGTTGGTTCTCGGTTCTTACATGGGAAATCACTATGTCCCCCTTTAAGGAATGATCTCTCAAGAAGTGGTGTCTAATGTCTATGTGTTTGGTCCTTGAATGCTCAAATGGATTATGGGATATTTTGATGGCTCTCTCATTGTCACATAGGAGAGGAATATGGCGCAAGTTTATACCATAATCCCTTAGAGTTTGTTGCATCCAAAAAAGTTGTGCACAACAACTTCCGGCTGCGACATACTCCGCTTCGGCTGTGGAAAGAGCAATGGAGTTTTGTTTCTTAGAAGACCATGACACTAAGGATCTACCCAAGAATTGGCATGTCCCGGATGTGCTCTTTCTATCAACTTTGCACCCCGCATAATCCGCATCAGAATAGCCAATAAGGTTGAACTTGGATCCTTTGGGGTACCAAAGTCCTAGGCTAGGTGTGTGAACTAAATATCTAAGAATCCTCTTCACGGTGGTCATATGACACACCTTAGGTGCAGCTTGAAAACGTGCACACATACACACACTAAGCATAATGTCCGGTCTAGATGCACAAAGATATAACAAAGAACCAATCATGGAACGATATACATTTTGGTCCACACTTGGACCATCTTCGTTGAGGTCTAAGTGTCCATTTGTTGCCATTGGAGTCTTGATGGGTTTGGCCTTGTCCATGTCAAACTTCTTTAATATGTCTTGAGTGTACTTTGTTTGACTTATGAACGTGCCTTCTTTGAGTTGCTTGACTTGAAAACCTAAAAAGAACTTCAACTCCCTCATCATGGACATCTCAAATCTCTCCTTCATTATCTTAGAAAACTCATCACAAAACACTTTGTTAGTAGAACCAAATATAATGTCATCGACATATATTTGGCACACAAAGAGATCATCATTAAAGTGCTTTTTAAAGAGAGTGTAATCAGCCTTTCCTATCTTAATACAATTTTGAATTAGAAAGTCTCTAAGACACTCATACCAAGCTCTAGGAGCTTGTTTGAGGCCATAGAGAGCCTTACGCAATTTGAAGACATAGTTTGGGAAGTCTTGGTCTTCAAAGCCCGATGGTTGCTCCACATAGACTTCCTCCTTGATTGGACCATTTAGGAACACACTCTTGACGTCCATTTGGTAAAGCTTAATATCATGGTGAGTAGCAAAGGCAAGTAATATACGAATTGATTCTAGCCTAGCTACGGGAGCAAATGTTTCATCAAAATACAAACCTTCGACTTGTGAGTACCCCTTGGCCACAAGTCGTGCCTTGTTCCTTGTCACCATGTCATGCTCATCTTGCTTGTTGCGGAACACCCACTTGGTTCCTACAACATTTGCTTGTGGACGCTTGACAAGCTCCCAAACTTTGATCCTTTCAAAGTTGTTAAGCTCCTCTTGCATGGCCACCACCCTATCCGGGTCTCTCAATGCATCTTCAACCTTATGGGGCTCCAAAGAAGAGACAAAGGAGTAATGTTCACAAAAATTTGCAACACGAGAATGAGTGATTACCCCTTTTGTAATGTCTCCTAGAATGTTGTCAACAGGGTGATCCCTTTGAACACTTTGATGCACACGAGGATGTGGAGGTTGAACTCTTGAGTCATCATCATCCTCTTCTTTTTCTTGGTCTCCCCCTTGATGTGTGCTTCCCTCTTGACTTTTGTCTTCTTGATCATGTTGAGGTGCCACTTGTCCATCTTCAACTTGATCGCGTGGGGGATGACTTGCATCATCTTGTTGTTGGTCACTTGAGCATTGAGGTTGTTCTTGTGGTCGAACATCTCCAAGTGCCATACTCCTAAGATCTTCTTGTGGAGAGTCTTCTTGATCTAGCACACTTTGATCAACTTGCTCCACTTGGGAGCCATTAGTTTCATCAAACACCACGTCGCGTGCTATTTCAACAATCCCGGAGGATTTGTTGAAGACACGGTAGGCGTGGGTGTTTAAATCATACCCAAGCAAGAAACCTTCATCGGACTTTGAAGCAAACTTCAAAGTCCTAGGCTTCTTGTTGAGAATATAGCACTTGCTCCCAAAAACACGAAAGTAAGAGACATTGGGTTTCTTACCAACTAAAAGCTCGTAGGGGGTCTTCTTGAGAAGGCAGTGGAGTTACAATCGGTTGACGGCATGACAAGCGGTGTTAACTGCCTCCGCCCAAAACCGATCCGATGTCTTGTACTCATCAATCATTGTCCTTGACATCTCGATGAGTGTCCTATTCTTCCGTTCCGCCACCCCATTTTGTTGAAGGGAGTATGGAGCTGAGAATTCATGCTTGATGCCCTCCTCATCCAAGAATTCTTCCACTTGAGTGTTCTTGAACTCCGTGCCGTTGTCACTTCTTATATCTTTGATTCTTGAGGTGTAATCATTTTGAGCTCTCCTCAAGAACCTCTTGAGGACACCGTGAGTTTCACCCTTATCATGCAAGAAAAATACCCAAGTGAAACGAGAAAAATCATCGACAATAACAAGACCATATTTGTTACCGCCAATGCTAATGTAGGTTATTGGCCCGAAAAGGTCCATATGTAGCAGCTCCAACGGTCTTGTTGTCATCATGATGTTCTTGGAGGGGTGTTGAGCTCCTACTTGTTTCCCGGCTTGGCAAGCACTACATGGCCTATCCTTTTTAAAGACAACATTTTTCAAACCATAGATGTGCTCGCCCTTTAGAAGCTTTTGTAAGTTCCTCATCCCAACATGGGCTAGCCTTCTATACCAAAGCCATCCCATGTTGGTTTTCGCCATTAAGCATGTGTCAAGTTGAGCTTTATCCGAGGCAAAATCCACAAGATAAAGCTTTCCCTTGAGCACACCCTTAAAAGTGATTGAGTTATCACTTCTTCTAAGGACGCTCACACCCTAATTAGTGAAAACACAATTATAACCCTTGTCACATAGTTGTGATATGGACAAGAGATTATATTCTAGACAATCAATATGCAAAACGTGAGAAAGAGTGTGTTGGGGAGAAATAACAATTTTACCGAAGCCAAGGATTTTCCCTCGGCTATTGTCCCCAAAGAGGATCCATTCATTTGGATCATCATGTTCCTCATACTCCTCGAACATCTTCCTCTCTCCGGTCATGTGGTTTGTGCACCCACTATCGAGCACCCATTTGGATCCATCGGAGGAGTACGCCTACAAAACAAGATTATGCCTTTCTTTTAGGTACCCAAGCGGAGTTGGGTCCTTTGACGTTAGTGGTGAGGCATTTGGGCACCCACACGCAAGTCTTGGGGATCTTGCGGAGTGGCCCAACATATCTAGCATATACTTTGCCATACTTGTTCCTCATCAAAACATATGATGCATCAAAATCATGAAATAGAGGATGCGGTTCAGATTTAGGCATGTAAGTGCTAGTTGAAGTGTTCTTGCCAATTTTAGTTGTGGAGAGCTTCCCTTGACAAAACAATCAAATATTTGCCATACTTGGAGGTTTTGGCATTTTGTTTTCCACCTCTAGTATAACAAAGACCATCCTTGACATAGGGAGGTCTTGTGTTGGTGTATGCACTTCGTGCATACGCTACTTTATCTTTGTCAAAGATGCCACCCTTAGGTGCTTGACTGCCTTGAGTCAATTTGAGCTCATCCTTTAATTTAAGAATCAAGTTAGAACATTTGCAAGTTGATATTGCTTCGGATGCAACCTTTGAGGAGGATAAGCTTTTGGAGGAAGAGGCTACATTAGTCTTAAGGGACTCAACTTGAGTCTCAAGGATCTTGTTAATATTTGCCAAGTTGCCAAGTTCGTCCTTGAGATCAATGGTTGTGTCCTCAAGACTTGAGCATGTTTCCTTGCTTAGAGCAAGTTCATGCTCCAATGCCTTGCTCTTCTCTCTCTCAAGCTCAAGAAGCTCAATGAGCTCTTTACATCTTTCCTTTTCTTGGATAAGCATGTCCTCTTTCCTATCTATGAGCTCCTCCTTCTCAAAAATCTCATCTGAGAGCAATTTCATTCTTCGCAATGTGCTCTTACTTATATCTTTAAGCATGTACTCGTTTTCACTAGCACTATCAAAATTATCATGGGAGGATATGGAAGAGGATGAGTTAGGATTAACCTTTCTCCTTCCGTATTTTGCAATGAGGCAAGTTTGCTTGCGGTCGTAGAGGTTGGGGAAAAGCTTGCTTCCCTTGGAGCTCCCCCCGATGGCTATGGTTGCCATCTTCTCCTCATCTTCGGACGAGGAGGACTCATCATTAGAGTCCCACTCCTTGCATAAGTGAGCATGACCGGAGGGCATCTTCTTCTTGTAGAACTTCTTCTCTTGCGGCTTGCCCTCCTTCTTCTTCTTGCCCTCTCCATGTGGGCAATCTACAATGAAGTGCCCATACTCTCCACAATTGTAGCAAGCCCTCTTGGTTTTGGGCCTTGCCTTTTCTTTGCCCTTGCTCTCATGCTTGTATCCTCCTTTTCTTCTTCTCATCATTCTCTTGAAATTGTTGATGAAGAGGACCTCTTCCTCATCGGTGTCAAGGCTCTCCTCATCATCTTCGTTTTGCTCTTTTGAGGAGGATGTCGCTTTGAGTGCAACATCCTTCATCTTCGAGGCGGTGAACCTTTGGAGGTCATTGTAGAAGAGCGCCTCCTTCTCCATGATCTCGTGGTTGATGATCCTTCCAAGGACCTCCTCCGGGGTCATTTTGGCAAACCCCGAGCTTTCTCAGATCATGGAGCAAAGAGAGATGTTTCTAGGCATGAATACCCGAATCATCCTCTTCACCACCTCGTGGTCCGTCCACTTGGTACAGCCATAATATCTACTCTTGTTGATGAGTAGCTTTAAGCGGTTGTACATCTCTTGAGGAGATTCACCATCCATAATGGCAAACCTCCCGAGCTCTCCTTCAATGAGCTCAATCCTCGCTTCTTTCACGACTTGGTTACCTTCATGAGCCGTCTTGAGGGTGTCCCAAATATCCTTGGCCACCTCAAGTCCATCCACTCAGTTGAACTCATCTCTTGAGAGAGATGAGATGATCACTCCGGCCGCTTGGGCATTGCGGTGAAGGAGCACGGCTTGCTCTGGAGTGATATCTTCTTCATTCTTCAGGATGTGCACCCCAGTTGTCGGTACCCTCCGTACCGGATACCCCTTGGGATTGTAAAGATCAAAAGAAAACTCCATATACCAGATTTGAAGACCTCTGAAGGCCCCACATGTCAGGCGTAGCCGGACCTGCTCCCCCGACATGGTTAGTCCCGGGGCCGCCACGTGTATCACAAGACCGGAGCTATCACCCACACCTGGGAAGCTCCGGTCAGAATACCAATATGGCACCCCCGGACCTAACCCCAGACAGAGGGAAGCTCCGGTACTGAAATGTGTCCAACAGCACTGGACCTACCCGTCCACAACGGTGAGCTCCGGAGCTACCACGTGGCAACCGTCGGACCTTCAACTTCAACTATCAGGCCGGTGGACCCCCCAATGGCTCCGGACCTTCAAGGATCAATCAAAGACTTCAAGACCCGATTAAGTGTCATTAATGACATATTAATGACACACGATCGGATGGCCCTTAATACTGGTAACAACACTATTAAGGCCTGTTACCAGGCTATTAAGGGTATTTAACCCCATTTATTGTGTATCAAGCGTGTGTAACCGTCAGGGCCACCTATCGGGCCAGGCTAATGTTGTAACGACCAGTCCTTGTACTATAAAAGGGTTGGTCGACGATACACAAGGGACGGTTCCAGACCACTACTGAACACCCTGAGCTAGACGAGCTTCTTCTTCTGGAGCTTCTTCTAGACTCTCGAGCTTAATACATCACCAACACACCCCATGGAGTAGGGTATTATGCTCAGGCGGCCCAAACCACGTAAATCCCTGTGTACACGTGTCTTTCACCTTCTTGAATCTCTGCGCGCCCATTAACGAACTACAACTCCTCGATCTACCAAAAGTAGTGTCGGGAGATCTGCCGGTTCCAGCCACCGACACCAGTCAACGCGATTTGCCATAGTGAGGGGTTGAGTGACACAAGATGGATCTTCATGTTGTGCTTCCACATCCCGTAGTCGGTTCTATCGAATTGGGGAGGCTTCCCCAGCGGGATGGAAAGGTAGTGGTTGTTGGAGACAAGGCATTCATAGTTGTAGCCTTGTTGGTTGTAGTTGATTGTGCCACCCGATGTGGAGGTTGAGGTGTCAACCTTGGGAATTTTTAACTTCTCTCGAAGTTTCGCCTTGAGTGGGCGAGTCTCTTCGTCATCCGTTGACTTGTCTTGGTAGACAAGCACCTCCTCTTGGGTTGCTTGGACCTCACTGGTTGAGACTTCTCCGTACCCCACTCCGGCCACTGGTTGTTAGACTCTTTTGGGAGAGACCTGCTCTGATACCAATTCAAGTTGCATAGAGGGGGGGTGAATAGGCTAATCGACCTGAAATAACTTAATAAAATGAGATCAGCACTCAGGGGGCGGACTAGTCCGGTCCAGGGGCGAACTAGTCCGGTCCACCTGCAGAGAAGGCCTAAAAAAAGTTTCTAACAAGTTTTAGTCCAATTCTTGTGATTCAAAGTATGTTAGAATGACTTAGTGAAACTTAACAAGTTATAAAGCAAAAGTGAGACTAAGGATCACGATGAAACAAGAGTGATGAACAAAACTGGTAAAGCTAACCCTAGAAGCAATGTGCAATAAGTGAAAGCGAAGTACACAAGGACACAAGGATTTTATCCCGAGGTTCAATCCCACGAAGGAATCTACGTCCCCGTTGAGGAGTCCACGAAGGACCGGGTTCAACAACCCTTCCCTCACCAAGTTTACCACACGGGCCTAACTTGGTTCTCCACTATCACAAAGGGTGAATACAAGATTTGTTGGGGCTTCTCACAATCTGAGGCTCCCACCACAAATACAATCACAAATGACAAAGATTAACTCAAAGCCACAGATCACAAAGATTCACAAAGTGCAAGAGATCAAACCGAGAGCCAAAGAGCGGTGTTCTTCCTCTTCTTCACCTCACCAAACCCTAATCCACACAAGAATTAGTTTTAGAGGGAATGTAGGCAAGAAGGAGGCTTTTGGAGGCTCAAGGTTGTTGTGGCGGCGCTAGGGTTTCAGCTTGCTCAAGAGATTTTTTCAAATGAACCCAGGGGTCCTCTATTTATAGAGGTTCCCAGCCCATACTGCTGACTTTAGCAGATGGGCGGACTAGTCCGGCCTAGGGGACCACTGACGTCCCTGACAACTGTCGCACTGCGCGGCAATCATCACACTACCCGCCAAACTTCAAATTCAAATGGTCACTTCAAAACTGACTAGTTCGGTCACAACCAAACTAGTCCGATCTCACATAGAACCTTTTGTTTCGTGTGAAAACGAACTAGTCTGAAGACCACAGACTAGTCTGGCCCCTAGGGCGGACTAGTCCGGCCTACCCAGACTTAGTCGCTGAAGCACCGACTTCTCTCCAAACCCGAACTAGTTCGGCCCCCAGGGCGGACTAGTCCGATCTCAGTCAGGACCTCTTGGTCCGGACCAAAACGGACAAGTCCGTGGTTTTGGGACTTAGTCCCGAAAAACCACTCCACAACTACCCGGACTAGTCCATCCCACTACGGACTAGTCCGAACTCAGTCATACCCATCTGGTCCGGTTGAAAACGGACTTGGCCGGCCAGGAGTGGACTAGTTCGGCCACCTGCACGGACTAGTCCGGCCACTCCTGCCAGACTGCTTCCAACTCTCTTCTCTCAATAGGTTTGATCTATAAACCGCTTTGAGCTCTCAACTTGATCTCAATGCACTTTACACAGACACCCTCACACATATTTGGCTAGTCTAAACTCGACACACTAGAAACCCTAGTTTCTCCTTTTCGAGTTGACATCGCCATTTTCATCCTTTTCCTTTTTGAGGGATTGTGCTTCCACTTGAGTCCACACCTGTGCTTAAGATCACTGAGCTCATTAGTCACTTAATTGTCGTCATCAATCATCAAAACCCACAGGGATCCTAGATGCACGTTCAGCCATCCCGGTAGGGACTCCGCCAAGACCACCAGCAATGCCGCCACACTGTGCTGGTGTGCTCCCTCCATCCTCGATAGAGCCACCTCCCGAGGTGCCGACGACATCGGCTCGAGGCCTTTTTGTCTAGGGCTCCGAAGGTGTAATGCTGTCGGAGTCCCCTATGGCACCCTGGACCGTGCAGGTGACGAGGATGCTGGATGACGTGCCGACCGCCAACGACGGAGGAGCTACCGCCTGGCAGACCAAACTTCCCCACGAAGAACCGCCGACGCCAAGCACTATAGAGGGGTGCGCTGTTGGACGCTGACTTGGGGCAAAGGCCACCTGTGGCGGCGCCCATGGTGGCTACCGAGGGCATTTCTCCTTCACGACCTCGACCACCAGGACCTTCCCTTTGCCTACGTCGGGGACCCGTGCCTTCCCCTTACCTACGTCGGGTACCAACGCCTTGCCTTTCCCCCCAGCAGCGGGCGCCTCCTCTGCTTCGAAGGCCTAGAAGCCTGAAGAAGGTGCGGACTCCTCCGAGGAGTCGACCATGGCCAGGTCCCGGCTCGCATCGCCGACCTGCCGCGGTGCAAGACCAATCGCTTCCATGTTGGTCATCTCCTTTAGAACCTTTGTCTGAAGGTCTCGATCCGTGCAAAGCGGTTGGCAAGCCTGCGGCAGGTTAAAGACGTCGCCCGACAGTAGGTCGTCGAACACCTTGGACATTGCCTCGAACACCTCCTGTGGGGTCGTCTCCGTGTCGCGACCCCTCAGCAACCTGGTACCATCTTGGAGCCCTAAGTAGAGCCATGTTGGGCGACAACGGTGCTGGAGAGGGGCCAGATGGCGGTGAATGAAGTCGGCCATCACCGACAACTCCGACAGGCTGTGGTCCGCAAGGAATCGGATCCTCTCCATCACCGTCTTCTACGCCGCCTCAAGCTCTGGGCATTCCTCCCAGGTCGCCTTCCTAATCACCGGCCACTCGGTGGGCAAGACCATGCAATCATGGGGATCGGCATGTACGATCACCCAGTCACTCTCCAGCCGGGCCACTTCGCTGGGGATAGCGGAGTAATGTACTTGAAGGGGCTATTGGCCCGATGCTGGAAGCAGAAGCCGCCGAGGAAGTTGGCTTTGCTCTTCTTCCCGATCCACTTCAGCACGAAGAACTGTCGGAACACTGGCACACATGGGCACACCTCGACAAACATCTCGCAGAAATGCGAGAACATTGCTGCCACCACCAGAGAGTTCAACGACAGATGGTGGAGCTGGATCCCAAGGACTTCCACAAGTGTCACCAGAAAGGAGGATACAGGAGGAACGAACCTGGAGTATGCGTACGCCTGGAAGAAGACGATCTCCTTCTCCCCCAACTCCAGTGGCAAGGAGCCAGGACGGATCAGATCCCGTCGTTCCTTGTCCTCCCAGCTGAAAAGCCGCCTTACGGGTGAGACATCCTCCATCCGGGAAGGAGGCAGAGTTGAGTCCATTGGAGAAGGGGGTTGAGAACCTTAGGAATGGGCAGACACACAAGGAGGGAGTCGAAGGCTCGAATGCTTGGAATGTGCGAAAGAAAGGAAATTCCATTACCCACAAAAGTTTCCCTTTTAAAGCACCATAGTGGTGTTTGGACGCATAGTGCAAATTTGAGCAGGCTCCAAATCAACAGCTCGTAATACGGCGACCATGACGAGCGGGCCTAGATCCCCCGTCAGAAAAACCGGCCCAGGCAGTTCCTCGCCAGAGAAGGCAACCCGGCGATTCCCATAAAGACGGAAGGAAAGCAGCAGAAGTGCAGCAGGCGCCTTGGGAACTGTCGCGATAATGTCACGGAAGCAAAGATCCCATCGCCACGACCCCTCAACCAGAGGGGGACTCGTGGTCACAGCAGAAGAAGAGTGCACCGCTTTGACTGATCAAGACAAAATTAAAATATCGCGCGGGAAAGCAGGATAAGGCCCCACCCTCGGGCTCGTCGCCTCACCCCAAGATGGACCCAGGGGCCACTGTCGGTACCCGGCATATCAGGTACCCTCGCGCACAGGCTAGAGTCGCCTAGGTAACTCGCCTCCAGCAGGGACAGGGTCCGAGGGCGCCACGTGTCCAAGAGACCCGGACCCACCAGCCTCAGATGGGAGGTCCAGGGTGCCCACAAGACATCCCGAAGGAGGCACTCAACTCCACCTTGACGACAAGCTCCGAGACATCCACGTGTCCAGCGGGACGAGACTCGACCTCCTCCGCGGAGGTGAGCTCCCAAGCTACCACGTGGCACACAAAGTCAAGACCTGACCTCCCCCACGGAGGCAAGCACCCAAGTTGTGGCAAGATCTGGCTTCCCCCGTGGAGGTGAGCTCCCGAGCTGCCACATGGCCCGCGAGACGAGCGTGGCCTCCATCATGGCGTAGAGCTCTCCAGCGGTCGCATGGTCACTCCACTTGCCCTGAGCAGATAGTGAGGAAGTTAAGAGGGCGATACGCCTTGTCTCCGTCAAGCCTTGAAGATATGCGGCTTCCCCAGACGCATGGTGCGGTGCACGCCTAATGTCAGGTACCGCTGTGACTAATCGCATCACAGTGAAGGCGCCGCCGGCCTATCCAGCTCCGCCAAGTGGGTAGCTTACGGCGCAGAGACAGTTGGATGAGACACTCCCTACCAATGTCAACAACAGCGCGTGGGCTACTAACGACCTGAGCGGCAAGACGACGAGTCCCCAAGTCCTCGGGCAAAACAAGCTTACAGAATAAGCCTTAGATCTTTAGATAAGATCTTCCTGGGACTACTTGTCGGGCCCCGGGACCCCACCTGTAAGGTGTCTGACCTTGACTATAAAAGGCCTGGACGACCACTGATACAAGGACCAGACTCAGAATCTCCGATACACACACATACGCATACACACTCACCAAGCAATACAATCCGCCGTGGAGTAGGGTGTTATGCTCCTTGCAGCCCGAATCACGTAAAAACAATTGTCTCATACTCTTCCGCTAGAACACTAGTTTGAGGTCTAAGCCCCGCCGAACAAGAACCTTCGCGGGCTGCTCCTTAGCAGATCCGGTGGAGGTGTCGCATTGACCCTTCGACACTCGTAAACGAGAAGGATAATACGCTTTGTCTCAATTGATACTAACACTACAGGTGACTTGGACTGGCGTGTACAGTGTAAGGCAGACCCATGCTCTTGGAATTTTTCTACTTCTTGCGGATCTTTTTTTTTATCACTGATAAGTTCAAAAATAAACTAGCCGGTAACAAATAAAAAGATCCGGAGGTAGTTTATTTATACTACCTCCGGATCACAATAACTAGGAAAATATGGACAGAGCAAATGAAGTAGGAAAATACTCTCTCTCTACCGATTTAATCGTTGTTCAGACATATTTTCCTAGTTCATTTTAGTTCATGTGCTCTGGCTGAAACAACAAATATTGCAGAGGGGAGGTAGTATGTTTGAACGACACTTAATTTGGTATAGAGAGAGTATTACTAGAAAATGTCTAGTTGGACATATGATCAATCATCTCTCGCGGAACATGATTGGGCGCACTCAGATTCGTGAGTAATACAAAATATCGCGTCGCACTGAGCTCGTCAGTCTGTCTCCACTGCATATGGATGGATTGGATTGGATGAGGTTGCTTGCCTGTCGCCGTCCGTGAAGCTCATCTCTTCTTCCCGTTCCAAGTTGCTGCCATCACTCTCGCTCGCTACAGGCTATGGCTTTTGACTCTTCTTCTGCGTCGACTCGTCAAGTTCAAGAACGAGCCGCTGTTACAGTAGCTGACTCGCCGGGTTCACCTTCCTTTAAATAGCCATAATTTGCTGAACATTACTTGAAAATTGGAGGCACACCGTACGTGGCAGTAGCTTCGCCACTGCTTAAATTAACCAAGAAATCGCTCGCTCCTGAGACTATAAAGTGAAAGCAGGCCTTCTTCCCTGGATGCTCCAGCCGGCGTGCTGTGACGACGAGCATCAGATAACCGGCCGGCGCGCGGATCATCCGGAGTGGAGATCGTCGTCGAGGAGATGACGCAGCTGGGCGACCTGCCGGAGGCGTGCCTGGCGCAGGCCATCGCGCTGACCTCCCCGCGCGACGCGTGCGTCTGCGCCGCCGTGTCCCCGGCCTTCCGCGCCGCGGGCGACTCCGACCACGTCTGGCAGAGCTTCATCCCCAGGGACATGCTGCTGCTGCGCCCGGCGCCCGTCGTCGTCAACAGGGGCAGCCGCGGCGGCAGCAGCAAGAAGGAGGCCTACCTCGGCCTCTGCGACGCCAGCAGGAACAACGTCGTCGGTGCCCTCGGTGACGGCGACGACGGCGGGTGCAGGGTGTGGCTGGAGAGGGCCAGCGGCGCCAAGTGCTGCGCCTTGCCGGCCAGGCGGCTCAGCTTGCCCTGGGACGACGGCGAGTTCAGCTGGCGGTGGACGCCGCACCAGCGATCCAGGTACGGTCCCATACTCCCTTCCCTTCTCGAAGCATAGGCAGAGCCGAGTCAACATCTTGCACGATAACTCGTTCCTACTCCCCAACAGCGACGTCTGCTTTTTCTTTAGCTGTTTTTTCTTTAACATGTCGTTGTTCATCAACTGGCAATAAAATGCTTCAAATATTCAAATGACTAGTTCATCATTGCCATGCGTCTACACGGACTAGCTAGTCACTAGAACTATATTATAGACAATGTATGAGCTCTGCTCTGCTTGCTTTGGTGGTCAACAAATTAACTGCAGATTCGGGGAGGTGGCGGAGCTGGTTCACTGCACGTGCCTGGACATCTACGCCCGGCTCCCGTCCGCCGCGCTCACGGCGTCGACGCCCTACGCGGCGTACCTGGTGTACGGCATCACGGCGGAGGAGGAGGGACATGGACGATCCCCCCGCGGCCTGAGCTTCCCCGACCAGGAGACGGCGGTGACCGTGGGCGGCCGCGAGGTGTCGCGCCACGCCGTGTGCCTCCTCCCCGACGACGCCGAGGCGCGCAAGTTCCGAGGCGGCGGCACCGCCGCGGCGGGAACCGGCGAGGTCGTCGTGTCGCCGAGGGTGCGGGGCGACGGGTGGTGGGAGGTGGAGATGGGCCGGCTACGCGTGACGAGGAGCGTGGTCGGCGGCGGCGGCGGCGATGAGGAGGAGGGGGGAGAAGAAGAGGTGGTAGCGAGCTTCGAGGTGTTGGGGTGGTACCCCAAGCGCGGCCTCATCCTCGAGTCCGTCGAGTTCAGGCCCCTCCCCGTCCCGCTAGGTGAACGTAACCGAGATGCACCATGATCACGAAGTACTGCTTCACCTTCCTCCTTCCCTCGTGTGAGCTACTCTGAAGATGTTGCATGGCTTGCTTGTGCCTTGTGTTTTTCTACGTGTTGTGGTCGACGATGTCGACGACGACAGTTGTTGCTTGTACCAGGGGCTTGTAAACAAATCATCCATGGTGAAGTGTTCTCATTGCTCGGTTCATATGCTTTTGACACGCGCGCCTGAAGCACAGTTGAGAAAGACGAAGCCCATCCATTTCGGCCTGTTCACTGACACGGGCCATAACTGGTCCGAAAGGCCTTCGTAATTACAGGGCTAGACGGGAGCCAGGCCCACGATGAGACCGCTTCGGTAACAGACGGCCCATCTATTGTCAGAGGCTGTTGCCCCCGCTAACATGCGGCCCAGGCCCGGGGACTGGACTCTGGAGAGACACCTGAGCCTCCGCCGCCGCCATCGTTCTCCGGCCACCCTGCTTGTCCAGTCGGCGCTCCTGCCTGACCACGGCCTGGACCAGCCTGGCCTCTATCACGTGGCCACATCATCCGCTTCGTTCCACAGACTGACCTGCCGCGCCCACCGCTGGCGTTGAGGTGCTCCGTCCGTGTCACGTCCTTTCCCACTCCGCCGGCGAAACTCCGTCGGGTCCAGCTGGTGCACCCGCCTGATTATCGTTCTCAATTATTACTACACGGTTCGGACGCTAATCATCCCCTTGTGCATATTATATTATATTATATTCAGGTAGATTGAACATTCTCACAGCTTCTCGTTGCGCTGCTCATGTCATGTGATTAGACAAACCGAACTGTATAGTTTCCGAAATTCTACAGTTTACGCACGGGCAGTTTTGCAAAGACGTACAGTTTTTAAAAGTTTGTCGTTTTGTAGTTTATTTTTAACTACAAAGCAGTAAATTTTTAAAGATGGAGGAAGTATTATATTTAAGTATAGAAACGAAAATTTGGCCTTTACCAAGTACCGTAGTATCTGTAGCACGAACAAAATCATTGAGATTTGGACTTAGGGCTACCGAGAGATATAGATAAAAGTTCTTGAATAAGAAAATATATTAGGATGATCTAACCTCAAGATATTACACATATTTACAGTTCAAGGAAACCATAACCAGCCGGGGGGGGGGGGGGGGGTAAACTGTACAAACTTTTAAAGGAATTGAGGAAAATTCTATACTATGCATTTACAGTTTTCCATTGTACAAATGAAAACTTTTATGCATTTACATTCGACTAGTGTCAGCTTGCTCCGAGGGTCACATGTTCCCTGCAAAAACGTGTTGTTTCTTAGAACTCTCGACAGAAGATAGGATTACTCCTGAAGTATTCCTCAACTTTTCATTTTCGGAAAAAAAATATTCCTCAACTTTTGTTACCTATAGTTAACTATAGCTTAACTGCAACGTAAGCCCCAGTTCCCGCTATAGCACCCAGTGGAGTAGCCACCATGTAGACCCAAATCTGGGTATACCTCCCGGTGGCAATTGCAGGACCAATTGTCCGTGCAGGATTCATTGATGCTCCTGTTGATGGTCTGCTCATAAGATAAAAAACAAAAGTTCAAGCATATGTTTTACTTAAGCTGAAGTACTGAAGAAATTTCTTTATGGAAAAGTATTCCTGAACCATTCAGATGGACATACCCCGCAACAAGAGCATTCATCATGATTGTCGCGCCAACTGCCACTGCTATCAACTCTTTCATCTGAAGTTTTTTATGAGATGATTGTTAACTTTGTAAACTGAGGGAGGGGGCACTGATATGTACCCCGGGCACATATCTGAAAGTTCAAAATAAGCAACACAAACTTACTGCATGGGGGTCAGTGGCGAGAGCGGTGATGATGAACAGAAGCACAAATGTGGTGATGAACTCGAGGAAGAATGTCTCAACAGTGCCGACTTTTGGTATGGTGGCGATCCCAGGATTCACCGGATGATAGATGCCCTTGGCGATGAATGAAGCAGCAGTTGAGCCGAGGATTTGTGCAGTCATGTAAGGAAGAAGGTGAGCAAGTGGAAGGTGGCCGAAGACAGCCATGGAGATGCTAACGGCCGGGTTCAGGTGGCAGCCGGATATGTGGACGAGGGACAGCACGAGAACCGTGACTGCTAAACCTGCAGACATTGCGATGCCGAGTAGGCTCTCCACGCCGTCGTGCTGCTCATCCGTAATGATGGTGGATAATACGGTGAAGATCAATATGAATGTGCCAAGAAACTCTGCAATCACCTGCAACAACAATGACTCATCCATGTCAAGATGATATCGTCTGACAGGAAGTGAAAGATAGCATATCAATGGCTGTTGAACTGCGTATTTTTGTCATTTTACCTTCTTCATGAGAGGAACTGGCTTTATCTCTGGGAAACGCTTATCCCAAAAATGCCGATGAGTTGCGTGAGCATCTGAGGATTCTGCAGGATCAGCATGTGATTGCGAGCTGACACTGCCAGCATTGGCCAACTCAAATGGCATGATCTTGGAGCTTGCAGCCCTTGGCGAGATGATGATGGAAATCCTATTGCTCCCACTTGTCTGCATGGGAGGGACAACAACTGTTGCAGCTTCCATGCCACTCTTGCACACTTCCATGATCTTCCCCTTCCCCTAATCTCCCAAAGGCAAGCAACTAAGTTTCTCTAGGTAATGTACTGGTCTGGATGGTGATGCTTTTCTCTGTCGTTTTGATCTTTGTAGGACAAAAGTAATGCTGTTGTTTGACGCTTAGATGTGATATGGAGAATGGCAGTGAAATGGGGTATATATAGGCGTATAGACCTCTGATTAACTTGGTTTTTGTGTGCCGCGGTTGCTGTTGTTTTTTTTCTTCTCGAAAACGCGGGAGAGCTGTGCTTCATTGTATTAAGAAGAAAAATGGGATAAGAACCTCCGTTGTTGCTGTTGTCAAAACTCAAAACCAGGAGCATCCAAATTTGCAGCTGCGGAGGTGCTGCGTCCATGGGTTTTGGAGAAGGCAGGATCAGGATGCCTTGGGGAAGGATCAACGTAAATACTGTATAATAACAATGTCAACTCCCTGTCCAGGTGTAGTATTCGTTTGTCAATTAAGAACTGTTAGCTGTTGTGTTTATTTATTCAGTAATACCTGTTGTCATCATGTCTGATCTCAGGTTCAGAATGGCATATTCTGTCCTAAGCTAAGTTGACCTCTTGTTTAGTGCCCAGTTCATATGTGCAAAACGTGCTAATTCTCTTCTGAGATTTTCCTGGTGCCAGAAAAATCTATTGGACTCTGATGTTAGTTAGATGCCTCTGTATAGCAAAACAGGAGTGGAGGGATGCCACAGACTAAACTATTGCTACTTAAACCATGTTGGAGTACAGGAGCAACTTCTCTGCAAGGTCCAGATGGAGTTGTTTTGACCTTGACATTACCGCCTGAATCTAAAACCAGACTGCTGTCCGGTTCCGCCGTACACCACTGCCGCTGCAAATATGGAGTTGTAGCCGTGTTGGTACCAGCAACACCACACGTTGAAAACCAAGGGGAACAATTTTTATGACCACATCGTTGATGCGATTCAACCTTTCAGGTTGACCTTAGCCTCTTTTCTATCATCGTCATCATAATCGTTTCCACTCTTGTAAGTTTTGCTCTTACAAGAAAGTCTCTAAGTAACTGAAAACCATCCTCAGGTACTCCCTCCGTCCCCAAATATATGACGTTTTGAGAACTAAAATTAGTTCTCAAAACATCATATATTAAGGACAGAGAGAGTATAACAAAAGCAAAAGAAAATGCATTTAGTTTGTTCACAATCCCCACTTCAACAAAGTTAGCTTTGGTTAGACACTTACATGTATGTACATTGCAAGGACAAATTCTACACACAAACTCTTCACAAGTCCATAACCTTCACAGTTTAGGCATGCAACAGAGAGATCAGTGTGCACAAGTTGAAATCTCTGAAACCGCAACACAACACATCCTACACAGGAAACACGTGAATATAATATCATTTTTACTCTTGAAACGTAGATGGCAGAACAACTCTACTGGCAACCAAGGGCGCTGTCAGAAGAACCGCCTCTTCAAGCTTCTGGTTGTTGCTTGGTAGGAGCGCATCAGAAGCCCAACACCTATGCCAACACCGACACATACTCCCAATCCAATCCCCACTCCAACTCTAACGCCAGCGTTGAACCACGACAGTTGGCCATCGTCATCATCAGAGTACCAAGCTTCAGGGTACTGCATGCTACTGGTGTTCATGTCACTGTCAGCTTCACCACCTGTAGCCTGCCAAAGAAGTTGAAATTGTTTAGAGTTTTGAGGGTTCCATTGTCCCAGTGCTGGTGAAACAAACTTGAGTTCACTGCCAAAAATGTAGTTTTAGCTGGAAGCAGAGGCATAAGGACAAGAAAAGCTATGTAGTAGAAGAAAATCAGGGCAGCAAATGTCAGAGTCCAATTTGTACTAAGGTTTCCTGTCCTGACACCTTATATGCACAATTATCTATAGTATATATAAATAGTTAGAGTCAAACATCCATAATCTAAATTCTTATGATTAGTGTCACATTTCCTCAATACAAATCATCAATTGAAATGGTATATACTCCCTCAGTTTAAAAATAAATGAAGCCGGTGCCGGTAAGTTCAAAATTGAACTAATCAGCGTCATTTATTTTGCAATGGAGGAAGTAGCTTAGAACCAGTGTTGTCCAGGCGTCGCCTAGGCGACGCCTAGGCGTCCAGTCGCTCCACGACGGACGCCATGACACATCGCCTCGCCTGGAGCGGTCCAGGCGGCCGACTGGGACGCCATGGCGTCCTCAGGCGCCCTGGCGCGGCGTCCAGTCGTCATGGGCCAACGACTGGCGCGCCGATGGTCATCAAATCGGCGGCGTCCAGACCGTGCGGCGAACAAGGGGAGGGGGGCGGCGCGGCGAGCATGGGGAGGGATCGTTCGTCGCGACGCAGCCCGGACGGAGGAGGGTGCGCCGCGGCGCGGCATGGCCTGGACAGAAGAGGGGGCGGCGAGGCGAGGCTCGAACGGAGGAGAGAGGCGGCGCGGCGACGCTCGGACGGAGGAGAGAGGCGGCGTGGCGCAGGTGAAGAGAGGGGCGGCGCGTGCGGCGCGTTGGGGACGGAGGGAGACGAAGAGGTGCAACCTGGTTATGTTAGGGTCAACTAGGGTTGGAGGAAGGTGGGCTTTTTCTTGGCCCAGCCCATTATAACATATAGTATACCTTTTCAAACCCTAACTGCCTGGTCTCTCTACAGCCGCCCCTCACGGCTGGTTCCGCCCCCGCCGCCCAATCAGGCGCGTGTTCCGTCCCAGGCCGCCGCCGGCTCTGCCTCTCCATCCTCTCCGAATCTATCCTCTCCCTCATTCTCTGTACTTGAGGCAAATATGCATGGTCGCCTGGACACCGCCTAGGCGCCCAGTCGGTCGGCAGGCACCTAGGCGTCCAGGCGCCAATTTACAACCCTGCTTAGAACAATTACAAAAATATGTAATTAATGTTTCCTGAAAGAATAATATAATGGATCCCGGAGGCGTGTTATCCATCAGTACAAACAAGTACTTTTGTGTATGCACACGAACATATCAGTCGAATACTGTGGACAAAAGAATAACCATCAATCCATCATAGTCATAGTCACTGAAAATAGCAATGATGTCTAATTGACCATTTGCATATACGGAAGTACACCAACACAGATATGTTTTAACAGGTAAGTACAACTGAAAACAACATACCATATCTACTGAACCACAGTCCACAAACACAATATGCGAACAAAACAGTCACAATCACAACAGACGTCTACAAGTCGAGCCACAGCAATTTGCAACATGATATGGAACAAAACCTATCCATTTCTCTAGCTAGAATATGTTTACTAGGTACACTGATTACAGGGACAAAAGAGTGATCGACAAGATTTGGAAATAAGTCTATCTATCTGTGGCATTCAAATCAACTCTTGTCATAGTTCACCAGTCAATAGCAAGCAAATAACAAAAGCCGTCAATTTTGTTGCTATTTTACTATATACCAGTCGAACATGTTTTTGGACTCGGGTTTGCAACAGCTATATCCTCTTGAAATCATATCAGCCACAAAATTCAAGCAGCTAATGTTCTTGACATCCGGTTGACACTCACCGTCAATGCCCCTGATTGGCGACGAACTAAGCCGCTGGCAGCTTCCTCAGGGGTGGCGAGCCGCAGGGCGCGCGTGAGCACCGCGGGCTCGCCGGCGCAGCATCCAGCGACATACACTTCGAACGCCGAGGCCGAGGCGGCCGCCCCAGCTGCGGGGACGCAGTCGATTTCCCAGGCGGGGGAACCGGTCTCGGCACCTCCGGAGCACCACCGAAGCGAGCCGCGAAGGAGCGCGGCGCCACGGTGGTCAGTGACCTCGAAGGCCGCGGCGGGCGGGGCCAGCCGCGCGGGCGCGGTGGAGACGTAAGTAGCCTCGCCGGAGGCGGCGTCGTGGCGGTCGAGCCGGAGCGGGAGGTCGAGCGGGGCCGCCCCGCCGCCGGCCGGGCTGAGCGCGAGCGCGAGGCGCGGCGGCGGGGCGGCGCCGCCGTCGTGCGGGGAGAGGCGCACGTAGAACAGACGGACCTCGAGGCAGCGGGATCCCGGGTCGTCGTGCGGCGGCGGGTGGCGGTGGCCCATGCCCACGCGCGCGGCGCCGAGGTGGCGTGTCGGGAGGAATGTGGAATTAGCTTAGGGTTCCACCATGAGAAGGAATGATATTAGCTTAAGGGAACAAATGTCAATTAATTAGCTGAACAACTGAAGATGGGCTTGGGCCTGTGCTGGGCTTAATGAGGCGATTTAATATCCATGATATACACGATACAGTCTATTCGAGCAACATCGACCGACGAAGACGAAAGCAAAAGAGATGTCAGCTCATAACTTACTGTGTACTCCCTCTATCCTTAAAAACTTGTCACTTTATAGTTTAAAAAGAACTGCAAAGTGACAAGTTTTTTTTGGAACGGAGGGAGTAGCTGTGTTAATTTCAATAGCATAAATGACCACCAATTATCTCAACATCTTACATACATCTCACACAGTTTAACTCAGGTATTCACTCCATCCCAAATTACTTGTCATTAGAACAAAGATTTTAGTTCAAAAATAAACTAATTTTTTATCCTAATGACAAGTATTTTAAGAGAGGGAGTAGTCAACAGGCGCTACATATCTCACTAAACCACCACAACGGCATGCGAGAACTCAGATGGATGGAGTACAAATTGTCACAAAAACAATCATCGTAAGCAACGAACATCACCATGATGGAAGAACCTTCACTTCCCACTGCAAAAATCGTAAACGACACATTTTAGAAGCTGTCCCTCAGAACAAAGTTGATGACAATAATGTGAAGGTCTGTATCGTTCACATACGAGTTCATCATCAAAGTTATGTTGTCACCTTTCAGAAGTATCCTCCCTGCGAACATTTAAAGGCACGCACATATTATAGCACAGATCCATTGATGTCAGGGGAATGGTTTCCAAGGGTTCCAAAATTACTAACCCAGTGTTTTCCTAGTGTTCTTCTTAACATTGATTTCCTCAGCATCATCTAGGACCAAGTTCATATACTCGTCAAAGCCCTGCATATGTACAAAACCAAGGATTGGAATGTCGCCAAAGAACTCGCCAGGGATAGGAAAGCATGGAACCTTGATTTTTTTTTTGGACTCCATTTTTTTAGCATAACCCCTCCCCCACTTTTTTGTTCTATCTTTTTACTTCCTTTTGTATCTTTGTGTTGGTCCTTGTGGGTTTCACTCTAGCCTACCCCAGCTAGCTTGGGATTAAACACTTTGCTGTTTGTATGATTTGTTCAACCAAGACACAACATTGGAATGCAACACATTTTAATCACCTATATAGTCAAGAATAAGGCTTGGGTTTCCAGAACATCAAGGTAAAGCAATCACATATGCACAAACCAAACTATCCACTATGTTTCAACTCAAAACATCATTCGTCGAAATCAACAATTAACTTGGCTGTTAGTAACTTAGTATGCAATTAGACTTAGAGGTAAATTCCTTCAAGAACCACGGTCAGCATCACACTACCAAATTGCAGTGTTATCCTAAACAGTAAACGGTAGACAGTCGGTAGAGGTTTGTTTACCGTTTAGACTGTCTAAACAGCGTTTAAACGGTGTTTAAACGGATTAAACGGTTTGTACTGTAGCACCTAAAGAGAGTTCATTTCAATTTACTTTTGAACAAGATTTTGCTTGTACATCAACAAAACGGCAGAGTTAGTACAAATTTACATAACATTATGAATTATGAGCAATAGAATGATTTGTAGAATATAAAAACGGGCAATGGATAAACCTACAAAATGCAAATACAACAAATTATGAAAGAAAAGATAGACAAAAAACAACTCTAACAAGTTATTTGCCAACGTAGGGGGCCTCTGGTACGAGTGTGCATGGGGAGGGAGGAGAGACGGCTAATGCAGCAAAGCAAATAGAAGTCGCCTCTATTCGACTACCAAATGAAACGATACTGTCGGCAGAAGCGAACCCTGTATGCGGGTAACAGGGCAGTCGAACAGGGACACCAAGTTAACAGGCCGATGGAACCCTGCGTGCTTGCTCCTTCGTCTAAACGGTTGAAAACATGTTTAAACCCGTGTAAAATCCGTTTTGTTTAGCCTGTTTCACCCGTTTAAACGGTCGTTGACCTGTTTAAACGGGTCAATGGTTTAATTTCTGTTTAGGACCTAAACTACAAAAGCTCTGTTTAGCGTTTAAACACGTTTAAACAGCCCTAAACGGTCGTTTAGGATAACACTGCCAAATTGTCCGCCAATGGCTCAATGTTGCGCAGGCCACAATGACTGCAAGAGGCTCTATCAATTGTTTCACGCTAACTAATAATACGTATAAATGTGAACATGTGAATAGCTATTCTAAGTTTTTACACTTTTTAAGAATAAGTGTGTGAGAAACTACTCACAATGATGCGACCCTCGATCCGGAGATCCTTCTGCTCAAACAGCCAGATCTGGATGCGCGCTTTCTGCACAGAATCGATCGAGTTCCGAGAGGCGATCAATCTTAAAATAAAACCCTCAGAGAAGCGCAGCAAAGTAACAAAATCTTAGGCCAAAATTAGGAAAAGAAAAATCCAAGGGACTTACGCTCTGGAGGAACCGGAAGATGAGGTTCTGCCGCCGCGCACGCGCACCGAGGAGCCACCACCGACCACCGCGACGAAGAGAAGGCGAATCGGTTAGGAACGGTAAGATAAGGCACCCGAAAGAGAGAGCGAACGAAGAGCGGATGGATGGGGGAAGATGGCGGCGTACGTACGATGGGTTGGGTCATGATGCGCTGGACCTTGGTGGACGCCATGGCTGCTGCTTCGGCGGGAGCTTCCCCTCCTCGGAGCGTGTAGAAGCAGCTTCTGAAAACGCTCGCGCGGCGGCCGGGCGGGCTGGGAGGCCGAACCCTAGCTGGAGTTCGAGAATGTGTGTCAGTGTGCGGTGGCGCGGGTGGAGGAGGACGAGGGTTTTGTGTTTCCGTTTCGCGCTGCCAGAGCGGAGGCTGAGGGGAGGTGACTGTCGTATTAAGATTCGCGCCGCCGGAGCGGAGAGTCCGGATGGAAGCAGTTTGCCTGGACTGGGCTGCCTACACGGATGGGCCCCAATTGAGCGGAACCCGGGGAAGTGCTTCAAAATGGGCCGGGCTCAGATCAGTTGGGCAGGGCCGAGCCCGTCCGTCAAAATAAAACGACCGTCAAAATGTTTCAACGCTCCCCAAGTAATAACTAGGGATGCTGCACTAAATCGTCTTATTATACCATGTTTGAACTGAGTAAGTAGCTTGTTCTTGTTTCTGACGACTCTCTTTTTACGTCGTCAAATGGGGAAAAGATTGTATGAAATGGTTTAGCGAAGAACCATATAGACCATTTCTTGCTTATATATATATATATATATATATAGCGTAAAAAAGTTAATAAACCATTATATATATATATATATATATAAACCAATTAAGCATTGTGAGCAGTGTTCTCAACAATTCATGGTGTCTAGAGGTTCTATATTCTACTGAACCTGGATCGATTTATTTATACATAAGGAGAGACCATCATCGGTAATAGAAACCGACATACATACACATATACATGTAGGTAGCCAGCCAAAAAGAGGTGTGAATTGTCGCCGTTAAGAGATGCCGTTGCTTGCAGTCTTGCAGAACAGGGATTATCAGGCAGCTAGGCTGTTCATCCACAGTGCTCGCTCTGTACTCAGCCCTCCTCTCACTTGTCCCCATAGGATCAAAAGCGCATGCATGTGTGGACCAGTTGATCAGGCCATATTCATCAACAAGCCTGGTGTGTACTGTAGAGGTCCTCCACAAGTATTGCCCTGGGCTGGGACATGCAGGAGGGGGAGCTAGAGAAGCAGACTACTGCACTACAACGTCTTAACCATCTCCGACTGGCTCACTCCAACCAACTCACGAGACTGTGAGAGAGAGAGTGTGTGTGTGGGTGTGTGGGCTACAGTGCTAGCGAGACTACCATCGATGATGATGAGACGCTCCTCCTTCCTCAAGCTACGTGCTAATCAATGTCTCCATCATCTGCTTTGACAAAAAAGACCCCGCGAGAGCTCGATCACACTGGAGGTGGAGGGACCCTAGCTACAGTAATTCGGACAATTAAGTTGATGCGCCTCGTTAACCATAATATACATCAGCTTACTCTACTAATCGTGTGGTCTGTGTCTTTGAAGGTTCGTGTGCTATCAAACTGCATGCTCGTGTGGGGTTTGTGTCCAGGAATACGTCTTCGGTGCTCCCAGATCGGTACTCCCGAGAGTACTCCTATGACATGGTGTGGTTTTACTAGTTCATTATAATTTGATTGGACCCATGTGAAAAAAGATAAACTAATAAAAGTGTGACAGTTAATGGGAATACCTACGGGAGCACCGAATGGGAGCACCGAAGCCGTGTCCTGTGTTCAGACCAAGGTACACTACTGTTCAGGTTCCGTTCCATTGATTTTTAGTTCGGAATGAACAACCTAGTAGTAATTTTGTGTTGATAATTTAGATTATAAATCTTTTTATTTGTCACCAGCTAGTTCATTTTTGAATTAATCGATGATGACAAATAAAAAGATCTGGACGGAGTATGTGTTGATAACTTTGCACATTAACATTATCATCGACGCAGAAACCACAGGTTAAAAGTGATCTTGTTTATCAATTAACTCAGCCATGGATCGCTACCCATCAAAGCAAAAACAGAACAAAGGAAGAAGATGCAGAAGCTCGAGCTGCTCACATCACAGATGGTGAGTAATATGCGTCAATCCTGTCAATCGCGCATCACTCTGTCGTGTGCCGTAGAAAAACGTTACGTTGTCGCCACAACACACAACCGTAACTAAACATGAGCAATGACAATTATTACACGTACGCGCGCGCTGGTACTTTGTGAGAGTGACCCATTAACCCACACATCCACGAGCATACATTTTTTTTTAATTTGCTCCACATGATCTTCTCCTGCCCTTTTAAGTAGAAGCAGGCAAATTGAGTTCCAAAATTGAGAACAATGTACGTATAATAATCTATGACATATCAATTGCTACTTTTTTTAAATTTTATCTTATTGATAAATTTTCTGAAAATATTTGGTAAGAAATTTGAAATTTTTAACTGAGAAATTCTTTGCTTGTAAGTTTCAGACTGTGTTTGACCATATATGCACTTAGTTTGGTTGCCTCCTTTTTGGAAGGGCCATTCTCACTAAATGCCTGGCCTCACAATTTCCCATGACATCTCTCATGGTTGCTATTCGGAAACAAGTTTACGCATGGACAAGAAGAATCGCTTTGTTTTTACTCTTCATCTGTCTCATTTTTCCATTATATTAGATAACAATGAATTACAAAGCACTACTAAAAAAATCATTTTTACAGACGTCTCGATTTTTCAAATACAAATGGTCTGTAAAAACATGTGATTGTTATGATGAATGATACAATAACCACCTGTGATGACAGAACATCACAGACGGATTTTAAAAAAACAACCGTCTGTGTAAATACATGATTTTCTCAGACGGCTATTAATTAAGAACCGCCTGTACAATAGCAAACTTCACAGACGGTTCTTAATTAATCAACGCCTGGGTAAATACATGATTTTCACGGGCGATCATTGTTTAAGAGCCATATGTACTGGTTCAATCATCACAAGCGGTTTTTGTTGAAGCACCGCCTGGGTAAAGTCATTGTTTTCACAGACTGCTTATTAGTTAAGAACCGCCTGTGATGCTGATAAGCGCCTGTCAAGCTAATCCCTTCACAACAAGCTCTTGTAGATGCAAGTAACACCCGTGACTCATCATTTGAATTGTTGAAAGCCTCAATTGAAGTCTGACGATCCTTAGAAGGATTTTCCCATCTATTTGAAGGATTTCTTTCCCTCTTGTCCATTTGAAAACTTAGGAAGATGCTCCTTTCTCAGTTTTAATACCTAAATATATTGACTAAAAATCAGTACCTACTCTCTTAGTGCTTCACACAAGCGAGGAAGCGAACAATTTCAATCACAAATCTTGTTTTTACCCTTTCATAGGGATTTAACCTTAATCTTTCAAGCATAGATTTATCAATAAGTGAAGCTTACTTATCATACATGTTAATGACAGTTATAAGCGAAGGATGTGCCGAAGCTAACGAAATCTGAATTGGACTCAAGATAAAGAGATCCTGCATATGAGTGACAATGTTCTGGTTAGACAATGTTAAGCTATGATGGCAACCTTCAACAACATGAAAAGTGATGTTAAGGTTATACTTGCATCAACTAAGGCATGTTGTGAGGGTATAACACTTGTTGGGGCAAGCATAACCGTGATACTCCTGGAAATATTAAGGTCAAATTCCTATGAAAAGGGTAAAAACAAGATTTGTGATTGAAATTGTTCGCTTCGTCGCTTGTGTGAAGCACTAAGAGAGATGGTACTGATTTTTAGTCAATATATTCAACCATTAGAACTGATAAAGTAACATATTCGTAAGTTTTTAAAATGGGGAGAAGAGAAAGAAATCTTTCAGGACTTGTTTGGGTGTACTCAATCTAATTGGATTGAAGTGGATTGGAGTGAAGAATGAACTAATTTTCTCCTCAATCTACTTATATTGAAGTGGATCCACTACTATCTAAATAAGCCCTCAAATTGATGGAAAGTATCTTCAGACTTCAATTGAACCTTTTAACAATCCAAATGATTAGTCATGGGTGTTACTTGCATCTACAAGAACTTGATGTGAAGGGATTAGCTTGACAGGAGCTTCAAGAGTTGTGCTTATAGATGTTGTTTGGAACCAAGCTGTTGGAAGGCAAGTCTGATCATCATAGGCCAGAAGAAATTTATATACACATACAATTTGATAACTTATGAAACAGGTGAAGGTGATAAATATGATAGTCAACAAACCAAAAAGAATCACTTGTCCAAATTAGTCTTCTCTATTGAAGCTGGATTTAATAATATCTGAAACATGCTATCTAAAGCTGAAATGGAGCATTGTTCTAAGTTGATTTCAGAGGATACAAATATATACAATATATATCATACATTTTTTCTAGCATTGGCATCTTCTCGCATATAGGGTTTCAAATCCTTTTTAATGCTTCTCTCTACGTGCTTGATGTTTTCTGGTTCGGTGAAAAGGTACATCTCTTCATACTGATTATATTCCTCTTCATTATCTCCCACATTCTCAACCCCAACAATATTTTGCTTTTCAGAAACAACTATGTGCATCTTCTCATTTTCTGGATCTTGTACATAAAAAACTTGTGTAACACGATCAGCGAGAACCCACAGGTCATCTTTATAACCCACTTTGTTCAAGTCTACCAGTGCCAGCCCATAATTGTCCACTTTCACACCATCAGGATGTTTGAACCATTGACACTTAAATACGGGCATTACCATTCTTTTGCTATAATCGAGTTCCCATATTTCCTCTATGAACCCGAAGTATGTGGTCTTCTGCCCATGTGAATCATAAGCCTCAATACGAACATCACTATTTTGTGCAACACTCTTATCGCCTTTTTCTTTAGTGTAAAATGTGTAACCATTGATGTCATATGCTTGCCATGATGTCACCAAAGCAGATGGGTCAGAAGCTAACTTCTTCATTGTTGCCTCTTCTATAGAGTTTCTGTATGGTATATTTTTGTCCATTAACCATTCAGTGAAACATCTCCTGTGCTCTTTCATGATCCAGTCCTCTGTGCGGTCTTGGTTTTTTTGGCGAAGCTCAATTTGGTGTTCCTCGATGTGCGACTCAGCTATTGCGAGCTGTTGTAGTACACCAAATTGTGCACGATGTACATTCTTGTAATCTTGAACGATAAAAGTTTTCTTACCCACTTTGCCTCTCCTACGTAGTCTACTCTCATGTACTGGTATAGGCACACCTATCGGTTTTCCATCTTTGATGTAATCAGCGCAAGCCTCAATCACTTCTTCAGTGGTGTATCCTTCCATAATTGAACCCTCTGGATTAGCACAGTTCCGCACATAACCTTTTAATACTCCTAAATATCTCTCCAACAAAAACATATGATGTAAATATAGTGGCCCCAATGCTTTTATCTAATCAACAAGATGTATGATTATGTGTACTTGCATATCAAAAAAGGATGGTGGGAAACACATCTCAAGCTTGCACATAGTCTCGACGATGTATGTTTTCAGATAGTCTAAATCTTCACGTGCTATCATCTTTCGCGATACTGCATTGAAGAAGTAACATAAATGTGTGATGACAACTTTTATATGCTCAGGTTTGATGACTCTTATTGCAATGGCATGGAACATTGTCATCATCATGTGACAGTCGTGAGAATTATAGCCGAATAAAGACAAGTCTTTCATCGAGACTAATTTGCGGATATTGAATGAGAAACTCGTGGGCACTTTGATCCCATGCAAGCATTCGCAAATTGTTTTTTTCTCTTCTAGTGTCATGTTGTAGTTGGCTGGGGGAAGGTAATGCTTCCCGTTCGCCTTTTCTACTGGATGAAGCTCTGGTCTCATATCAAGATTTACTAGGTCCATGCATAAATTTAATCCGTCCTTTATTTTCCTCAACATGTCTAGCAAGGTCCCAATGATGCTGTCAAATACATTCTTTATAACGTGCATTAAATCAATACTATGGCAAAATTCCATGTTCTTCCAATACGGAAGATACTTGAAAAAAATAAAGTTCAGACGATTGTTTTAGGCGGTTTTTAACTGCTTCATAGGTGGTTGTTATTGAATAACCGCATGCGAAGAAGCTTATCTCAGGCGGTTATTACTTACCAACCGCCTGGGATAATTGCTCGAGCCTGTTCTTCAATTTTATTTTCCCTTGCTTCTTTTTTATTTAGATTCCAATATAAATACTCAAACATCTATATATTCTGCAAATTGAGTCCAAATTCAATTATTCTTTCTTCTATATTTTTCAAAAAATAACATCTACCACGTGGACCAAATATTTTAAAATTGTGTATAGCTAACATTGTAATGTTTTGGTAAATATCAAATTAATTTATACTCACATATTATTCACATTTGTGTATCTCCTAAAAAAAGGGATCCTTCACCGAAATTGGTTTGTATGAACATATTTGTATTATTTATATATGTATGAATTTTGTTAATTTTTTAAAGCATTCCAACATGTCAAAATTCAAATTATCCATTATTCTAACCAAATGCTCATATACATATGAGACATTCATCAAACTTCGAACACACATTGATTAAAAAAATTAAAAAAATCTGAAAAATTTCATGGAGGTTGGTATGATGACTAAAAAGGTCCATTGAAAAACTAAATGAAAAAACATTATATTCATCAAGATAGAAAAATGACAAATAACAATTGTTATTTGTTTTTTATGTTGTAACTAATTTCAAAGGCTTTACGAAGTGAAATTTAATGGTAACTTTTAATACTCAATCATATTACAAGAAAGTGGAATTTGAGTTTTTGAAAGACCCCACATTTAATCAAGAATATTAATTAAGTTTATATAAAGATCTTTTTAGGCGGTTGATACTGAATAACCGCATGCAAAGAAGATTATCTCAGGCGATTATTACTTACCAACCGCCTGGAATAATTGCCCGAGCCTGTTCTTCAGTTTTCTTTTCTCTTCCTTCTTTTTTATTTAGATTCCAATATAAATACTCAAACATGTATAGATTCTGGAAATTGAGTCCAAATTCGATGATTCTTTCTTGTATATTTTTCAAAAATTAACATCTACTACCTGGACCAAATATTTTAAAACTGCTTGTAGTTAACATTGTAATGTTTTGGTAAATATCGAATTAATTTATACGCACATATTATTCACATTTGTGTATCTCCTAAAAAAATAGGGTTGTCGGTACCCTGTGTACCGTATACCCTTTGGAACTACAAAAAGACCAAAGGAATTCCACCTGTCTGAGTTGAAGACCTGCAAAGGCCCCACATGTCATACGGGACCGGACCTGCCTCCCATCTATGGTTAGTCCTTGTGATGCCACGTGTATACTGCAACCAGACCTACATCCCACACATGGGATAAATCCGGGCTAAACACTTGTGCGGCACCCCCGGACCTAACACTCGACAGAGGAAAGCTCCGATACTGACACGTGCACATCTACACCGGACCTACCCATCCCAGACGGAAAGCTCCGAAGCTGCCACGTGTCCAACCGCCAGACCTTCAGCCTCAACAATCAGACAGGTGGACCCCCAACTGATGAGGACATCACAACAGCGGAGACGCACATTGAACTGCAAGGACCAATCACAAGAGCACGAGCACGGTTATTAAATCAGCAGGTGAATTCGTTCCTAACTTCTTTTGCATGTGAGTTTGAGAATAGATTGCTATGTGATGATTTAATTGTTATTAGGAATAATGGAGAAGATCAACAAGTGAAGGAACGAGGCCTTGGGAGCGTGGAGAACCAGCTGGGACGTCCACAAGTTGATGGAAACAGTTTACAACTCGGACTCGAGTTCAACTCGGAGTCCAGGAGCCGTCCACCTTAAAACGGACGCCAAGGAGGCATACGGACTCCATTTTTGACGTTCTACATATGCACAGAAAGAGGAGAAGATAAACTTTCCAATGGTTCTGGTCCCACCTCAAAATTCCTCCGAGTCATTGGGATTCGTCGAAACAAGTCAAGTCCGAATTTCTGTCCGGTGCTGCGCCACCAAATCGGGCCTTTGGGCCTCGTATCCCGTAAGAGTCCATTAGGGACGCGTCTAATCGTGTTTTGGTCGAACCCTAGCCTATAAATACTGCAGCCTTCAGTCATATTCGGTGGGTTTTGATTAGATCAATAATATTGCCGTTCTACGGTTTGTGAGACCCCAGCTTCGCGATTTCAGATCGTGTCTTCTACGTTCTTGCTCGTGTTCTCGGTTGCACTTGCAGGGATTAGCCTTCTTGGCGAGGTCAAGCATGTGCAGCACAGTTGATAACCAACGGAGCCGTAGTGTAGTGATTGCAGGGGTACTCGTACCGCTCGAGTGCCGCGGATCATCAACGTTGAGTTCTCCACCCCAATCGACATACCTTTCGGAAGATCGGGCCTAAACCTACTCATCAATTGGTATCAGATTTCTAGGTTGCCCGTGAGGTATCTTTGTTTTCCTTCCATTAGATCGATTTTGTTTCGTACCTAGAGTCCACAGAAAAGCCACAAAAAAATTAGATCGTTTTTACTGCTTCCCAGACTATAGTGCCTGCAGTTTCGTTTTTCAGTTTGCATTGTTGAGTTTGCATTCGTGTGATCGAGTCTTGTTGCTGGTTTAGCTTTGTGTTTTTGGGTTCTAGTTATCGTGTTTTGTCCTTGTTTTCTTGCTATTCGACACCTATTCCACAATCCCTAAATAACAAACCGATTCGCCACGTTCATCGGTTTGCCCTAGCTAGCCGCCTTGCGTGAACTCCCGCATCGCCAGCCCTAGATTAGGTGACAAACCTTTGTGCCATTCATCCTTAAATCATCACACACCACCCCATTAGTTGCTGTGTAAATTCCCGATCGTTTTCGTATCCAATTGCGAGTTCTGTTCTCAAACCGAGTTGGAATAAACATCCAAAAAATCGTAACCCGGACAACCTACCTTAAAACGGTCATAACTTTCGCATACGAACTCGAAATCGGGTGAATTTTTTTTCAAATTCATCTACGCGAAATTTTGCATCCGATTTTCCGCCGCGTAGACGCGTTCGGCGAAATTAGATTGCCCAAATTCCCCTCGGAAGATAGGCTATCCGGCCTCCAAAGTTTCAACACGAATTTTAAAGAATCTTCTTGATTCTCTGTAGGCCGCATATTACATCCAATTGAACTAAAAATTTGTGTGCTTCATATTTTCGTGCTCCTGAGTAAAGAAAAAATATCAAAAAATATTAAAAAAAAGAAAAAAAATAGTGAAGAGCACGCATATTAAAGCAATTGGCCTATACCACTTGGTGCTGTTTTGTTGGTTATATCATTCTTTCTTTCTTTTGCCTTGATACTTCCTTGTGTTGTGCTAGGCTCTAGGGCACTCGGTTGACCAGCAACAGTTTCCTACATTGAATACTTATTCAACTTTGTTTAGCTGTTAACGATTTTCTGCTTATTAGCTACTATATTGTGACATCCAAGCTCCACCTTTCTCTTGAGCATAACAGGTACCTTTGCAATAACCCCACGCTTCATTGGTTCATCTCACCGTCCACACCACCTGCTGTGTCGGTAAGAACACTTGTAAGAGCGTGGTAGGACGCTTGAGCGAGAGAGATTGTTTTCTTCAACCTTCCACATTGTCACTGTAGTTGATAGGGATAACATATTTTTTTTTGTCTTTTGTTTCCTACTAACAATGGCAGGAGAAGACAATAATGATGAATGTGTTCAACATGCTGAGTTACGTGATATGATGAAGACTATGACGGATATGTTCGCCAAATATAACGCAACAACAGAAGAGTCATTGGTGAACTTGACTAGCCAACTGGATGACCTTGCTCTTCGGATGAATACTTTTGAGGCCCGGTTGCCTCTCGCTGGAAGACAAGAAGACAATGCTTATGATGAACTGGAAGATCACAATAATTAGCCAAGACTGCCACTTTATCGTCGAGGTATGGGAGGTAATAATCATAACAATTATAATCGCCTTCGTGATGATCCTTTTGCTAAAGTGAAATTTACTATACCCTCTTTTTCTGGTGCTTATGATGCTGAGGCTTATCTTGATTGGGATATGACAGTAGAGCAAAAATTTAATTCCCATATTGTTCCTGAACAACATAGAGTTCATCAAGCCACTAGTGAGTTTAAGGACTTTGCTATCATATGGTGGAATGAACTTGTCAAAACTAGAACTGATCCTCTAACATGGGATAGATTAAAGGAAGCTATGCGTGTTCGATTTGTTCCTCCATCTTTTCAGCGGGACCTTCGCAAAAAATTGCAGTATTTAGACCAAGGTAACATGTCCGTAGAGGAGTATTATCAAGAGTTACAAAAGGGTATGCTGCATTGTGGGGTAGTAGAGGACATGGATGATAAAATAGCTCGTTTTTATGGGGGGTTGAGGCGTGAAATTTAGGACATTGTTGATTACAAGGAATATGATACCGTTAACAGATTGTTTCAGCTTCCTATGTTGGCAGAAAAAGAATTGCAGAAACGACAACAACAACAACAACGCACGAGGAGCAATTTCACGCCGCGTGCAGCGACTACACCATCCAAAACAGCACCATCTTCGACCCCCCGTGCAGCGACTACACCACCCAATGGTGGCCAACGAACTATACCTGCTGCTCCACCTTCTCGTGTGCCGGAAGGCAGCAAGGCAACATCATTCAAGCCTTCGTCGTCCACTCCTTCTACGGGTCGTACTTCCGACATTAAGTGTCACCGCTGCCAGGGACTTGGTCATATGATGAGAGATTGCCCGAGCAAACGAGCATACATAGCACGCGACGATGGCAGGTATGATAGTACTTCGGATGTTGAAGATGGATATTCTCTTGCTACTGAATTTACAGATCCAAATTACGAACACACCGAAGAAGAGGTACTTGGTAAAGCGGCGACGGAGAACTATAGAAGCATCATTGTGCAACGTGCCTTGAGCTCCAAAGTGGAGACCGACGACAAGCTACAATGACACAACCTCTTCCACATGTTTCTCGTCGTCAAGGACTGCCGTGTACACACTATAATTGATGGAGGTAGCTGCAATAACTTGGTGAACACGGACGTCGTCAAGAAACTCGGTTTGACAACAAGAGCACACCCTCATCCGTACCACATTCAATGGTTCAACAACAGCGGTAAGGTTCGGGTAACACAAACATCGAGAATACATTTTTCAATTGGTTCATACCATGATTTTGCTGATTTTGATGTTGTTCCTATGGATGCTTGTTCTCTTTTATTGGGTCGTCCTTGGTAATTTGATACAGATGCTATTCATCATGGTAGAACCAATAAATATACTCTCATGCATAAGGGAAAGAAAATCACTTTGCTCCCCATGACTCCTGCTGAAATTGTGCATTTTGAGAAGAGTAAAATTCATGATGGCAAAGCAACAAAATTAGAATCTGAAAAACAGCAAGTTATTAAGTTAAAATCACCATCGTTGCTCGCAACTAAATCTGAACTTGCTGATTTATTCGATGCTAAGGGGATGTGCTATGCTTTAGTTTGCAAAGAAGCCATGTTTTCACTTCATGAATTGTCTATTGCATTGCCTCTTGCTGTTGCTAACCTTTTGCAGGAGCTTGAGGATGTGTTTCCCTCCGAGATACCCCCTTGTTTACCACCGATGAGAGGCATTGAACACAAGATCGATTTGATATCAGGACCAAGTTTGCCAAATTGTGCAGCATACATGGCGAATCCACAAGAAACTAAGGAAATTCAGCGACAAGTCCAAGATCTTTTGGACCGCGGGTACATTCGTGAAAGCCTTAGCCCTTGTTCCGTTCCTGTTCTTTTGGTTCCTAAGAAAGATGGTAGTTGGCGCATGTGTGTTGATTGTCGAGCGATTAATAACATCACCATTCGATATCATTATCCTATTCCTCGATTAGATGACATGCTTGATGAATTGAGTGGTGCTATCATCTTCACAAAAATTGACTTGCGTAGTGGTTACCACCAAATTAGAATGGCACTAGGAGATGAATGGAAAACTGCATTTAAAACCAAGTTTGGACTTTATGAGTGGTTAGTCATGCCTTTTGGTTTAACTAATGCACCCAGCACCTTTATGCGATTAATGAACGAGGTTTTACGTGCTTTCATTGGACAATTTGTGGTGGTTTACTTCGATGATATCCTCATTTACAACAAGTCATATGATGAACATCTTGATCATTTACGTGCTGTTTTTACTATTTTGAGAGATGCACGTTTGTTTGGTAACCTCGAAAAGTGCGTCTTTTGCACCAATCAAGTCTCGTTTCTTGGCTATGTCGTTTCCTCGCAGGGAATTGAGATGGATGAGGCCAAAATTGAAGCAATCACCAGCTGGCCAGACCCAACAACTGTCACACAGGTTCGTAGTTTTCTTGGCCTTGCAGGTTTTTATCGGCGCTTTGTGCGGGATTTCAGCACCATGCCACCGCCGCCACCGTCCGCACCGGCGAATCAAGCTGGACAGCGGGATGGGGCATCTGCGTCGGTCACGACATCGGCTAACAACAACTCTGAACACGCGCTCCATGCCGCGCGTGCTCTTCTCCAACGCCCACCACCTCCAGGTGCATCCTAGGGTGCAATGGAGCAGTGGAGGGCTGATGTGGAACATTTGGTTGCAGCAGCAGCCGATCGCATCAGCAACCAAGGTCCTCCCCCCTCGGGGCGGGCCCCATCGCAGCATCGGACCGTGTAAGGCAGACTTGGTCCGCACGCTTCCCAACATAGAAGGCGTGCTGCGTCTCAACAAGCGACGTCGCTGCCTTCCGGGGCGCGACGCACTCATACGGTAACCAGGCTTTCAACTCATGACCTCCGGGCGGAGCTTGATCGCCGTTACCGTCAACAGGATGGTCGCGTCCATATCAAGCGCGCTCGCGGAAGGCGAGAGGCTCGAGACAGTCCTGCTCCCAAGGGAGTAGGAGGAGGCTGTTCTGCCCTGGCCATGCACCTACGCATGGTCAGATGACCACAAAAGTTCCAGCCTCACCTGCCAGATAAATTTGATGGGACTGTCAATCCCGCTGAGTTTCTCCAAATCTACTCCACCGCAATACTTGAGGCCGGAGCCAACGAGACCGTAATGGCCAACTATTTCCCCGTGGCATTGTCTGGGACCGCCAGGTCCTGGTTCATGAGTGTAGGATCGAAGAGAACGTGAAAAGCTACCAGAGGGGGCTGAATGGTAGATTTAAAAATCTTACGCAGCGGAAACAATTAAACTCCAACCCATTCGGCAGAAAAACGATCTGTTAAAGAAATCGTGTGTGAGACTAATCTAAACGTGTTTCACCGTGACAAAAGTGATAGATATCAGAGAGAATCAAGTCAAGAAGACAACACAACAAGAATCACTAAAATCCGTCCAGAAAAAACTCAAGTTATGATCGAAAGATCAAACAAAGGTCAATCTGCCCTACTCGAGAAAAATAGTTTTGGAACGCTACAAAGAAACTCGTGTATATCATAGACCACAAATCCAATGACCGTGAAATTTTGACAGATGATAGATAATCAAGTTGTGAAGACAACCCAAAAAGAATTACATCAATTGGATTTGTAAAACTCGAGTTATGATAAAACCACCAACGAAAGGTAGTGCTATCCAGAAACTCGACGAGTAAAACTTGTCTGGAACAAGTCAGACAAACAAGGCACAAAGTTCCTTCAAACTACGAATTTTATTCAATAGAACACAAGAGGAACAGCCTCAAAGTCGTGCACCACGATCTCTGGGCTCCCTTGCTTATATAACCAGCTCGAAAGCCAACTCAACTCAGATCAGGAACCTAATCCTACTCTGTTCCAAACACCTTAGGAACGTATCTCACATTCCTAAACAACTCAAATTTGTGACCCACACGAAATACTATCATAGCCAACTCAAATCTTTCCATACTTGAGTCAAACCCGACTCATCCGCAGCCTGAGTCCATAACCTAGTAGGTTGGACCTTTCCGACCAACTCTTTACGTCCACATCTCTTCATCACATCTCGGAACCATGTAGCCACGTCCATGCACTCCTTGCACACGTGCAAACATCTTCCAATGACGTCCACGATACCTTCATATGCATTGTTCTTTATTCAAACATGTTGCACAACCTTCCGATCAACTCAACCACAATTCCTCCCGAACTTGGTTGTTGAACCTCATCTTCTCCCTAAGACTAGTTCAATGGATCCCGTCACCAGCCATGTCTTGAACTCAAGCAACACCTGCACATGAATAAACAACCAATCCATACGAGCCCAAGTCCTCGACTTGACTCAAGTTAGTTCCGAACACAACAACTTACGTGAGAACCTCACATAAGCATGTTGCAAAACCACAGTAACACGATATCATCCAAGTCAACCAAAAACGCATCAAAGACTTAGCAAATGAATACTAAGTAATCTTTCCAGAGATGTAAAGCAAGTACGAAACATTGCAAATGAAACACAGAAGCATTGCTGTCAAGTTCCGGACCTTGCCAGAGCAACCCAAACCTTGAGCCGGAGCTAACAAAAACTAGTAGAACCTAGTGTCGGAACTTACCAAAACTAGTATGAACTAGTAAACCCAAAATCCGGAGCTAAAAAAATCAACTCGGAGCTTAGCAAAAACACGCCGGATCTATCAAAGACATGTCGGAGCTAAAGACAAAACTCACCGAAGCTAACCAAAACTAGTCGGACCTTAATAAAAAGGTGTTTTGGTGATAATCAAAACTTTTATCGTCAAAGCAAGTGTATTCACTACGAGCCAATGTATTCAACACACATAGGTCTTACAATCCCCCCCTTGATGAATGCATTGGCAATACCATTTAAAATCCGAACATTGGCTTATTCACATAAAAGTTTTGAAGGCAATTTCTCCCCTTTGTAAATCAAAAGTAAAATGAGAAGAAAATCCAAAAATTAAAAAATTATCCCATATTATCTCTCCCCCTTTATTTTCTCTCCTTATGCACATATTCTCCTTCTCTTCATGTTTATCTCTCCCCCTTTGACAATGTATTCAACAAGTCATGAGCATATAAACAAATTATCTCTCCTCCTTTAGTTGTTATGAGCATATTATAACATATACATATAAACAAAGCTCATCCAAGTCATACTATCAAGTAACTTACACTATCACATCAATAAGATACATAAAGTAGTGTAAGCCATGCTAGAGATCAAATGTAATTTTCAATTTAAGCAAGTCATGACCTCACAAACTTAACTATTTCAAAACTTGAAAGCATGACACTAGTTGCTGCATTTTATTATTTTTCAAAGCATAAATTTAGATCATATGATATTTGCAAGAGATTATATGTGCATCTGCCCTATTCTAACCAACCAAGCCAAGCCTATGTCATTTGACAATCAGAAGCTTAAGGACATAGTTTTAGTCATACACAACTTCTTCCAAGTTCATATCTAAGTGCAATGATAAGCCATATCAAAAGAAGAAGTGCGATGCATGCATATTCTCTTGATCTTTTCTCAATTTATATTTGTTCATAAAAACTCAACATGTGAGTTGATTACTTGATTAATTCTTAATGATTAAAAGCACTTGTGAACATGTAACAAGTTCAAAACAGCAAGAAAGTTCAACCATGACTAGTTTTAGTGTAAGTAATTATTCCAATTACTACACATGGCAAAAACTACAAAATGTATAACACGAGTAATGTAGTAAGAACTTTCAGCATGTAAAAGGAATCACAAAGTCATATATGTATGAAATACTATGCTCATATCATTTTAATTTCAGATTTACACATAGACTTACCAAGTTTCAAAACTCCCCCTCAATTTAAGATATGAGGATGCATAACCCCTATTTCACTACGAATGTAACAAAAACGAGTGAAATCCAAAGGTTCTGTAAAAATGTCAGCCAATTGTTGTTCGGTTTCTACATGGTGAAGCACAATGTTTCCTTTTTCAACATTATCTAGGAGAAAGTGATACCTAATGTCAATGTGCTTAGTTCTAGAATGTTACACGGGGTTTTTAGCAATGCAAATGGCACTAGTGTTATCACAGAACAGTGCAACACTATCTAGATCAACCCCATAGTCCTTAAGTGTTTGAACAATCCAAAGAATTTGTGAGCAAGCACTAGCAGCAACTACATATTCAGATTTGGCTGTGGATTGTGCAACTGAATTTGTTTTCTAGAGGACCAAACAACAAGAGAATTACCAAGAAAATGACAAGCACTGGAAGTACTTTTCCTATCAATCCTACAACCCCCAAAATCAGCATCGGAAAAAGCTTTCAAAGTAACAGTTGAGTAAGAAGGAAGAAAAATGCCAAATTCTTGAGTTCCATGTAAGTACCTGAGAATCCTTTTGATGGCTTGACGATGTGAAGCACGTGGGGAGGCTTGAAACTGTGCACAAAGACATACGCTGAATTGTATGTCTGGTCTTGATGCCGTGAGATACAAAAGTGATCCGATCATGCTTTTATATTCTTTTTGATCCACGGGTGCACCATCTTCATCAAGTACAAGTGTTGTTGCTGTTCCCATTGGTGTCCGAAGAGGCTTGCTTTTGTCCATGTTGAAGCGCCTTAGGAGATCTTTTGTATACTTTGTTTGATGCACAAAGGTACCCTCCTTTGTTTGCTTGATTTGCAGCCCCAAAAAGTAAGTGAGTTCACCCATCATACTCATTTCAAATTCGGAACTCATCATTGCTGAAAACTTGGACACAAGATCATGAGAAACACAACCAAAGATAATATCATCCACATACACTTGAACGAATAATGAGTCATTGTCATGCTTAAGCACACAAAGAGTTTTATCAACCTTGCTCATGGTAAACCCTTTTTCATGTAAGAATATTTTTAACCTATCATACCATGCTCTAGGGGATTGTTTGAGACTGTACAAGGATTTGGATAGTTTGTAAACATGATTAGGAAAATCTGGATTTTCAAAACCCGGTGGTTGTTTCACATAAACCTCCTCATCTATGTAGTCATTAAGAAAAGCACTTTTAACATCCATTTGATATAGCTTAAAACCATTTGATGCAGCAAAAGGTAGCAAAATTCTTATGGCTTCTAATCTAGCAACAAAATCTAGACCTTCAACTTGAGTGAAACCTTGAGCAACCAACCTAGCCTTATTCCTAACCACAACCCCATCCTCACTTTGTTTATTTTTAAATACCCATTTAGTTCCAATTAAAGTGTGACCTTGAGGTGGAGGTACAAGTTTCCAAACATTATTTCTTTCAAAATTTTCTAACTCTTCTTGCATGGCAATAATCCAAGATTCATTAGTGAGTGCGTGTGATATATCTTTGGTTTCAAAAGAAGCAACAAAAGCAAAATGAGCATAAGAGTTTGGATCGCAAAACCTAGACCGTGTGACTCATTCGCGCAAGCTTCCAATCATCTGTTGTGGGGGATGATCTTTGTAAAACCGTAGGGGAACAGATGTCTCACAAGCTTCTTCTTCTTCTTCATGTTTATCACAAATCGATGAGCTTGTGACTTGAGGATGATTTGAATCAGCATTGACGGTTGTCGGTGCTGGTTGAGAATTAACATCCGGAGCCAAACCAAAGTCTTTAGCTGCTGAATTTTCGGGCAGGAGCTCCAATTCTTCCTCATCTTCAACGAAAATGCTCTCCCCCTGCGGATATGGATCTGTACCTGCAATGTTTGAGCTAGTACCTGGGCTAGCTTCATCAAAAAACACTTCACAAGTCTCCACAATTTGGTTAGTGTCAAGTAAAAGCACACGGTAGCCTCTAGTGTGAGATGGATAACCAAGAAACATGCCAACAATGGATCTAGGTTCAAATTTATCAAGATTACCATATTTCTTAAAAAGCATTTGCAACCAAAGACCTGAAAGTGTGTAACACTAGGCCTATGTCCAAACCGGAGCTCATATGGTGTTTTACCAAGCTTAGCACGCAAGAAAACACGATTTGAGACATAACAAGCGGTTGCTAACGCATCAGCCCAAAATTTCCTAGGAGTTTGATATTCATCAAGTATAGTCCTAGCCATCTCAACTAAGGTTCTGTTCTTTCTTTCTACAACACCGTTTTGTTGAGGTACATATGGTGAAGAAAATTGATGATCTATTCTATTTGCAGCACAAAAGTGATCAAAAGATTGATTTTTAAATTCAGTTCCATTATCACTTCTAATTGCTTTTAAAGATCCTGGGTAATCAATTGATAATCTAAGAAATAAAGTTCTAAAGTGACTAAAAACTTCATTCTTAGACGTCATAAAGTAAACCCAAGAGTATCTAGAATAATCATCAACAATCACAAGTACATACCATTTACCTCCGAAGGATTGAACACGTGAAGGTCCTATGGTGTCAAGGTGCAAAAGTTGACACAGTTCAGTTGTCATGATCATTGTGAGAGGAGTATGTGAACCTGCAACCATCTTAGCATGTCTACAAGAAGAGCACACAATTTCTTTGTCCCCTTTAAGCTTAGGCAGCCCACATATGCGATCAAGAGCACTAACACGCGTTAGGTGATCAAAGCCTACGTGACAAAGTCTACGATGCCAAAAATATAAGTCCTTTGAATCATTAGCAACTAGACACCTATGCTTAGAGGAAGACATATCAAAATCAGCTTTAAAAACTCTTCCAAACCGGGACATGTTAAAAATAAGCTCACTATTTGAACCTACAACTTTGCAGCAGTTTTTATTGAAAATAATTTCTAGATTTTCATCTAACAATTGTGCAACAGAAATCAAGTTGTATTTCAAATTTTTGACAAGTGCCACATCCTTCAAAGTGTAGTGATCATTTACTCTAACCGAACCCTTAGCAATTATAGGAGTTGAAGAATTATTGGTAAAAGTAACATTCTCTACACGTGACACAAAAGAAAGGGAGGAGAACCAATCTTTGTTACCGGTCATGTGGCGTGAGCAACCTGAATCCACAATCCAAATGTTCTCCTTCCTCAAACGTGTAACCTACATAGAAGCACAATACATCGATGACTCAATACTGGGGTTAGTCAAAAGGCATTTAGGAATCCAGTACTGAGTCACGCGACGTGCAGCAGGAAAAACACGCGAAAGCTGAGACAAAGTAGTAGGTTTATGAGTCAAAGTTTGAGATTTTTTATTCTTAACTACTGACCTATAAGGTGTTACTTGTGTATCACAAAAATCAGTAGCTCCGGAGGCAAAAACAGAAGGTCCAGAGGTAAACTTTGAATGTTTTTGACTCAAAACAGCAGGTTGTACATTCGGTTCAATATGTGCAGCAAATTTTGCATGAAAGTTATGAGATCTAGCAACCATTCTTTCCCTTTTCTGTTGTTTAGCTAGTCTATAACAAAAATCTATGACATGACCATCTCTACCACAGTAGGTACAATGAAATTTAACTTTGTGTTCATGTCTAGATGCGCAAACAACATTTTTATTTGAAACCGAATGAGACAATATTCCTGCAGATTTGAAAACCACTTATTTTTATTTAGGATCTGTTTGAATCAAACCACTTCCTAATGACTTTACAATTTTAGGTGGATGTGCCTTAGCATGAGCATGAGAATCAAAACCTAAACCAGTTATATCATTGCAAGACTTGGATGAATTCAGCAGCAAGTTTAGGTTCTTATTCCCATTACAAAACCGATCAAATGTCTTATGCATGTTATCAAGTTTATTGGACAGATCAAGGCAATTTTCACATGAAGTTTTTCCTTTTAGTTTGCAATTGGAACAAAAATTAACTTCATGAGAACGTAAAACATTGTTCAATATAGAAATTTCATTCATAGCATCCTGTAGTTTTTTATCGAGATCATCACAAGTAGAACAATGCAAATCAATTGTAGAACAGCTAGCATCTTTCAAGTTTTTATCATTAAGTGTAGCAAGCTCTTTGTTCTTTTCAATTTCTAACTCAAGTTTATCAAGTGTGGAGGTGTGCGCACTTCTTAATGAGGACAATTGTTCATATATTAAATCACATGAGGGACATGCATCATCACTAGGAATCAAAGTTTTTAAACGGTTGATTTCAGATTCTAGTGATTCAATTTTAGCAGCACTATCCCTAAGCTTTTTGTCCTTTTTCTTAACAATAATAGTGGCACGAGAAATAGCATCACACATTTCTTCGCAAGTAGGACATACCTCTTCATTGTCGCTGTTGTGTTCTGCCTCCTCCATACTTGATCTTGACTTGCCCACCATGAAGCACAAGTTTGCCAAATCATATTCATCTTCATCACTTCCAATGTCCATGTCGCTTGCGCCAAGTTACTGGAGTGCTGAGATAAAACTGTTCACCAGTTGGCGACCTGTAAAGCCCTTCTTTTTCTTCTTATCGTTTGTTGAGGAGTGCTTTATCCTTGATTGTTTTTCTTCCCGGGAGGTAGGACCTGAAAGGTTAGGACAATCTGTACGAAAGTGTCCTGTCTTACCACATTCGAAACATCGTTGAGGTCTGGAGCTTCCTCTCCTTCTAGTTCTCACATTTTGCAATGCTTTTGAGAACCTCGTAGAGAGAAGTGCTAGCTCCTCCTCTGAAAACTCCTCAATCCGTTCAAGGGTTAGAGAGGACAACAAAGCAAGTGTACCATAAGATGAAGATTGACCGGAGCTAGGCATGTCACGTTGAGAAACAAAAGCAATAGACTTATTAGGGTTCTTACGTGATATTATGTCAATTTCATAAGTTTTTAATTTGGAATATAGCACATCTAAAGTAAGTGTACTCATGACAGTAGATTCACGAATAGATGTGACTTTCATCTCCCAAATTGACATATCTAATGCACTTAACAATTGCCTAGCATTTTCAGCATGTGAAAAATTAATATTGACACTACACAAGTTGCTGAGAATTTTATTAAAGCGAGCAAAAAGGTCATCAATAGACTCACCGGGTTGCATCTCGAAGCGCACATATTCTTTCTTGAACATGTCTTGTCTTACCTCCTTGATCGTGTTGGATCCTTCGTGGTAGTCACAAAGTACTTTCCACACATCGTATGCAGATCGGAGGTGTGCAACACGGTCGAAGTCGCTTTGAGTTAATCCTTGTATGATCAAGTTTCGAGCCTTGTTGTTGTTGTCGACATCTCTTAGATTTGTAGCTGTAACTTGATCATTTGATGGCACTTCGTAAGGCTTGTATACCTTCTCCCATATTGCAAAGCCTTGTGCCTGGATGAAAGCCTCCATGCGTGCCTTCCAGACCTAAAAATCAATACCAGCAAACACACAAGGTTCGGCGGAGTACTTCTCCATGATGATTAGTCAAGAACACGTGCAAATCACAAAGATTAGAGCATTGTGGCTTTGATACCAATTGTAGGATCGAATAGCACGTGAAAATCTACCAGGGGGGGTGAATGGTAGATTTAAAAATCTTACGCAGTGGAAACAATTAAACCCCAACCCCTTCGGCAGAAAAACGATCTGTTAAAGAAATCATGTGTGAGACTAATCTAAACGAGTTTCACCATGACAAAAGTGATAGATATCAGAGAGAATCAAGTCACGAAGACAACACAACAAGAATCACTCAAATACGTCGAGAGAAACTCAAGTTATGATCGAAAGATCAAACAAAGGTCAATCTGCCCTACTCGAGAAAAAAACAGTTCTAGAACGCTGCAAAGAAACTCGTGTAGATCATAGACCACAAATCCAATGACCGTGAAATTTTTACAGATGATAGATAAACAAGTTATGAAGACAACCCAAAAAGAATCATGTCAATTGGATCTGTAAAACTCGAGTTATGATAAAACCACCAACAAAATGTAGTGCTGTCCAGAAACTCGACGAGTAAAACTTGTCTGGAACAAGTCGGATGAACAAGGCACAAAAGTTCCTTCAACCTACGAATTTTATTCAATAGAACACAAGAGGAACAGCCCCAAAGTTGTGCACTACGAGCTCTGGGCTCCCTTGCTTATATAACCAGCTTGAAAGCCTACTCAACTCAGATCAGGAACCTAATCCTACTCTGTTCACGAATCATAACTTTTCATAACTGCTTAGGATTCTTCTATACGCAGATAGAAGCAATCTTAAGACTTCCAAACACCTTAGGAACGTATCCCACATTCCTAAACAACTCAAATTCGTGACCCACACGGAATCCTATCATAACTAACTCAAATCTTTCCATACTTGAGTCAAACCCGACTCATCCGCAACCTGAGTCCATAACCTAGTCGGTTGGACCTTTCCGACCAACTCTTTATGTCCACATCTCTTCATCACGTCTCGGAACCATGTAGCCACGTCCATGCACTCCTTGCACACGTGCAAACATCTTCCAATGACGTCCACGATACCTTCATATGCATTGTTCTTGATTCAAACATGTTGCGCAACCTTCCGATCAACTCAACCACAATTTCTCCCGAACTTGGTTGTTGAACCTCATCTTCTCCCTAAGACTAGTTCAATGGATCCCGTCACCAGCCATGTCTTGAACTCAAGCAACACCTGCACATGAATAAACAATCAATCCGTATGAGCCCAAGTCCTCGACTTGACTCAAGTTAGTTCCGAACACAACAACTTACGTGAGAACCTCACATAAGCATGTTGCAAAACCACAGTAACACGATATCATCCAAGTCAACCAAAAACGCATCAAAGACTTAGCAAATGAATACTAAGTAATCTTTCTAGAGATCTAAAGCAAGTACACAACATTGCAAATGAAAAACAGAAGCATTGCGGTCAAGTTCCAGAACTTGCCAGAGCAACCCGGACCTTGAGCCGGAGCTAACAAAAACTAGTAGAACCTAGCGCCGGAACTTACCAAAACTAGTATGAACTAGTAAACCCAAAAGCAGGAGCTAGAAAAATCAACTCGGAGCTTAGCAAAAACACGTCGGAGCTATCAAAGACATGTCGGAGCTAAAGACAAAACTCACCAAAGCTAACCAAAACTAGTCGGACCTTAATAAAAAGGTGTTTTGGTGATAATCAAAACTTTTATCGTCAAAGCAAGTGTATTCACTACGAGCCAATGTATTCGGCACACATAGGTCTTACAATGAGCCTTCCGCCCAACTCCATCAATAGTTGGGCGGAATTGTGCCAACAGTTCACCGCCAATTTCGGAAGTTCATACACCCGACCAGGCACCAAACTGGACCTTTTTGCTGTCAAGCAGAAGGGGAGAGAGTCCCTGCAATCCTTCATCCAGAGGTTATCCCAGGTACAAAACACTATTCCTTCTATCTCCAGCGCCTCTATTATTGTGGCATTTAGATAGGGCATACGAGACAAGAAGATGCTAGAGAAGCTGGCGACCAAGGAGATCACCAGCGTCACAAAACTCTTTCGTTTGGCAGACAAATGCGCCAAAGCTGCGGAGGGCCATGAAATGCACTCCCAACCACCTCCGGAGGACAACAAAAAGTCCTCCAAGGGTGAAGCCACTACTTCTGGGAGTGGCAAAAAGAAGAAAAAGTCCAACGGCAAGAAAAAGTCGTCGGTCGGCACACCAACTGCTGCAGCTGCCGCAGTTCCGAGTGACCGGGGGCCACGCCCCAAGAAACGACCTCGACCATCATCTGAAGATGGTGACAGCTCCAAGATGTGGTGTCCTATACACAAGTCGAACAGCCACAACCTGGAAGACTGCTGGGAGGTCCAGAACCTTGTTGAGCGCTACAACAAGCACCGAGAAGAAGTTCCTTTCCGTCAAAGGGAAGGGAAACAGAAAGTCGACGAAGCTCTGGCTGAAGAGGAGTTAGGCTTTCAGGACCCTAAAAATGTCTTGAAGGTTGTTTACACCTCCGTCGATGATGACTCCGACGTCTCTGACAACGAACGTCAGAAAACCATGAACACCATCTTTGGTGGTTCGTGGGACATCACATCCCGCCCTGTCCTAAAGACCATGCGGTAGGACATGGCCTCAGTAGCTCCTACTACCAGGGTAGAGCCGCACCAGAAGTGAATGGACACTGCCATCACTTTCAATGCTTTGGACTGCCCCCGGAACATGATCGGAGCTGGCCATCTCCCATTGATGGTATCTCCAACCATTAACAACATCCAACTCCACCATGTTATGGTGGACGGAGGTTCGGGGCTGAACCTCATAAGCTTTGAAGCTTTCGTCAAGCTTCAACTCCGACCTTCGGACCTTCGCCCCTCTCGACCTTTCTCTGGAGTAGGTCCGGGGGCCATAACCCCACTCGGTGCAATTACTCTTCCAGTGACCTTCAGGACCCAGGAGAATTACCGCACTGAGAAGTTGGTCTTCGACGTGGCACAGATCAACTTACCATTCAACGCCATTTTGGGCAGGCCAGCCTTATACAAATTCATGGTTGCTGCTCATTATGTCTACTTGGTGTTGAAGATGCCAACACCAGCCGATGTTCTTCAGATCCGTGGAGATCGCATCGTCGGAGTGACAGCTCTGGAAGAACTCCACGCGTTTGCTACAGTGCAGGAGGAAGAATTCGGAAAGGAGCAAGCTCCGAAACCCCCGAGCATTCATCATCGAGGCTCAACCTCCGCACCTTGCGTGCAACCAAGTGACAACACCGACATTCCCGTGAAAGTCATCCACATCGGTTTCGATGCCGTTCAAACCACCCATATATCGGGAGGTCTGAACGACAAATAGGAACTCACACTCATCACTTTCCTCCGGGCTAATGTCGACGTGTTTGCCTAGCAACCTTCACAAATGTCTGGGATCCCTAGGGAAGTGATCGAGCAAAATTTGAAGATCTATCCCGATGCTCGGCCTGTACATTAGAAGCCTCGGAAGCAATCAGTAGAGCGACAAAACTTCATACGTCCAAAAGTGAAGAAGTTGCTCGATGCTGGATTCATCCGAGAAGTCTTCCACCCAAAATGGTTGGCAAACCCAGTCGTTGTACCCAAGGCCGGTGGAAAGCTTCGGATGTGTATCGACTACACTACACTAAATAAGGTATGTCCAAAAGATCCATTCCCACTACCTAGAATAGATCAGATAGTGGATTCCACCTCCGGGTGTGAATTACTGTGTTTCCTAGATGCATATTCTGGGTACCATCAAATCAGAATGTTTAGGGAAGATGAAGAGCATACCTCCTTCATGACAGTAGATGGATTATATTGTTATACTGCTATGCCATTTGGTCTCAAAATGCTGCTTCAACATTTGTATGAGCTATGTACAAAACTTTTGGAGAGCTCATCAGAGATGTAGTGGAAGTGTATGTCGATGACATCATCATCAAGATCAAGAACAAGGAGTCATTCCTTGACACCTTGCAAGCTGTCTTCGACAAGTTGCGAGTCACTCGCACAAAGCTGAACCCGGACAAGTGTGTCTTCGGGGTTAGCTCCAGAAAACTTGTTGGTTTCTTGGTGAACCACTGAGGAATAGAAGCAAACCCGGCGAAGATAAAAGCTATTGAAGAAATGCGGCCACCAGCCCACATCAAGGACATCCAGAAGTTGACTGGATGTCTAGCTGCCCTCAGCCGGTTTATCTCAAGACTGGCAGAACGGGTGCTACCCTTCTTCAAGCTATTAAGGAAGTCCGGACCATTCCAATGGTCTGAAGAAGCAGAAAAGGCATTCCAGGAGCTAAAGCAGCTCCTCACCACCCTACCAACCTTGGTAGCTCTGAACCCTGGTGAGCCACTCCCGCTTTACATTTCGGCAACTGACGAAGTTGTCAGCATGGTCCTGGTTGCGGAAAGACCAGAACCATCTCCAGTTCAAGAATCGAGACCCCTTCGGGAGGGTCCGGAGCTACTTGAAGTCGAGTCTAGGTCCCAGCTCCCAGACCTTGATCCTCAAGGCGAAATGCCAAAGGATCCATTTCCTTCAAATGAAGGAGTCACTGCCGCTAAACAAGAAGGTTCGGACCCCTCTGGGAGGGTCCGGATCACTTCAGGAGAAGTTCCAGGTTCCTCCAACCGGAACCCGGAGGTCCCCGAACAAGGTCCGGACCCCTCCGCGGGGGTCCGGGTAGATGAGGAGGAAGCTCTGGGCCCCTTCGGGGGGGTTCGGACGGTCCAACGCCCAGTGTACTTCATCAGCGAAGTACTTCATGACGCCAAGACTCGGTACCTGGAGGTGTATAAGCTGCTCTACGCAGTTCTTATTGCCTCTAGGAAGCTCTGACACTACTTCCAAGCTCACAAGATTTCAGTGGTAACCTCTTATCCACTACGTGCAATCTTGCATAACCCCAATTCCACTGGGAACATTGCAAAGTGGGCAGTGGAATTAGCCGAGTTCGACCTTGAATTCGTTCGAAGGCAAGCGATCAAGAGTCAAGCATTGGCGACTTCGTGGTGGAATGGACCCCCTCTCCATCAAATCCTGGGGGCCCCAGTGAGCAGAAGTCGGAACCCAAGGTTCCGGTCTTCACTGAGCCTCACTGGACTCTCTACTTCGACGGCCCCGTGCAGAAGCAGGGGGCCGGAGCCGGAGTCCTTCTCCTCGCTCCGACCGAGGAGAAGGTTAAATACATGGTGCACCTTGACTTCAAGGCGACCAACAACATGGAGGAGTATGAAGCACTAATTTATGGACTCAAGGCGACACTATCGTATGGTGTCAAGCAGTTGTTGGTAAAGGGTGATTCACAACTTGTTGTAAAACAAGTCAAAGGTGAATGTTGGTGCAACAACCCTCAACTAGCTGCATACCTACTTAAAGTCCAGAGGCTTCAGAAGGACTTCGACGTCCTGGATCTTTGCCATGTCCAGCGTCTCAACAACGCTGAAGCTGACAAACTCTCGATGAAAGCTTCAACAGGAGCTCCGGCTCCCTACGGAACCTTCGTCCAGAGGTTGTCTAAACCTATAGATCAGCCTGCAGAACTGAGCGAAGGGGGCGAGACCAGCACCTCAAAGCTGGTGGTCCCGATGGCCCTGTTACCATGGCGTCCATCAAGGGTCATAGGTGCTGTAGGAAGCTCCGAGCAACCCAACACGCAAGACTCAAACCCTCAATATAGCTCTGATGCATGGATCTCGGAGATCTGGAGCTACTTGAAAGAAAATTTCCTTCCTAAAGATAATGTATCCGCTGACCGAATAGTCATATTGGCTAAAAGATACACACTGGTAGAAGGGGATCTCTACAGCCGTGGTGCCAACGTCGTCCTAATGCGGTGCATTACAAGGGAAGAAGGCTGCGAGCTCCTCGCAGAAATCCATGGAGGCGAGTGTGGGAACCACGTGTCTTCCCGCACGCTGGTCGGTAAAGCCTTCCGACATGGCTTCTACTGGCCTACAACACTCCAAGATGCAACTGAGCTAGTGAAGAAATGCGAAGCATGCCAGTTCCATGCAAAGAAAATTCACACACCAACTCAGCCTCTACAAATGATACCTCCTACATGGCCTTTCACTGTGTGGGGGATGCATATCTTGGGACCTTTCCCAAGAGCCATCGAAGGTTACAAGTTCCTGTACGTTGCCATTGACAAATTCACCAAATGGCCTGAAGCAACTCCAGTTGTGACAATAAACAAGCAATTAGCTATCAACTTCTTGCAGACCATCGTATGCAGATTTGGAGTTCCAAACAAGATCATAACTGATAATGGGACCCAGTTCACAAGCTCTGCATTCCAAGGATATTGCAAAGACCTCGACATTCAGGTCAGCTACGCTTCTGTAGCTCACACGGCAAGCAATGGCCAAGCTGAGAGAGCAAATGCAGAAATCCTAAAAGGACTCAAGATGCGCACGTATGAGCGCCTGAAAAAACATGGAGCCAATTGGATCGAAGAGCTTCCGCCCACTCTATGGGCCAACAGGACAACTCCAAAGCGGTCAACTAGAGAGACACCCTTCTTCCTGGTGTACGGAGCTGAAGCAGTCCTTCCTCCAGAAATCACCTTGGGTCGCTCCGGGTCCAGACCTTCGATGATGCCGCACAGGACCAGCTCCGGCGTGAAGACTTTGACCTCCTTGAAGAGGGAAGGTGCTGACCAGGTGTTCGGAATGCCCGATACTGCCAAGCTCTTCGGCTCTATCACCAACGGCATGTTCACAGCCGACAGCTCGAGGAAGGCGATCTGGTTCTACAGAGAATACAATCTAGATAAGGGTTAAAAAAACTCTCCCCCAGCTGGGAAGGACCCTTCCGAGTGATCAAAGTATCCCTCCCGGATGCGTTCTCTTGGCAACCGAGGATGGGACACCTCTCCCTAACCCTTGGAACATTGAGCACCTCCGTAAGTTCTACGCTTAATATCACAGAGGTGAGTTTGTAGTTACATGTGATGTATGTTATAGAGTCATTGTACAAAGTCGGGTAGCTCTTCTGGGAGAACAGCTGGACCTTCCCCGGAAGGTCCGCAAAGTTCATGCAACACTTGTCACAGTCTCAGAAATAAAATTGTAGCTAGCTACCTTGGGTCAAACGAGAAACAAAACACACTTAGCCTGGTTCCGTACCCTAAGATTGTACTTGTTTCTCCTGTACCCCAGACCTATAATGAAAGACATCATTGTGTGAAAACAGACTCCACGTGCATTTATTTTGTACAGGCTCAATATTTTTTATTTTTCTCTTTCTTGTCTATAACAAAGTTGTGCAATTCTTAAGAAACTTTAGCTCGACCAATTCATGTATAATTCGAGTTGCATTATCAATTCTTCCAGGTCTAAACATTGTTAATGGTCTACTCGTCTGAATGCCACCAAGCCAATCTAGGGCAGGAGTGTGCTATCGACATAGCCTGGTCATGCACCCTAAGTACGCCACTCTACCTACAACCCGGCAGGCCAAAGTAAGGCGAGTCCAGAAACGATCGGATCTAGAGGAAACAAGCTAGTGCACTTGATTGTATTTAGAATTGTGTTCGACCTAAAACTTTCTCTTAAATAGTAAGTCACAATTGAGTTATAGATAGGAAATGGATTTTACTGTTTTCCTTGACTTTAGTGTGCAGGAAAAATAAAGATCCCATGATGATGGTGAATGACCGAAGCTACCAAAGCTCTGACGTCCCCTAAGGTGGCTTGTTGTCGATGTTCCGAACATTGGTAGCGAGCATCGCTGGAGCTACTAAGCTCCGATAAAGCCAGGGGGCCAGCCGTCAACGTGAAGAAAAGATGGTGGGAAGATTCCACGGTGGGGTCTGCTGTCGACACACCACGTGTTGACAGAGGTCACTGCCGGAGCTACCAAGCTCGGACACCCCAGAGGACTTGCTATCAACGCTCTACGTGTTGATGGAGACTGCTGCCGGAGCTACTAAGCTCCGACGATGGTCAATGCCGGAGCTAGTAAGCTCCGACAACCTCAGGGGGCCTCTACTATCGAAGACTTCGGACCTACGCTCTACAAGTCGAAGCACGCAAGTCTTCAACAACTGTTACATCCTCTTGGTACATGTTCACAATCAAATTGTGTACATCTACCTGGGGGCCAAGTGATTCAAAGATGTGAAGACAAAAAATGAAATTCATAAAAACTTGGATTTCATTCATCTAGAGACAAGAGATTACAAAATTAGAGAAAAAGAAGAGAGAATACAAGCGGGAGCCACAAAGAGAGAGTCCTAGACCCTATGGAAGAACGAGGCGACCTTCTGGGCAACCTCCGACACACTGGCTTGGGCGGCTTCTCCCTCTCCGTCGATGGGGCCTTCAAGCACCGGGTCCAGTGGGAACTGAGGGTCCCGGCTTGTGTAGCACGTTAGCACGTATTCTGCGACGTTCTTTGCCAAGGATTTTCCCTCGGTTTCCAGCTGGTCCGCGTGACATCGCCCATCTTGGTGAGCTTGTTGCCTACCGAACTCAACGCCTGCAACGCCTGGTCCATCTCCGGCTCCGGGTCATTCGGACGCACGGGGCTAAAACCCATTAGCGTCAGCGCGTCGTTGGCTTTGCCCAAGAAGTCCCAAACTTGTTGGGACTCCACAGCCCTCGAGCCTCACATCTCCTCCAAGGATCTTCTGGTCGCCGCAAGCTCTGAATTCTCACGGTCAAGGCGCTCAACCTCTTTGGCGTTCTGCTGAATCTTTTCAGCAACCTGCCTTTCGAGTTTACTGAGCTCCTCCTCCTGGAAGTGGATCTTGTTCCGGCGGTCGACCATGTCCTTCTCCCGGCCCCGCACCTTCTTCTCCCTGGCAGCAATTTCATCCTCCCTCTTGTGGAGGTCCTGTCCTCGCTGCCAAGCCTTCTTCTCCTCTTTCTCACAGCGCTCATCCAACTTCTTGGTGCGCTCCGCGAGACTCTTGTCACCCAGAGTCAGCCTCTGAGTAAGCTCTTCCTCCCTCTTCACAAGGTCATCTCGCAGCTCCAGGAGTTTTTGCTCTTCATCTTCGAGATTTCTCTCCGCTCCTCAAGAGCCTCCCGGCGCTTGACGAGACTATCGTGGATGGCTTCGAGCCTCTCTTGGCGATCACTCGCTACATTATTAGCAGCTACAACCTATTTAGAGATGGCCCGAGACTGGTTGTCAAGGGATCGCGTCATGATTTCCCTCTCGTCTAGTAGCTGGCCCCAATACTACATCCGGGCCTTCTCCTTCTTCACCCATTCTGTTTCATCAGCTAGCCTAGTTTGCGCCAGCTTGGTCTCGAACTGGAGTCGGTTGCGCCACCTCCTAAGGGTTTGGCACTCCTCCTCGAGGGCCTTGCTGTCATGGAAGAAGGCCAGCTGCACTTGACGAAGGCTGGAGCAGGCATTGTCGATAGACAACGATAGAGGGATCGGCTCCGGACCTGTCGGGGTCCTCTCTGCTGGTTCCAGCAGGTTCTCCATGACAAAAATTGGGTCCCACTCTACAAGAGCGGTCCCCTGAGCTTCCACGGCACTAGGGCCGCCCTCTGGGATAGCCTGGCCACCGCCGAGGAAGGTCCTGCAACAGAAGTTTCGACCTTCGGAGTTGGTTCCGAAGGTCCCGCCGCCAGGTCATCAACAACTGGTCCCTCAGGCTGGGGGCCGACAGCTTCATCTTGGCACCCTGGCTCAGGCGCGGGTACCTCCGGGACCACCACCTCCGGGGCGGGCGTTGAAGATTCGCCCGGAGCTGAAGCCACTTCCGGCTCTAACGCTGGCGCCTCCTCCATCGCCGGCTCAGGCGCTGGCGCTTCGACCGTTATGGGCTCGGGCGCCGGCACTTCTGCAGCAACCGGCTCAGGCGCCAGAACTTCTTCGACAACCGGCTAAGGCGCCAAAACTTCTTTGACGACCGGCTCAGGCGCCAGAACTTCATCAGCCACCGACTCTACCGCTGGGGCTTCATCAACACCCAACTCTATTGCTGGGGCCTCATCAACCACCGGTCCACTGCTGGGGCTTCAACAACGTCCAGACCTAGGGCCAGGACTTCAGCTACCTCCAGCTCTGAGGTCGGAGCGTCCATCATTTCAGCATCCAAACCCGGAGCTTCAACCTCTGGGGCAGGTGCCGCTGGTACATCTTCATTCCCGTGGTCCGGCGCTACCACGGGAGCTTCTGGGGATGAGTTCAGTTCCAGGACCACGACAGCCGGCGCCAGAGCTGCCGTGACCTTAGCCACCTCTTGGGGCAGCGCTGGGATTGGAGCCGGAGCCTCCGCCTGCACAGCTTCAGCTGCTGCTGCAGGAACCGGAGCTTCATCCCCTTTCTTGGGCACTCTGTGGATGAAGGACGAAGAAACTCAAAGCACAGTTACAACAAAAAACAATCAACTGAGGTAAAAAAATCAGACTTACCTTGGAAGGCTTCCGCTCCAGCTAGCGCGTAACCTCTTCCCCGGAAGCTCGATGCCGGACCCTGTCGCCACTGGTGTGGTAGCTCCGAAAGGTTCCCCGGAGCTTGCTGCTGCCATTGACGCCATCTTGGTTGAGGCCCCCCCCTGACCGGGAAGGACCACCGGACCCAGGTCCCTCAGCTGGCTTTGGTACTAGAGCCACATGGCTGGAGCTAGCACCCCGGGGAGATGCCGATGCTGGAGTGGTTGCCGCCGTTGAAGACCTTCCCCTCCGGGGAGAAGGAGCCGCTGCGGAAGGAGGAGGTCTGACGGACCTCCCGTCAGAGTGCTTCAACTTCCTTTTACGGCTCGAGGGCTCGGCCAGCTCTTTGCCCTTGCCCACGACTTCAACTCTCTGTCTCGGGGCGGAAGGGGGACCACCCTCGGAAGCTCTGGGGATCGCCAACCCGGTGGTCGAACGCCTCTCAACTTCACCTAGGTCGTCAAGCACTAGCATCGTCCGCTGGAGCTCCCTACTGAACTCTGCCTCCATGTTCAGAGGGAGGAAAGTCGCCGACGGAGTTAAGTCATCACCCTCGACGTCGATGCCGTGCTGGAACTTCTTGAGGTGAAACTCCAAAGTTGCGCCTTCCATGTTGGACTTCAAACCGATCTCGATCCGGTCATCGTCCATCACGTTGTTGAGGGCCCAAGCAAGCTTCTCCCTCTTCTTTAGCAGAGCCCACCTATTGACCAGGAAGTTACAGAATACTGCCTGGGGAGTCACCCCTCCCTCCACACATTTGTGGATCCTGGTCAGAGCAGGGTTGAAGGCGTCCAATAACACTGGAACTTCACTCCAAGCTTTAGTGTCGATGTTGGAGAGGCCTTCGGGCAGCTCCAGCTTCTCATGCTCCTCCACCCTGATAACAATTCAATCCTTCTTCCAGTCGTCCTAGTTTCTAGAAGGGAACGACTGCAAGTACTTGTACAGGCACTTCTTGCGCTTCACAAAATAATAGAAGCCAAGGTACTCGTCACTCTTGTCGGTGGTGCGGATGGTGAAGAAGGTTCGAAAGAGCTCGACGCAGGGGGGAATGCCCACCCACATCTCACGGAAGTGGACAAAGATTGACACCAGAAGAATGGAGTGGGGACCAAGGTGGTACAGCTGCAGACTATAGAAGTCTAGCAGCATCAAGAGAAAAGTGGAGAAGGGTGGGATCAGTCCCACCATGGCGTACGCGGAGAGGTACACCATGTCGTCGGTGTGCTCCTTCTCGAATGGAAGCTTGCCGCCGCAGACCTGGTGGTTGAAGAAGTCACTGAACCACCCCATGAGGGCCCGAACCTTCTTCAAATCACCGTCGGTTTTCAGTCGGCTCTTGCGGAGACCCAACTCCATCGCAGCATAGCGGGGCGAGAGACGAAAAGCAGGCTAAAGTTTGGAGGATTCGAGTGCAAGTTCAAATGAAGGCGTAAAGAATCCCCAAACGGTGCGTGCTTCCCCTCTTAAGTAAGCCTCCGCAACGCTTGGAAGGAAACCGTAGAGGAGCCGACGATACAATTCAAAAACTTCACCCTGCCAATGACATGGGGGCCCAGGGCCACCCTGACGATCAAGTCGAGGTCCTTACCCCAGGCGAACGGTTGTCATCATGAAAGGCAGGAAGCCTGAGGGCGTCGGCCTGACAGGACGCGCGAAACCGATACGGTTTTTGTATCGGGAACCGACGACCTTCAATGAGTGAGATCCGCACGCTCAGATCTCACCTGCCGCATCCTAGATATGCCACGCGGCGTTTGTTTAACTGCAAACTACCGCCAACGGCACATCCGAAGACCCTTGAAGACACGGCCCAAAAATTGAAGGATGGACCCACCTCCAGCAGAACGACTTCATCTAAAAGGTCTCTCCCAGAGGTGGGCCCACGGGGCCACTGTCGGTACCCTACGTACCGTATACCCCTTGGGACTACAAAAAAGACCAAAGGAACTTCACCGGTCTGAGTTGAAGACCTGCAAAGGCCCCACGTGTCATATGGGACCGGACCTGCCTCCCATCTATGGTTAGTCCCGGTGCTGCCACGTGTATACTGCAACCGGACCTACATCCCACACATGGGATAGCTCCAGGCTAAACACCTGTGCAGCACTGTAAGTGCATCCAGGATATCCCTTGTGGGTTTTGGCTAATTGATGGCGAACATATGAGATCCTAATGAAACTATTGAGATGATTGCAGGACAAACAAAGTGAAACAGCTCGATGCACACAAAAAGGTGAAAAATGGAGTGGTGTCCAAAGAGGAATACTTTGATGGAATTTGGAAGAACAAATTATATTTTAAATGTATAGGGTGTGTATGAAAGACACACTCCAAGAGCTCACGACCTTGCGCAGGGGTAAGGAATTTAAAATTAACCTAACATCTCACAATGCACTGGACTAGTCCGATTATAGACCAGACTAGTCCGCCAGACTTTCTGGAGTCTGCTTTCACATAGGGCCGGACTAGTCCATTTTCCAACCGGACTAGTCCGCCAGACTTTCTGGAGTCTGCTTTCACATAGGGCCAGACTAGTGCATTTTCCAACCGGACTAGTCCGCCAGACTTTCTGGAGTCCATCTTCACATAGGGCCGGACAAGTCCGTTTTCCAACTGGACTAGTCCGCCAGACTTTCTGGACTTCGAATTACACTGTGACTGGACAAGTCCGGACTTGCACCGGACTAGTCCGGTATTAGGGTTTTACAACAGTAACTTTTTGGAAACCCTATAAAAAAAGAATCCACACCCTTCCTCAGGTAATACAAGTCGAATACTACTGAAAATACAAACCCTAGCGTCTCCCCACACATCTAAAGTGCAAAAAGAGTAAAATCAATTGAACACTTAGATTCGGTATTGGGAGATCGTCGTTCCTTCATTGCGAGCTCTTGGAGTTTGATCTTTCTACACTCATACTCTGCATTGTAATATTTTCAAGTGTTTGATCACTTCTTTCATTGTAATTCTCGTGGGAGCCCTCAACGTGTGAGGTTGCCCCACAAACTCGGTGATTACCCGTGCTAGTGGAATCAAGTCGGCCTTTGTGGTGACTTGAAGAGGGAAAGGGTTGGAGACCCGGCTCTGTGTGAGCTTCCTCAACGAGGACGTAGATCTCGTGGTGAGATCGAACCTCGGTAAAAATTCGTGTCTCTTATGCCTTATTTCTTTTACATTTTGTTCATTAGATCACTTGATTGCTAAACATGAATTTAAGTTTCTTATAAGTTTTCACGTGCATTCTTACAATAATCTTAAATAAAAGTATCTGTTGTTCTCATTTCCGCTGCCAAAAGAATCTAGGTTCCCAAATAACATTTAATCAAGTCACTTATTTCAGCACACCAGACTAGTCCGCCCACACAACCGGACTAGTCCGGTCAAACAAGTTTTTGACAACTCTATTAAGTGTGCAGGAAATTTTAAAGGCCTATTCACCCCCCCTCTAGGCCACATTCAATTGGTATCAGAGTGAGGTTCTCTGTCAACAAGACTCACATCTCTGAGAGATCAATGGCCTCTGAGAAGAACAACGATATCCCGAAGACAAACATCAATGAGGAGGAACAAGAAGCTAAAGCCTTCGATGTGCTGAAAGAAAGCCCACATGATGATGAAGAAGTGCGACAGCTAAAGGCACTACTGAGAAAGAAACTGTTGGCACAAAAATAAAAAGAAGAAGAGAAGACGACTGGGAGTGGTCATCACGACTACTCCCGATATCCTTACAACTACAACCGTCTCAATTCAAACAATCACTATCTCTCTATTCCTATGGGAAAGCCTCCACAGTTTGACTGAAGTGACTACACCATGTGGAAGTACAACATGAAAATGCATCTAATATCTTTGAATCCTAGTCTGTGGCACATTGTTTGCACAGGCATAAATATCCCGGACACGGATGAGAAACTCACTCCAGAACAAGAACAAGAGATTCACATAAATGCACAAGCCATCGCGGTGATCACATCATCACTAAGCAGAGAGGAATTCACCAAGATCGATGGTTTAGAAAGTGCAAAAGAAATCTGGGATACACTTAAGACAGCTCATGAAGGAAATAGGTCGGTTCGTGAAGCTAAAATTGAGATGCTTGAAGGAGAGTTGGGGAGATTTGCTATTGAAGAAGGCGAATCACCTCAAGACATGTACAACCGGATGAAGGCACTCATCAACAAAATTCGTGCCTATGGAAGTAAGAAATGGACAGATCACGAGGTGGTCAAAAGAATGATTAGAGCCTTCATGCCAAAAAATGTCACACTTTGCTCAATGATTAGAGAAAGCTCCAGATTTTACAAAATGACTCCCGATGAGTTATTGGGGAAGATCATAAATCATGAAATGATGGAGAAAGAGGCTCAATACGTCAAAGACTTAGCCGAACTCACCTCTTCCAAAAGGAAAGAAGTTGCTCTCAAAGCAACGTATAGACCGAAACTCAAAGAAACTCGTGAAGACCAAGACAACGGAGATACAAGTGATGAGAGCACCAATCTTGATGATGAAGAAATGGTAATCTTTATCAAGAAGTTCAAGCGCATGATGAAAAGAAGACACCGCAACAATTCAAATGAAGGCAAAAGCAAGGATAAAGGGAAATCCAGCTCGACGCACTTGCTACAACTGCGGAGAGTATGGTCACTTCATGGTGGACTGCCCTTATGAAGAAAACAAAAAGAAGAAGGAAACAAGACCTCAAGAAAAGAAAACTCTCAGAAGAAAAAGACAAGCCCATCAAGCTCACATTGGCAAGGAGTGGGACTCAAACGACGAGTCCTCCTCCGATGAAGAAGAGATGGCCACTATCGCAGTCAAGAAACCCACTATGAGAGCCACACTCTTCCCAAACATGGAAGGACGGGATATGAACAACCACACTTGCCTTATGGCTATGGAAGGCAAGAAAAAGGTTCGACTTACTCCTCCTACGCTAAATTCCTCTATTGATGACTTTGATAGCTCTAGTGATAATGAAGAAATGTTTAGAGGATTAAGTAAAATTGCTTTAAAAAAATGGAAATGTTATCGAACGAAATCTTTGAAAAGGAGGAACTTGTTAACCGACAAGAAGATATGCTCATCCGTGAAAGGAAGAGATATCAAGAAGTTGAAAAGCTTCTTGAGCTTGAAAGAGAGAAGAACGAGTCACTTTAGTTTGAGCTAGCCTTGAGTAAGGAAACTTACTCAAAGCTATAGGACTCGCATATTGCAATCAAGGAAGAACTTGCTAACTTGTCAAAAGTTAACAAGATCCTTGAGGTGCAAGTTGAGTCGCTCAAGCAAAGTGACTCCTCTTCCTCCAAGAGCTCTTCCTCCAAATATATGAGTTTGACAACAATCGGAACCTGCACTTGCTCTAGTAAGAAGAATGTTATTTCTAACACTTCAACTTCTCATAATATGCATCCTTCCACAAGTGGCATCTTTGATAAGGAGAAGATCAAATATGCACGCAGTGCATATATGGTCACTAGACCTCCTAATGTCAAAGATGGTCTAGGTTTTGACAGGAACAAACACATGTCTACTCCTAATCATGCTAAGAATAGAATTGCTTTTGTTAAGGAAAAATCCCATGAATCTGATTTACAAATATTGTTTCATACATTTGATGCATCCTATGTTCTCATGAAAAACAAATATGGAAAAGTCATTGCTAAATATACAGGGCCACGCCACAAGAACTTGAAAACTTGTGTGTGGGTGCCCAAGACTCTTGTGACTAACCTGAGAGGACCCAAGCAAGCTTGGGTATCTAAAACCAAGGAATAATTCCATTTTGCAGGCTTACTCCTCCGGTGGATCTAAATGGGTGCTAGATAGCGGATGCACAAATCACATGACCGGAGAGAGAGGTATGTTTGTGGAGTACGAGTACAACAAGGATCCAAGTGAAGGCATATATTTTGGAGAAAACAACCAAGGGAAGGTCCTTGGTAGCGGTAACATTGAAATATCCTCTCAACACACCTTATCTAATGTTTTACATGTAGACTCTCTAGATTATAATATTTTGTCAATATCTCAACTATGCGACAAATGTTACAACTGTTTATTCACTATTGAGGGTGTGACCGTTTTTAGAAGAAGCTATGGCTCGATTGCATTCAAGGGAATGTTGAAGCGAAAGCTTTATCTTGTTGACTTCAACAAAGATAAAGCCAAACTCAACACTTGCTTGGTTGCTAAGACCAACATGGGATGGCTGTGGCATAGACGGCTATCTCATGTTGGGATGAGAAATCTGCAGAAACTTCTAAAAGGTGGTCACATTCGTGGTCTTAAGGATGTGGTTTTTGAAAAAGACAGGTTGTGCAGCGCCTGTCAAGCAGGAAAACAAGTCAGAGTACCACACCCCGCCAAGAATGTGATGACTACTACAAGACCGCTGGAACTTTTCCACATGGATCTCTTTGGTCCAATTGTGTACATCAGCATCGACAGTAACAAATACGGTTTAGTAATTGTTGATGATTTTTCAAGATTTACCTGGGTATTTTTCTTGTATGATAAATCAGAAACTCAGGAAATCCTCAAGAAGTTCTTGAAAAGAGAACAGAACGAATTCTCATCAACCATAAAGAATATCAGAAGTGACAACAGGACAGAATTCAAGAACACCCAAGTTGAAGAGTATCTCGATGAAGAAGGGATAAAGCTTGAGTTCTCGGCACCCTACTCCCCTCAACAAAACGGAGTGGCTGAAAGAAAGAACAGAACATTGAGCAAAATGGCAAGAACTATGTTGGATGAATACAAGACATCAGATCGATTTTTGGCAGAAGCGGTGAACACCGCTTGCCATGCCACAAATCGGTTGTACCTTCACCGACTACTGAAGAAAACTCCATATGAGCTTCTTACCGGTAAAAAGCCTAATGTTTCTTATTTCAAAGTCTTTGGTTGTAAATGTTTTATTCTGAACAAGAAACCGAGGGCCTCGAAGTTCGCTTCAAAGTCCGATGAAGTGTTCTTGCTCGGTTATGAATCGAATGCCTACGCCTATCGTGTCTTCAACAAGGTGTTCGACCTTGTTGAAGTAGCACATGACGTAGTGTTCGATGAATCTAACGGCTCACAAGTGGAGCAAGTCGATAAGTGTATGCTAGATAAAGATGAAGCTCCATATGAAGCGCTGAAGAAAATGGCACTTGGTGATATCTTACCACAATAGCAAACATTAGACTCAAATGCACAAGATGAACTTCAACACGGAGGCAATGATCAAGGGGAGCTCTTGCACAAGATCAAGATGAGGAAGATCAAGAAGATCAAGATAATCATGGAAGCAATGATCTAGGGGGAGACAATGCACATGAAGATAATGAAGAACAAGCAACTACACAAGTTTCACACCCAAGAGTACATCAGTGCGTGCAAAGAGACCATCCTGTCAACAATATCATTGGAGATATTGCTAAGGGAGTAACTACTAGATCTCGAGTTGCAAATTTCTGTGAATACTATTCTTTTGTGTCTTTTCTGGAACCATACAGGGTAGAAGAAGCCTTAACGGATCCAGACTGGGTGATTGCAATGCAAGAGGAGTTGAACAACTTCAAAAGAAATGAAGTGTGGGAGCTGGTGGAGAGACCAAGGGCGAACATCATTGGAACCAAATGGGTCTTCCGGAACAAGCAAGATGAACATGGAGTAGTAACAAGAAATAAGTGAGATTGGTGGCCAAAGGTTATTCTCAGGTCGAAGGTTTGGACTTCGATGAAACTTTCGCTCCTGTAGCTAGACTTGAGTCCATTCGTATTTTATTGGCATATGCTACTCACCACAATTTTAAGCTGTATCAAATGGATGTCAAAAGCGCCTTCTAAATGGTCCGATAAAGGAGGAAGTTTATGTGGAGCAGCCACCAGGATTCGAAGACCAAAGGTATCCCAACCATGTCTACAGACTGCGTAAGGCTCTCTATGGCCTCAAACAAGCTCCTCGAGCTTGGTATGAGTGCCTTAGAGATTTTCTAACTCAAAAAAGATTCAAAATTGGTAAAACTGACTATACACTCTTCACTAAACATTATTATAATCATCTATTCGTATGTCAAATTTATTTTGATGACATTATCTTTGGATCCACTAACAAGTCTTTCTGCGAAGAATTTAGCAAAATTATGACAGATAGGTTTGAGATGTCAATGATGGGCGAATTGAAGTTCTTCATGGGATTACAAGTGAAGCAACTGAGAGAAGGTACATTTATAAGCCAAACCAAATATACACAGGACATTCTCAAGAAATTCAATATGGACAAAGCCAAGCCCATCAAGACACCTATGGCCATCAACGGACATCTCGACCTCAATGAAGACAGTCCAAATGTGGACCAAAAGGTATATCGGTCCATGATCGGCTCCTTACTTTATTTATGTGCATCTAGGCCAGATACTATGCTTAGTGTTTGCTTGTGTGCAAGGTTTCAAGCCGCACCTAAAGAGTGTCACTTAATTGCTATAAAAAGAATCCTAAGGTATCTTGTGCACACATCCAACTTGGGGCTTTGGTATCCCAAAGGATCCAAGTTTAACTTAATAGGCTATTCCGACGCCGAATATGCAGGATGCAAAGTCGATAGAAAGAGCACGTCGGGGACTTGTCAATTTCTTGGTAGGTCCCTAGTTTCTTGGTCATCTAAAAAGAAAAACTTCATTGCCCTTTCCACAGCGGAAGCAGAGTATGTTGCAGCCGGTAGTTGTTGCGCACAACTACTTTGGATGTGACATACTCTTAGGGACTACGGACACAATCTAAGTCATATCCCGCTTCTATGTGATAATGAAAGTGCTATAAAAATTGCACACAACCCTGTAGAGCACTCAAGAACTAAGCATATAGATATCCGCCATCACTTTCTTAGAGATCATTCATTAAAAGGTGACATTGCTATTTCACATGTTAGGACTGAAAAACAACTTGCGGATATTTTTACCAAACCATTAGATGAGAAAAGGTTTTGTGAGCTTAGGAATGAGCTTAACATTCTTGACCCTCGAAATGTGGCTTGAAACGTTGCATACCTGGTTGAAACCTCAAATGTTACATTTTATTGTTAAAACTGCTCCTCATTTTTTTTCTTCTAAGAAAACTATTTTAATGAAGAAATCTTGCAGTTTTTGACCACTTTCATTATTACTTGCCTCTGGTCGTAATTACCATTATTATTTGCAAAATTATTGTCCTTGGATCACTATTAATCATCTCTATATGTATCAAGTCTGTTGAAGTCGGACTTGTCCGATTCTCCACTGGACTAGTCCGGACAGACGAAATACTTAGGTTTTCCAGGGGCACCAGACTAGTCCGCCTCCTTGACCGGACTAGTACGGTCCGCCGCATATATAAGCGGTTGGCCGGCCCAAAATTTGAATCCCAAACCTTTCCCTCCACTTGGTCTCCCTCTCCTCTCCTAAACCCTAGCCCCCAAAGTGATTTTCGGGTTGAGCCCTCAAAATCGAAGCTTTCTCCGTGGGAAATCCTCTCCTTGACGACTGGACTCTCCCCTCCGAACTCATCCGGACAGATTCTTGCTCCTTCAACGCGGATCTTCAAATCTCGGTAAAATTCAACCCAAAACCAAATTCTCAACTTTTCTCGTTCTAGCTCGTTTCCTTTGATTCCAAGGTTGTACATTGGCTTCATAGATGTATTCCTACAACTTTCCTGCCCTTTTGTATCTTTAGATAGAAGTTTTGAATTCAAAGGAAACCGTTAGGGTTCTTATGCCAGATCGGACTAGTCCAGCGCTCAGATGCGGACAAGTCTGGTACACCGGACAAGTCCGCACTCTGAACCCGGACAAGTCCATTCTCTGACATCTGAATCCCTACATTGTCTTCAATCCTTGGTTCATTCTTATCTAATCCATGAACTCCTTATCAGGCACGATGTCTTCAGACTCAGATGACAGCTCTTTCCACATTGATGAAGAAGTTCAACGCGAAAGAGTGAGGAGAGACAAGGAGAGAGTTATGAAGAAAAGACATGATGTCAATGTCCACTCTCCACCCTCCGACGACAATCTGCCTAAGAAGAGGAAGGTCATTGTCAAAAAGGCTCAAGGAAAAGCTGCTGCTGAGAGCTCATTAGGGCCAAAGAGGGTTCTCAATAAAGGGAAGGGACTTGCCAGTGGTCCCAATGGGCCCTTGAAGATGAAAACCCCCAGTCACCGCAACAGGCAACCTTCTAGTGAGGATTTCACTGGGAAAGGGGGTGAGCTAGCTGATAAATTTAGGAAGATTGAAGTGTATAATCAACCTAAACAGTGCTCTAACCCAAGATTCTGGAGCAACTTCCATGCCGACTACTATGAGCACGTGTACATGAAGATGAAAAATTCTGTAGTGGAGAGTCAATGGCTGAATGTTGGATACCTGCAGTCGAAGAGCTATCCTGCTTTTCGTGAGGTGGTTGAGGCTTTGGAGAGGCACGGACTGAAGGAACTGCTTTCCTTTGAGTATAACTGGAACAATGAAGTTATTACCCAATTTTACTCCACCCTCTACTTTGCCCGTGGTGATGAAGACAATCTTACTTGGATGACTCATGGTTCCAAGTATAGTGTCACTTATGATGAATTTGCAAGGATTCTTCACCTTGAACACACTCTGGATCATGAGCTTGTCATCCACAATCTGCAACCTTTGGAGAAGGATGAGTTTAAGTTCCTCTATGACACAAGGATGCCCTATGTTCCTCCCACCATCAAATATCTGAAGCCCTTCTTTGTGGTCCTCAATAGAGTGTTGAGGAAGACAATAGCCCCGAAGGATGGAGATGCGGGGACTATCCAAGGAACCTTGAGGACCCTAATGAAGGTCATTAGTGGAAGGAGACCGTTCAATGTTTTTGAGTACATATACAACGACATTGTGAACATCTCAATCACTCCCAATAGGTCTTGCGGGTATGCACCGTACATCATGTTCATGATTGAGAAAGTGACCAGACTCAAGTTTGTCAAGGATGTTTCTCATACGGGGTTGAAGCCACAAAAGCCCACCGAGTACACCCTTACCTCAGCACCACCTGCTCCTCCCTCCCCCGCAGCAGAGACGAGGTCTAAACAATCTCATGATGTAGTTGCTCCTCCTGGTTCTTCTCCTGTCCATGAACCCTCTAGTGGCATCTTCAAAATGCTCTCCTCCATCTTTGCCTGTTGCCGCAAGATCAAAGACAGGCAGCGTAAACATCAATAGTATGTGAATGCCAATATCAAGTCTATCTGTAAAAAGCTTGAGATTGAGTCAGTTGGATCACCGCCCGCCTATGAGGACTCAGAGGAAGATCCTGCTCCGGTGAATGACAATGATGGTGAAGATGAAGATCAGACTAAAACTGAAGAAGGGAGCAGCGATTAGTGATTCCCCTCGATTTTTTCCTTTTTGGTGCCTTGATTCCAAAGTTGGAGAGATTGAGACTAGATTGAGACTCGGACTATCTTTAGTAATAGTTATTAAGCTTTTGTGATCGAGGACATGTACCTATTTTTAAAACCTTGTAATGCAATATTTCATTTCCTATATGTGATGCTTATTGTTGCTCTAATGCTTACTTCTATGTTCATTATTGTTTATCTTTGGTTCATCACATTTTGTTGATCACACACCTGTTAGGCACCCACCATAAGGTGTGTGCATATGTGAGAAGCTTTTTGTGAATTGATCATTATTCTCATATGTGCACACCTTATGAAAATCAAAGTTTTATTCTCAATTGTGATATCTCAAATGGTTGTCATCAATCACCAAAAAGGGAGAGATTGTAAGTGCATCTAGGATATCCCTTGTGGGTTTTGGCTAATTGATGAAGAACATATGAGATCCTAATGAAACTATTGAGATGATTGCAGGACAAAAACAGTGAAACAGCTCGATGCACACAAAAAGGTGAAAAATGGAGTGGTGTCCAAAGAGGAATACTTTGATGGAATTTAGAAGAACAAATTAGATTTTAAATGGTGTGTATGAAAGACACACTCCAAGAGCTCACGACCTTGCGCAGGGGTAAAGGTTTTAAAATTAACCTAACATCGCACAGTGCACCGAACTAGTCCGATTATGGACCGTACTAGTCCACCAGACTTTCTGGAGTCTGCTTTGAAATAGGGCCGGACTAGTCCGTTTTCCAACCGGACTAGTCCGCCAGACTTTCTGGAGTCTGCTTTCACATAGGGCCGGACTAGTCCGTTTTCCGACTGGACTAGTCCGCCAGACTTTCTGGAGTCCATCTTCACATAGGGCCGGACAATTCCGTTTTCAAACCGGACTAGTCCGCCAGACTTTCTGGACATCGAATTACACTTTGACTGGACAAGTCTGAACTTGCACCGGACTAGTCAGGTATTAGGGTTTTACAACAGTAACTTTTTGGAAACCCTATAAAAAGAGAATTCAAGGCCTTCCTCAGGTAATACAAGTCGAATACTGCTGAAAATACAAACCCTAGCGCCGCCACCTTGTCCCAAGAGCCCAAAACACATCTCCTCACACATCTAAAGTGCAAAAAGAGTAAAATCAATTGAACACTTAGATTCGGGATTGGGAGATCGTCGTTCCTTCGTTGCGAGCTCTTGGGGTTTGATCTTTCTACACTCATACTCTGCATTGTAATATTTTCAAGTGTATTTGATCACTTCTTTCATTGTAATTATCGTGGGAGCCCTCAACGTGTGAGGTTGCATAATGGTGAAGCTTTCTAGAGGCAATAAGAACTGCATAGAGCAGCTTATGCACCTCTAGGTATCAAGTTTTGGCATCATGTAATACTTCACTAATGAAGTACACCGGGCATTGAATGGTCCGGACCCTCCCGGAGGGGTCCGGAGCTTCCTCTTCATTGACCCGGACCCTCTCGGAGGAGTTCGGATTTTTTTCGGGGACCTCCGAGTTCTGGCTGGAGGAACCCGGAGCTTCTTCAAAAGTGACCTGGACCCTCCCGGAGGGGTCTGGGTCTTCTGAAGTGACTTCTTGTGGATTCGAATCTGGGAGCTGGGACCCATACTCGCTTTCAGGAACCTCAGGACCCTCCCGAAGGGGTCTGGATTCCTGAGTATGGGGTAGTTCTGGTCTCTCCGCAACCAGAACCATACTGACGACTTTGTCAGTAGCTGAAATATAAAGCAACAAAGGCTCACCAGGGTTCGGAGCTACCAGAATTGGTAGGGTAGTGAGGAACTGTTTCAGCTCCTGGAATGCCTTCTCTGCTTCTTCGGACCATTGGAATGGTCCGGACTTCCTCAATAACTTGAAGAAGGGGAGTGCCCGTTCCGCCAGTCTTGAGATGAACCGGCTGAGGGCTGCTAGACATCCAGTTAACTTTTGGACGTCTTTGATGCGGGTTGGTGGCCGCATGTCTTCAATTTACTTAATCTTCGCCGGATTAGCTTCTATGCCCCGGTGACTTACCAGGAAACCGAGAAGTTTTCCGGAGCTAACCCCGAAGACACACTTGTCTGGGTTTAGCTTTGTGCAGGTGGCCCTCAGCTTGTCGAAGACAGCCTGCAAGGTGTCAAGGAGTGACTCCTTGTTCCTGACCTTGACCACGATGTCATCGACGTACACTTCCACTATGTCTCTAATGAGTTCTTCAAAAGTTTTGTACATAGCTCGTACAAAAGTTGAATCTGCATTCTTGAGACCAAAGGGCATGGCTGTGTAACAGTACAATCCATCTACTGTGATGAATGAATTATGCTCTTCATCTTCCCTAGACATCCTGATTTGATGATACCCGGAATATGCGTCTAGGAAACACAGTAATTCACACCCGGGGGTGGAATCCACTATCTGATCTATTCTAGGTAGTGGGAATGGATCTTTTAGACATGCCTTATTTAGTGTGGTGTAGTCTATGCACATCCGAAGCTTCCCGCCGGCCTTGGGCACAACGATTGGGTTTGCCAGCCATTTTGGATGGAAGACTTCACGGATGAATCCGGCTTCGAGTAACTTCTTCACTTCTTGTCGGATGAAGTTCTGTCGCTCTACGGATTGCTTCCGGGGCTTCTGATGCACAGGTCGGGCGTCGGGGCAGATCTTCAGATTGTGCTCAATCACTTCCCTGGGGATCCCAGGCATTTATGACGGTTGCCAGGCAAACACGTCGATGTTAGCCCGAAGGAAAGTGATGAGCGCGAGTTCCTATTTGTCGGTCAGTCCCCCCCGATATACGGGTGGTCTGAGCGGCATCGGAACCAATTTGGACGACTTTGACGGGAATGTCGGTGTCGCCGCTTGGCTGCACACGAGGTGCAGAAGTCGAGCCTCGTTGACGAATGCTCGGGGGTTTTGGAGCTTGCTCCTGTCTGGAGTCCTCCTCCTGCGCCGTGGTGAGTGCATGGAGTTCTTCTAGAGCAGTTACTCCGACAGTACGATCTCCGCGGATCCAGAGAACGCCTACTGGCATTGGCATCTTCAACACCAGATAACCATAATGAGCAGCTGCCATGAATTTGTACAGGGCGGGCCTACCCAAGATGGCATTGAAGGGTAAGTTGATCTGAGCGACGTTGAAGACCAACTTCTCGGTGCGGTACTTCTCTCGTGTCCCGAAGGTAACGGGGAGAGTAATAGCTCCGAGTGGGGTAATGGCCCCCGGAGCTACTCCGGAGAAAGGTCGAGAGGGGTGGAGATCCGAAGGTCGGAGTTGAAGCTTAGTAAAAGCTTTAAAGCTTATGAGGTTAAGCCCCGAACCTCCGTCTACCATGACGTGGTGGAGCTGGATGTTGTTGATGGTAGGAGATACCATCAAAGGTAACTGACCTGCTCCAACCATGTTCCGAGGGCAGTCCGAAGCATCAAAAGTGATGGTTGTGTCCATCCACTTCCGATGAGGTTCTGGCCTGACTGTAGGAGCTACAGCGGCCATATCCCGTCGCATAGTCTTGATGACGCGACGAGAGGTGATATCCCATGATCCACCAAAAATGGTGTTCATGGTCTTCCGACGCTCGTTGTCAGAGACGTCAGAATCATCGTCGACTGAGGTGTAAACGGACTTCAGGACCTTTTTGGGATCCTGAAATCCTAACTCCTCTTCAGCCGGAGCTTCGTCGACTTTTTGCTTTCCTTCCCTCTGTCGGAAAGGAGATTCTTCCCGGTGCTTGTTGTAGCGCTCGGCAAGGTTTTGGACCTCCCGGCAGTCTTCCAAACTGTGGCTGCCCGTTTTGTGAATAGGACACCACACTTTTGGTTTGCCACCGTCTTCAGAAGACGGTCGAGGTCGCTTCTCGGGGCGTGGCCCCCGGCCACCCGGAGTTGCAGCAGCTGCAACGTTGGATGTGTCGGCCGATGGCTTTTTCTTGTCGTTGGTCTTCTTTTTCTTCTTGCCACACCCGGAGGTAGCGACTTCTTCTTTGGAGGATTTCTTGTGATCCTCCGAGGTTGGTTTGGAGTGCAACTCACAGCCCTCTGCAGCTCTGGCACATTTGTCAGCCAAGCTGAAGAGTTCCGTGACGCTGGTGATCTCCTTGATTGCCAGTTTCTCCAACATCTTCTTGTCCCGTACGCCCTGTCTGAATGCCACAATGACAGAGGCGCTAGAGATAGAAGGGATAGTGTTTCGTACCTGAGAGAACCTCTGGATGAATGATCGCAAGGATTCTCCCCCTTTTTGCACGACCGCAAAAAGGTCTAGTTCAGTGCCTGGTCGGGTGTATGAACTCCCGAAGTTAGCAGTGAACTGCCGGCACAGCTCCTCCCAACTGTTGATAGAGTTGGGTGGAAGGCTCATAAACCAGGACCTGGCGGTCCCAGTTAAGGCCACTGGAAAATAATTGGCCATCACGGCCTCGTTTCCTCCAGCTGCCAAGATTGCAGTGGAGTAGATCTGAAGAAATTCGACGGGATTGATAGTCCTGTCGAATTTTTCCGGCAGGTGAGACCGGAACTTCTGTGGCCACCTAACCATGCGCAGGTGCATGCCAGAGCTGAACAGCCTCCTCCTACTCCTTCAGGAGTAGAAAAGTCCTGAGCTTCGCGTCTTTCACGGGCACGCTCAATATGGACTCTGCCGTCCTGCTGGCGGTATCAGCGATCAAGCTCCTCCCGGAGGTCATGAGTTGAAAGCCTGGATACCGTGTGAGTGCGTCGTGCCCCGGAGGGCAATGACGTCACTTGTTGCGATGCAGCACGTCTCCTGCTATTGGAAACGTGCAGACCAAGTCTTCCAGACAAAGTCTGCCACTGCGACGGGGCTCGTCCTGAAGGAGGAGGACCCAGGTTGCTGAGGCGTTCGGCTGCTGCCGCAACCAAATGCTCCACATCGGCCCTCCACTGCTCCAGTGCATCCCGGGATGCATCCGGAGGTGGTGGGCATTGGAGAAGAGCACGTGCTGCATGGAGCGCGTGTTCCAGGTTGTCATGATTTGCCGACGCAGTAATTGACGTCGGCGCACCATCACGTTGCCCAACACGATTTGCTGGAGGAGATGGTGGTGGTGGGAGTGTGACTCCTGCTGGTGCTGAGGCTCCTGCTGGTGGCTGCCTATTGGAGGGATTGCCCCCAACAGCCTGAGCAGCAGGTTGACCGTTGGATGATCCAGCAGCTGAGTTCACCATTCTCAAAATCTCAGGCGCCCCCCTACCTGGCGCGCCAACTGTCGGTGGTTTGAACCGGCAGATCTCCCTACACTGCTAAAGTGATAGGGGAGTTTGATGTTCGGTGTGGGTGCGCGGAGATTCAAGAAGGTGAGTAGGAATTGACACAGGAGACACAAGAGTTTACGTGGTTCGGGCCGCCTGAGCGTAATACCCTACTCCACGGGTGTGTTGGTGTTGTATTAGCTATATCAGCTTGTGTTGAGCGTCAATGGCATGTGTCTCTATGTGTGTGTCTAGCCCCTTGAACGTGTCGTCGGCCTGTCCTTTTATAGTACAAGGGTAGGCCGTTACAGGTTAGCCTGGCCCGACATGTGGCCCCTGGCAGTTACTAGTATTGATACACGTTTAATTTCTCTTAATGACCCTGTAACAGGCTTTGACAGCACTGATACTGGTGTTAAGATCGTCCGTTTAAGTGTCATTAATATGGTATTAATGGCACTTAATCGGGTCTTGAAGTCCTTGATTCCCCTTTGAAGATCCGGAGCCGTTGCGGGGTCTTCCGGAGGTTAGAGGCTGAAGATCCGACGATTGAACACGTGGCAGCTCTGGAGCTTGCTGTGGGAAACAGGAAGCTCCGGGGCTACCTGACACGTGTCAGGTCCGGAGCTTCTCTCGGTCTGGGGTTAAGTCCGGAGGTGCCATTTCGGTACATGTCCCGGAGCTTCCCCCTTGTGGGCGGTAGCTCCGGTTTGGTAGTACACGTGACGACCCTGGGATTAACCATGTTGGAGAAGCGGGTCCGGTTATGTCTGACATGTGGGCCTCCAAGGGTCTTCAAACCAAGTAGGTGACTTTCCTTTGAGATCTTTGTAACCTCAAGGGGTGTACGGTTTCTAGGGTACCGACAGTCACGATTCTCTAATCTTTGTGATTTGCACATGTTTTGACTAATCATCATAGAGAATACTCCGTAAAACCATGTGTGTTTAGTGGCATTCATTTTCAGGTTTGGAAAGAACATATGGAGGCTTTCATCCAGGCGCAGGGCTTCGCAATATGGGAAAAATGTGTACAAGACTTACGACGTGCTGCCAAACGATAATCATGGCTGCGAACATGAGAGATGTTGACAACAGTAACAAGGCTCACAACTTGATCATACAAGGATTGACTCAAAGCGACTTCGATTGTGTCCCACACCACCGATCAACATACGATGTGTGGAAGACACTTTGCGAGTACCACGAAAGATCCAACACGATCAAGGAGGTAAGGCAAGATATGTTCAAAAAGGAATATATGCGCTTCAAGATGCAACCAGGTGAGTCTATCGACGATTTATTTGCTCGCTTTAACAAAATTCTCAGCATTTTGCGTAGTATCAATGTTAATTTTTCAGATGCTAAGAATGCTAGGCAGTTACTAAGTGCTTTAGACATATCAACTTGGAAGATGAAATATACATCTATTCGTGAATCTACTGTCATGAATACACTTAATTTGGATAATATAGTTCATAAGCTTCTAAACAATGAGTAAGCAAATGATCTTAATTGGCTTTGGAACTTTTCTAGTGGACACCAGGTACTATAAGGAAGATACGGAAGAAGATTGAAAGATGATCAAGCAAGCTTGTTGTCTCTAAAATTATAACAAGTAAAGATCTTCTTGGGATTTTGGTACTAAACCTGTAGATTTAACATAGCTAACAGCAGAAGATCTTGATAGGGGGGTTCTCATAGTTCTAGAAAAATTGATTTCATAATTTTCTAAGCATTATAGAGTGAGACATTGAATTTACAAGTTGCTATGAGTTTCTGGAAATTATTCTGTTAATTAATTGCATTTTTAATAAACATACAAGTTTGGAATGGAATTTGGATCAATAAATAAAGTCAAATAAATATGAAATGTTAATAGGATATCAGGTGTATAAGGAAGTGTATTCTGTAAAATTTTTAAAGATAACACATGAGTAGAACAGTAGTAATAATTCTATGAAGTGAAGACTTTCAAAAATTTAGTTATACAGGTTCTGGGAGTTCCTAATGATTTAGTTTGAACTACATCAAAGTATAGATCAAAGTGAGTATACAAGAATTTATCTGGTATTTTTGGAGTAGTTCTACTAGGAGGAATTGATTTTTGAAGTTGGAATCAAAATATGAAAATAATGTTTCTGGTAATATTGAACAACAGAGATAAAAAATGAATTTGTGAATTTTATACAGGTACAATGGCAAAGAAATTTTTTACAGAATGTGGCAAACACCTAACCTGATGTTCTGGTAAATTTTGGTGAATTTCCAATGAAGGGATCTGCTGCGAAAATTCTATGAGTGTTTGAGGTAAAAAAAAAACATGCTGAGGTCAGCATGACATCAGCACATCTAAAATCCTGGACGAAGCGCTTCCTGGCGGCGGATCGATTCCGTCGATCCCAGCAGGAGGAAAGCAGCGACCAAGAAGTCGAGGATCTGAAGTCTTCAAGGTAGATCCAGATGATGCCCGAGCCGACAAGTTAGTGGCCCACCTCTTTAGGATCGAAGAGCACGTGAAAAGCTACCAGAGGGGGGTGAATGGTAGATTTAAAAATCTTACGCAGCGGAAACAATTAAATCCCAACCCCTTTGGCAGACTTATTTGGATTCTTACGTGATAAGATGTCAATTTCATAAGTTTTGAGTTTAGAGTAAAGCACATCTAAAGTAAGTATACTCATGACAATAGATTCACAAATAGATGTAACTTTCATCTCCCAGATTGAGATGTCTAATGCACTAAGAAGTTGTCTAGCATTTTTAGCATCAGAAAAATTAACGTTGACACTACGCAAATTACTGAGAATTTTGTTAAAGCGATCAAAGAGATCATCGATGGACTCACTGGGTTGCATCTCAAAGCGCATGTATTCTTTCTTGAACATGTCTTGCCTTACCTCCTTGATCGTGTTGGATCCTTCGCGATAGTCACAAAGTGCTCTCCATACATCGTATGCCGATCGGATATGTGCAATGCGGTTGAAGTCGCTCTGAGTGAGTCCTTGGATGATCAAGTTTCGGGCTTTGTTGTTGTTGTCGACGTCCCGTATGTTTGTAGCCGTAACTTGATCATTAGGTGGCACTTCGTAAGGCTTGTACACCTTCTCCCATATTGCGAAGCCTTGCGCCTGGATGAAAGCCTCCATGCGTGCCTTCCAAACCTGAAAATCAATATCAGCAAACACACAAGGTTTGGGGGAGTATTTCTCCATCATGATTAGTAAAAACACGTGCAAATCACAATGATTGGAGCACCGTGGCTCTGATACCAATTGTAGGATCCAAGAGCACGTGAAAATCTACCATAGGGGGGGTGTGAATGGTAGATTTAAAAGTCTTACGCAGCGGAAACAATTAAATCCCAACCCCTTTGGCAGAAAAATGATCTGTTAGAGAAATCGTGTATGAAACTAATCTAAACATGTTTCACCATGACAAAAGTGATATATATCAGAGAGAATCAAGTCATGAAGAAAGCACAAAAATATCACTCAAATCTGTCTAGGGAAACTCAAGTTATGATCGAAAGATCGAACAAAGTTCAATCTATCCTACCCGAGAAAAACAGTTCTGGAACGCTGCAAAGAAACTCATGTAGATCATAAACCACAAATCCAATGACCGTGAAATTTTGACAGATGATATATAATCAAGTTTTGAAGACAACCCAAAAAGAGTCACGTCAATTGGATCTGTAAAACTCGAGTTATGATAAAACCACCGACGAAAGGTAGTGCTGTTCAGAAACTCGACGAGTAAAACTTGTCTGGAACAAGTCGGACGAACAAGGCACAAAAGTTCCTTCAAACTACGAATTTTATTCAATAGAACACAAGAGGAACAGCCCCAAAGTCGTGCACCACGAGCTATGGCCTCCCTTGCTTATATAACCAGCCCTTAGGCCAACCCAATCTCAACTAGGACTCTAATCTTACTCAAATCATGAATTAAAATTTTCCATAACTGCTTAGGACTCTTCTATACGCAGATAGAAGCAATCTTAAGACTTACAAACACCTTAGTAATGTATCCCACATTCCTAAAACAACTCAGACTCATGACCCACATGAAATCCTATCATAACCAACTCGATACTTTCCATACCGACCCATAACCGACTCTGCCACGACCAAAGTCATCAACCAATACAATCTGATCCTTCCAACCAGATCTTCCCATCCATAAACCATCTTCAGAACCATGTTTCCACGTCATGCACCGCATGAATACATGCAAACTCCTTCCTTCGACGTCCAGTAACCTTCATATGCACCGCCCTTGATTCAATCATCCTGCGCGACCTCCTGACCCGCTCAACCACAATTCCTCCTGAATTTGGTCATTGGAACCTCATCTCTTCCCTGAGACTAGTCCAAAGGATCCCGTCACCAGCCATGACTTGAACTCAAGCAACACCTGCACTTGAACAAACAACCAATCCGTACGAGCCCAAGTCCTCGACTTGACTCAAGTCAGTTCCGAACACAACACCTTACGTGAGCACCCCACATAAGCATATTGCAAAGCATATCAAAACGATATCAGCCATATCAACCAAAACACACCAAAAACTTAGCAAATGAATATTAAGCAATCTTTCTATAAGTGTAAAGCAAGTTCGAAACATTTCACATGAAAATTTGGAACATTACGATCAAGCTCTCAACCTAGAAAAAGCTGACCGGAGCTTGAGCCGGAGCTTACCAAAGCTAGTACAACCTAGCGCCGGAGCTTATCAAAGCTAGTCGGACCTAGCGCCGAAGCTAACCAAAACTAGTCGGACCTAGCGCTGGAGCTAACCAAAACTAGTCAAAACTAGTCATCCCAAAAGTCGGATCTAGAAAAACATGTCGGAGCTAACCAACATAAGTCAGACCTAGCAAAATATATCGGAGCTTAACAAAGACATGTCGGAGCTATCAAAGACATGCCGGAGCTAAAGACAAAGCTCACCGGAGCTACACAAAAACATGTCGGACCTAGACAAAGAAAGTCGTACCTATTGTCGGACCTTGCACAAGCTCGGAGCTAGAGTCGGACCTTGCTAAAAAGATGTTATGGCAGCATTCAAAACTTTTATTGTCAAATCCACTGTATTCAGCACACATAGGTCTCATAATCTCCCCCTTGATGAATGCATTGGCAACACCATTTAAATCCGAACATTGGCATGAAAAGTTTTGAGAACATTTTTCCCCCTTTTTGAAAATCAAATGAGATAGAAATAAATTTCTCTCCCTATACATTCCCCCTTGCATAATTCACCATATTATCTCCCCCCTTTGACAATGTATTCAGTAAGGTTCAAAAGAGAAATTTTAATTGTTATGAGTGTATTATAATATATACATATAAAACAAAGCTCATCCAAGTCATACTATCAAGTAACTTACACTATCACAACAATGAGATACATAAAGTAGTGTAAGCCATGCTAGAGATCAAATGTAATTTTCAAATTAAGCAGGTCATGATATCACAAACTTAACTATTTCAATACCTGAAAGCGTGACACTTGTTGTTGTATTTTATTATTTTTCAAGGCACAAATTTAGATCGTATGATATTTGCAAGAGATTATATGTGCATCTGCCTTATTCTAACCAACCAAGCCAAGACTATGTCATTTGACAATCAGAAGCTTAAGGACATGGTTTTAGTCATACACAACTTCTTCCAAGTTCATATCTAAGTGCAATGATAAGCCATCTCAAAAGAAGAAGTGCGATGCATGCATATTCTCTTGATCTTTTCTCAATTTATATTTGTTCATAAAAACTCAACATGTGAGTTAATTACTTGATTAATTCTTTATGATTAAAAGCACTTGTGAGCATGCAACAAGTTCAAAACAGCAAGAAAGTTCGACCATAACCAGATTTAGTGTAAGTAATTATTCCAATTACTAGACATGGCAAAAACTACAAAATGTATAACACGAGTAATGTAGTAAGAACTTTCAGCATGTAAAAGGAATCACAAAGTCATATATGTATGAAATACTATGCTCATATTATTTTAATTTCAGATTCACACATAAACTTCTCAAGTTTGAAAACTCCTCCTCAATGTAAGCCATGATGTGCATAACCCCTATTTCATTACGAATGAAATAAAAACGAGTGAAATCCAAAGGTTTTGTAAAAATGTCAGCCAATTTTTGTTCGGCATCTACATGATGAAGCACAATGTTTCCTTTTTCAACATTATCACGGAGAAAGTGATACCTAATATCAATGTGCTTAGTTCTAGAATGTTGCACATGGTTTTTAGTAATGCAAATGGCACTAGTGTTATCACAAAAAAGTGGAACACTATCTAGATCAACCTCATAGTCCTTAAGTGTTTGAACAATCCAAAAAATTTGTGAGCAAGCACTGGCAGCGGCTACATATTCAGATTCAGCCGTGGACTGTGCAACTGAGCTTTGTTTTCTAGAGGAACAAACAACAAGTGAATTACCAAGAAAATGACAAGCACTGGAAGTACTTTTCCTATCAATCCTACAACCTCCAAAATCAGCATCGGAAAAAGCTTTCAAAGTAACGGTTGAGGAAGAAGGAAGAAAAATGCCAAATTTTTTAGTTCCATGTAAGTACCTGTGAATCCTTTTGATGGCTTGACGATGTGAAGCATGTGGGGAGGCTTGAAACCGTGCAAAAAGACATACGCTGAACTGTATGTCCGATCTTGATGCCGTGAGGTACAAAAGTGATCCAATCATGTTTCTATAATCTTTTTGATCCACGGGTTCACCATCTTCATCAAGTTCAAGTGTTGTTGTTGTTCCCATTGATGTTCGAAGAGGCTTGCTTTTGTCCATGTTAAAGCGCCTTAGAAGGTCTTTTGTATACTTCGTTTGATGCACAAAGGTACCCTCCTTGGTTTGCTTGATTTGCAGCCCCAAAAAGTACGTGAGTTCTCCCATCATACTCATCTCAAATTCTGAACTCATCATAGCTGAAAACTTGGACACAATATCATGAGAAGCACAACCAAAGATAATATCATCCACATACACTTGAACTAATAATGAGTCATTGCCATGCTTAAGCACAAAAAGAGTTTTATCAACCTTGCCCATGGTAAACCACTTTTCAAGTAAGAATGTTTTTAACTTATCATACCATGCTCTAGGGGCTTGTTTGAGACCGTACAAGGCTTTGGACAGTTTGTAAACATGATTAGGAAAATCTGAATTTTCAAAACCCGGTGGTTGTTTGACATAAACCTCCTCATCTATGTAGCCATTAAGAAAAGAACTTTTAACATCCATTTGATACAGCTTAAAACCTTCAGATGCAGCAAAAGCTAACAAAATTCTTATGGCTTCTAATCTAGCAACAGGAGCAAAAGTTCAATCAAAATCTAGACCTTCAACTTGAGTGAAACCTTGAGCAACCAACCTAGCCTTATTCCTAACCACAACCCCATCCTCACTTTGTTTATTTTTAAACACCCATTTAGTTCCAATTAAAGTGTGACCTTGAGGAGGAGACACAAGTTTCCAAACATTATTTCTTTCAAAATTTCTAACTCTTCTTGCATGGCAATAATCCAAGATTCATTAGTGAGTGCGTGTGATATATCTTTGGGTTCAAAAGAAGCAACAAAAGTAGAATGAGCATGAGATTTTGGATCGTAAAACCTGGATCGTGTAACTCGTTCGTGCAAGCTTCCAATTATCTGTTGCGGGGGATGATCTTTGTAAAATCGTAGGGGAACAGATGTCTCACAAGCTTCTTCTCCATCAGGGTCATTGCAGATTGATGAGCTTGTGGCTTGTGGATGATCAGGACAAGCAGAGGTGGTAGTCGGAGCTTGTTCACAGTTCGGAGCTGGACACGTGTCAACTTCGGAACTACTAGGCAGTATCACCGGCTCTTCTTCATCTTCGAAAATACCCTCCCCTGAGGATATGGATCTGGCCCTGCAATATCGGAGCTAGTACATGGGCTAGCTTCATCGAAAGAAACTTCACAAGTCTCCACAATTTTATTAGTGTCAAGTAAAAACACACGGTAGCTTCTAGTACGAGACGAATAACCAAGAAACATGCCATCAATGGATCTAGGTTCAAATTTATCAAGATTACCATGTTTCTTAACAAAACATTTGCAACCAAAGACCCTTAAGTGCATAACACTAGGCCTATGTACAAACCGGAGCTCATATGGTGTTTCACCTAGCTTAGCGCGCAAGAATACACGATTTGAGACATAACAAGCAGTTGCAATCACATCAGCCCAAAATTTTCTAGGAGTTTGATATTCATCAAGCATAGTCCTAGCCATCTCAACTAAGGTTCTGTTCTTTCTTTCTACAACACCGTTTTGTTGAGGTACATATGGTGAACAAAATTGGTGACCTATTCCATTTTCATCACAAAAGTGATCAAAAGATTGATTTTTAAATTCAATTCCATTATCACTTCTAATTGTTTTTAAAGATCCTGGATGATCAATTGATAATCTAAGAAATAAAGTTCTAAAGTGACTAAAAACTTCATTCTTAGATGCCATAAAGTAAACCCAAGAGTATCTAGAATAATCATCAACAATCACAAGAACGTACCATTTACCTCCGAAGGATTGAACACGTGAAGGTCCTACGGTGTCAAGGTGCAAAAGTTGACCCGGTTCAGTTGTCATGATCATTGTGAGAGGTGTATGTGAACCTGCAACCATCTTAGCATGTCTATAAGAAGAGCACACAATTTCTTTGTCCCATTTAAGCTTAGGCATCCCACGTATGCGATCAAGAGCACTAACACGCATTAGGTGATTAAAGCCTACGTGACCAAGTCTACGATGCCAAAAATATGAGTCCTTTGAATCATTAGCAACTAGACACCTATGCTTAGAGGAAGACATATCAAAATCAGCTTTAATAACTCTTCCAAACCGAGACATGTTAAAAATAAGCTCACTATTTGAACCTACAACTTTGCAGCAGTTTTTATTGAAAATAATTTCCAGATTTTCATCTAGCAATTGTGAACAGAAAGCAAGTAGTATTTCAAATTTTTTGATAAGTGCCACATCCTTCAAAGTGTAGTGATCATTTACTTTAACCGAACCCTTAGCAATTATAGGAGTTGAAGAATTATCGGCAAAAGTAACATTATCTACTCGTGATACAAAAGAGAGAGAGGAGAACCATTCTTTGTTACCGGTCATGTGGCGTGAGCAACCTGAATCCACAATCAAAATGTTCTCCTTCCTCAAGCATGTAACTTACATTGAAGCACAATATGTCGATGACTCAATATTGAGGTTAGTCAAAAGGCATTTAGGTATCCAGTACTGAGTCACACGACATGCAGTAGGAAAAACACGCGAAAGCTGAGATAAAACAGCAGGTTTATGAGGCAAAGTTTGAGGTTTTTTATTCTTAACTACTGATCTATAAGGTGTTACTTGTGTAGCACCAAAATCAGTAGCTCCGGAGGCAAAAAATAGAAGGTCTGGAGGTAAACTGTGAATGTTTTTGACTCATAACAGCAGGTTGCATGTTCCTGGCATTCGGTTTAATATGTGCAGCAAATTTTGCATGAAAGTTATGAGATCTAGCAATCATTCTTTCCCTTTTTTTGTTGTTTAGCTAGTCTATAACAAAAATGACATGACCATCTCTACCACAGTAGGTACAATGAAATTTAACTTTGTGTTCATATCTAGATGAGCAAGCAATATTTTTATTTGAAACCGAATGAGACAACACTCCTGCAGATTTGAAAACCACTTCTTTTTGTTTAGGATCTGTTTGAATCAAACCACTTCCTAATGACTTTACAATTTTAGGTGGATGTGCCTTAGCATGAGCATGAGAATCAAAACCTAAACCAGTTTTATCATTGTAAGACTTGGAATAATTCATCAGCAAGTTTAGGCTCTTATTCCCATTACAAAACCGATCTAATGTCCTATGCATGTTATCAAGTTTATTGGACAGATCAAGGCAATTTTCACAAGAAGTTTTTCCTTTTAATTTGCAATTGGAACAATATTTAACTTCATGAGAATGTAAAGCATTATTCAATATTGAAATTTCATTCATAACATATTTTAGTTTCTATTCAAGATCATCACAACTAGAACAATACAAATCAATTGTAGAACAAGAAGCATCTTTTAAGTTTCCAATGTCAAGTGCAGCAAGCTTTTTGTTCTTTTCAATTTTAAGTTCAAGGCTATCTAGAGTAGAGGAATGTGCAGTTCTTAATGTGGACAATTGTTTATAGATTAAATCACACGAGGGACAAGAATCATCACTAGGAATCAAGGTTTTCAAATGGTTGATTTCAGATTCTAGTTATTCAATTTTAGCAGCATTATTCCTAAGCTTTTTGTCTTTTTTCTTAATAATAATAGTTGCACGAGAAATTGCATCACACATTTCATTACAGGTAGAACATACCTCATCGTCGTCAGCGTTGTGTTCTGCATCCTCCTGACTTGATCTTGATCTTGTTTTGCCCGCCATGAAGCATAAGTTGGCCAAATCATCTTCATCTTCGTCACTTCTAATGTCCACGTCGCTTGAGCCAAGTTCCTGGAGTGCGGAGATAAAACTGTTCACCAGTTGGCGACCTGTAAAGCCCTTCTTCTTCTTCTTATCATTTGTTGAGGAGTGCTTCGTCCTTGATTGTTTTTCTTCTCAGGGAGTAGAACCTGAAAGGTTAGGGCATTCTGTACGAAAGTGTCCTGTCTTACCACATTTGAAGCATCGTTGAGGTCCGGAGCTTCCTCTCCTTCTAGTTCTCACATTTTGCAATGCTTTTGAGAACCTAGTAGAGAGAAGTGCTAGCTCCTCCTCTGGAAATTCCTCGATCTGCTCCAGGGTTAGTGAGGACAACAAAGCAAGAGTATTGCAAGTTGATGATTGGCCAGAGCTAGGCATATCACGTTGTGAGACAAATGCAATAGACTTATTTGGGTTCTTACGTGATAAGATGTCAATTTCACGAGTTTTGAGTTTAGAGTAAAGCACATCTAAAGTAAGTGTACTCATGATAGTAGATTCATGAATAGATGTAACTTTCATCTCCCAGATTGACATGTCTAATGCACTAAGAAGTTGCCTAGCATTTTCAGCATCAGAAAAATTAACGTTGACACTACGCAAGTTACTGAGAATTTTGATAAAGCGAGCAAAGAGATCATTGATGGACTCATCGGGTTGCATCTCGAAGCGCATGTATTCTTTCTTGAACATGTCTTGCCTTACCTCCTTGATCATGTTGTATCCTTCGTGATAGTCACAAAGTACTCTCCATACATCATATGCCGATCGGAGATGTGCAACGCGGTCAAAGTCGCTCTGAGTGAGTCCTTGGATGATCAAGTTTCGGGCTTTGTTGTTGTTGTCGACGTCACGTAGGTTTGTAGCCGTAACTTGATCGTTAGGTGGCACTTTGTAAGGCTTGTACACCTTCTCCCATATTGCGAAGCCTTGCGCCTGGATGAAAGCCTCCATGCGTGCCTTCCAAACCTGAAAATCAATACCAGTAAACACACAAGGTTTGTGGAAGTATTTATCCATGATGATTAGTCAAAAACACGTGCAAATCACAATTATTGGAGCATCGTTGCTCTAATACCAGTTGTAGGATCGAAGAGCACATGAAAAGCTACCAGAGGGAGGGTGAATGGTAGATTTAAAAATCTTACGCAGCGGAAACAATTAAATCCCAACCCCTTCGGCAGAAAAATGATTTGTTAGAGAAATCGTGTGTGAAACTAATCTAAACGTGTTTCACCATGACAAAAGTGATATATATCAGAGATAATGAAGTCACGAAGAAAGCACAAAAAGAATCACTCAAATCCGTCGAGGGAAACTCAAGTTATGATCGAAAGATTGAACAAAAGTCAATGTGTCCTACCCAAGAAAAACAGTTCTGGAACGTTGCAAAGAAACTCGTGTAGATCAGAAACCACAAATCTAATGACCGTGAAATTGTGACAGATGATAGATAATCAAGTTTTGAAGACAACCCAAAAAGAATCACGTCAATTGGATCTGTAAAACTCGAGTTATGATAAAACCACCAACGAAAGGTAGTGCTGTCCAGAAACTTGACGAGTAAACTTGTCTGGAACAAGTCGAACGAACAAGGCACAAAAGTTCCTTCAAACTATGAATTTTATTCAATAGAACACAATAGGAACAGCCCCAAAGTCGTGCACCACGAGCGCTGGCCTCCCTTGCTTATATAACCAGCCCTTAGGTCAATCCAATCTTAACTAGGACTCTAATCCTACTCAAATCATGAATCAAAACTTTTCATAACTGCTTAGGATTCTTCTATACGCAGATAGAAGTAATCTTAAGACTTCCAAACACCTTAGGAACGTATCCCACATTCCTAAAACAAATCAAATTCGTGACCCACACAAAATCCTATCATAACCAACTCGATACTTTCCATATCGAGCCATAACTGACTCCGCCACAACCAAAGTCATCAACTGATACGATCTGATCCTTCCAACCATATCTTCCCATCCATAAACCATCTTCGGAACCATGTTGCCACGTCATGCACCGCATGCATACGTGCAAACACCTTCCTTGAACGTTCAGTAACCTTCATATGCACTGCCCTTGATTCAATCATCTTGCGCGACCTCCTGACCCGCTCAACCACAATTCCTCCTAAATTTGGTCGTTGGAACCTCATCTCCTCCTTGAGACTAGTCCAAAGGATCCTGTCACCAGCCATGACTTGAACTCAAGCAACACCTGCACATGAACAAACAACCAATACGTACGAGCCCAAGTCCTCGACTTGACTCAAGTCAGTTCCGAACACAACACCTTACGTGAGCACCCCACATAAGCATGTTGCAAAGCATATCAAAACGATATAAGCCATATCAACCAAAACGCACCAAAAACTTAGCAAATGAATACTAAGCAATCTTTCCATAAGTGTAAAGTAAGTTCGAAACATTTCACATAAAAATTTGAAACATTACGATCAAGCTCCAAACCTAGAAAAAGCTAACTGGAGCTTGAGCCGGAGCTTACCAAAGCTAGTACAACCTAGTGCCGGAGCTTATCAAAGCTAGTCGGACCTAGCGCCGGAGCTAACCAAAACTAGTCGGACCTAGCGCTGGAGCTAACCAAAACTATTCGGAAGTAGCCATCCCAAAAGTCGGAGCTAGAAAAGCATGTCGGAGCCTACCAGCATAAGTCGGACCTAGCAAAACATATCGGAGCTTAACAAAGACATGCCGGAGCTATCAAAGACATGTCGGAGCTATCAAAGACATGCCGGAGCTAAATACAAAGCTCACCGGAGCTACCCAAAAACATGTTGGACCTAGACAAAGAAAGTCGGACCTATTGTCAGACCTTGCAGAAGCTAGGAGCTAGAGTCGGACCATGCTAAAAAGATGTTATGGCAGCATTCAAAACTTTTATTGTCAAAACCAATGTATTCAGCACACATAGGTCTCACAACCTCCTCGAGCGCCTGGATGATGTCGCCCTCGTGCGGAGGACGATGTCGACGAGCGCGTCCACCGCCAGCGGCCACAGCAGGACGCCCGTAAAGAAGCACGTCCTCCATGTCCCATAGGCGCTAGCGGCGGCCACGTCGACGAACGAAAAAATATGGCAACGACTCCTAGGTGCGAGTGCCCGATCCAGGCGCGGGAAACCACGAAGAGGCGGGTGGTGAGAGCCTGCTGTTGGGATTTCACTAGAGATTGACCGGCCGGAAGAAAAAAAAAACTAGAGCAGAAACATGACGGGATCGACCGGCGGCGGCGGGATCGATTTGCAAAGCACCTCACGAAGAGGGACCGCCGCCACCGGAAAACAAAATTAGAGTAGATCTAAAACCTAAGCTTTATATACCATGTTATGAATATTGGATCTTGTATTATTGAGGAAACCAAAAGTCTCTATAAATAAATGTATCAGAATGGCAAATATGCAAATAAGTCCCTAATACATCATCTAATATAAATGGAGTATTATATATCTAACACTTACCTCACCTGTCCTGCCTGCTCCTACCTTGTCCAAGTCATTCGCAGTGCATGATAAGCGACGCAGTGAGTCATAAAGGGAAGCAGTTCAGTGCGAGCCGTGTCCCAAGAACAGCATGCCAGTGTTGCAAATAGCAAAGCAGGTGATTTGATGACACTGCACAAGACGCTAGTACTATACATCAGAAAGGAGAGCAAGCAAGCAAGCGCCAGTGCGCCACTTTCTTTCATCCTCAAGGTAAACATGAAACAACTCTCAACGGCCTGATGAGAACGGCAGCTGCATTTGCAGGCACGCGCATGAAGGAGCCAGTTGTTATCACAGGCGGATGGAACAGTGATGTTTGGTTCAGCATCTATAGAGCATGCTGATGTGCTAAAGATACATGACTCAACAGAGGCGAACAACCATACGCATAATCTAGTTGAGTATTGTCAACCATGGAGTGAAGCGCAGGGACTGCGAAGCCAGTGTATTTCCCTAATCAGGTGAAACCCCAAGAGCCATCAGCAGGCCCGCCATTTCCCTAATCAGGTAGCCATGTCTTTATTGATCACCGTGGTCGATGGTACGTCCCTCCCCACAACTGGAAGCCTGGGGAATCTCGCGGCGCGCCACCTCCAATGGCACCCCGCACTCATGGACAACCACTTCCTACAGCAGAAGCTTTGGCAGTTCAGGGAAAGAACATGAGTTTGTAATGTCTGCAAGTTTGTACTCAAAAGGAGATGAACCGGACAAGTTGCACAACAACTTACTCGAGTAGCGGCGATGGCCTCCTCCTGTTGCACCTCTGGCGTCGAGACGATAGGATCCTGATAGGAAAATTATAATGAAGAAACCACAAATGCAAGAACAGACTTATGTAAAAAACCTTGGGAACAGGAAGCGTTGCACGGGCAGCAGACGCCTTGGGAACGGCGGACGCCATCGGGAACGTCTTTTTTTAAATCAAAATTTTCACACACAAATGTGCATGCAGATGCATAATCCTTCTTTGAGTTTAAATAGTTTTATAAATATAGGATGAGGTTCTATTATTTTCTTTTACAGATTACAATTCAGACTCAATGGTTTCTAATGTTTTTTCACAATTTTTAACGTTATCGAAGTGTTTGATACGACACTTCCCCCGGACCCGCTAAGAAGCAACCCGCGAAGGTTCTTTTATGGTTGGGGTATGCAGAGATCAAGATCAAGATGATGACACCAGAGATTTACGTGGTTCGGGCCGCCTGAGCGTAACACCCTACTCCACGGGGTTTGTGTTGTTGTATTGTGAGCTGGTCAGTTGGGATCAGATCGAATTCCCCTCTGAGTTCGTGTGGTACAACCCTTTTATAGTTCTAAGGACTGACCGTTACAAAGCTTGCTCGGCCCGACATGTGGCCCTGGCGTATTTAATGGCCTAATACACTGTCTAAAGAGTATTAAGCATGTTAATAGTGTGATAACGTGCCTTAATGGCAGCATTACCCCTATTAACGATGCACTGATCATGTGTCATTAATACAACATTAATGACACGTTATCAGACCTGGTAACTGCCGCTTTAACCGTCCTTGAATGTTCGTACTGGACGTGATCTGCTCGTATTCCCGTTGGTGATGAAGGTACGGAGGCTTCACACATGGCAGTTCTAGAGCTTTCTCTTGTGGGAATGAAGGTTCGGGACTGTTGTACATGTGTCGGTACCGGAGCTTCTCTCTGTTGGGGGTTAGGTCCGGAGTCGTTGTACACGTGTTGACGCTGGAGCTTCCCTTTGTTGGGAGTTTATTTCCGGTCTTCTTTTACACGTGTTAGTTCAGGAGTTAACCATATGAGGGGAGCGGGTCTGGTGCAGCGTGACATGTGGGACCTGAAAGGACCTTTGACTCCGACGGGTGGAACTTTCTTGCACTTCTTGCGGTATCGCGGGGTACCCGGTATGCAGGGTACCGACAGTGGCCCTGGTCCCACCTCTGGGAGGAACCCTTTGGGTTAAATTATTCTGCCAGAGGTGGGGCCATTCTCGATTCCCGCACTTTGATTTTCAAAAGTCCTCTGATGCGCTGATAGAGTGACGGTCTGAGAGTGAACCTTCGACGTGTGGCTCGTTATGAATGCGGCATATGAGATCTTTGAGTGCGGATCTCACGCAATTGAAGTCCTCTTTTGATCTATTTAGGACTCCAAAATATTTAGCTAAAATCCCCCACACTACTTTCATACGATTACAGGAGAAGTTAGTGGTCGATATTTTCCAACTCATAACAGAATCTATAAGTAACATCCCCAGACCACTTTCTCCTGCTCATCTTATCTTTAGTAGGGATGCCCCTGTTTTCAATAAGCCATAAAAAGGTTTTCACCTTCGGTGGAATTTTAGCTTTCCAAATTTTTTTATTACAAACACCAGATTCATTGCAAGTCAGTCTTTGGTACATCGACCTGACAGAGAAACAACCACTCTTTGAGTGTATCCATTTTACCTTATTTTCGCCGGATGATAGAGTCTGTGTATTTAAGAGAGCTGTTAGATTGTACCAGATTTCACGGAAAATAACAGGCAAAAGAAGTCGAAATTGAGTACACCAGTCATCATGCGCCACTTGACTAACAATAATGTTTTTGTTAGCAGCAAACTCAAAAAGCATAGTATGAGATAAGCATAAGGGTTTATTACCTAACCAAATATCTAACCAGAATCTAATCTTCTTGGCATTACCCATTATAAATCTTCTGCCAAAAGTGTATAACTGCTTAATCTTGATAAGGTCTGACCACATTGGAGAGTCAGATAACTTTCTGTTGACTGATCCAATGGGATTGTCCTTAACATATTTAGCTAAGACAATATCTTGCCATAATCCATTTTCACTCTCTAATTTCCATCACCATTTTGAAAGCAAACTCATATTCATTTTTCTATTATTTTTGATCCCCAGGCCACCCTTGATTTATTTTCGCAAATTCTATCCCATTTGTCTAAGTGGTATTTTTTTTCTTTGTGCTACCACCTTGCCAAAAAAAACTTCCTTCTAGCATTTTTCATCCTCTCAATAACTGTTTTAGGTAACAAAAACATGGACATATGGTAGGTAGGAGTGTTAGACAAACTTGCATTGATGAGCACAATCCTACCCGCCATAGACAAATGACAGCCTTTCCATAACTCAATCTTTTTTGCTACTTTCATCTCCATGTTGCGCCGATAAGCCACATGAATTCTTGAGGCCGAGATCGGCACCCCAAGGTATTTAATAGGTAAATTCCCTACCAGACAATTGAAAATATGGGCAAACTGACCACCAGTATCAGAATCAGAATCAATTTGGACGACTTTGACAGGAAGGTCGGTGTCGCCACTTCGTTGCACACGAGGTGCAGAAGATGAGCCACGCTAACGCGAGCTCAGAGGTTGAGCAGCTTGCTCTCTGTCGGATCCTTCTTCCTGCACTGTTGCAAGCGCGTGAAGTTCCTCCAGCGCTGTTGTCCCGACAGTGCAGTCCCCTCGGATCTGGAGGACGCCTAAAGGAGTTGGCATCTTCAACACTAGATAGCTGTAATGGTCTACGGCCATGAACCTATACAGAGTTGGCCTGCCTAGGATAGCGTTGAAGGGAAGGCTAATGTGTGCCACATTACCAGCTTCTCGGACCTATACTTGTCTCGAGTCGATGACTCCTGAACCTACTCCGAAGAAGGGACGTGAAGGCCGAAGGTCCGAGATGTTGAGCTGGAGCTTCACAAATGTTGCAAAGCTGAGGAGGTTGAGCGCCACACCTCCATCCACCAAGATAGAACTGGATGTTATTGATACCCTAAGACCATCAAGTGTTACTGACCAACTCCGGTCATGTTCCTTGGGCAGTCCGAAGCATCGAAGGTGATGGCAGTGTTCATCCACTTCCGATGAGGCTCCGCCTTAGAAGTAGGGGATGCAGCAGCCATCTCCCGACGCATAGTCCTCAGGATGCGTCGAGAGGTGATATCCCAGGACCCTCCATATACCATATGGAGAGTCTTCTGACACTCATTGTAAGAGATGTCGGAGTCGTCATCAACAATGTTGTAGACCGCCTTTAACGCCTTCTTGGCGTCTTGAAGCCTAGCTCCTAATCAAACGGAGCTGCATCGACTTTTTGCTTTCCTTCCCGTTGGCGAAAAAGAGGTTCTTCTTGACGCTTGTTGTTGCGCTCAACAAGCCTTTTGACCTTGCGACAGTCTTCAAAATTGTGGGTTGTCGATTTGTGAATCGGACACCACATCTTTTCACTGTCGATGTCTTCGGACGATGGTCGAGGTCGTTTGTCAGGGTGTGGCCCCCGACCACCAGGTGTTGTAGCAGCAGCATCGGTTAGTGTTCCGGCCAGTGACTTCTTCTTGCCATTGAACTTCTTTTTTCCACTGCTGGTTTGGTTTGGAGTGCATTTCACGGCCTTCCGCAGCTCTGACGCATTTATCTGGCAGGCTGAAGAGCTTCATGACGCTGCTGACGTTTTTGCTTATCAGCTTCTCCAACATCTTATCTCGAACCCCCTGTCGGAACGCAACGACAATAGAAGCATTTGAGATTGAAAGGATGGTGTTCCATACCTGATAAAACCGCTGGCGACAGAGTTCCTCCCAACTGTAGATAGATTCAGGAGGTAGACTCGTTAACCAAGACCTTGCAGTCCCGGTTAGAGCCACAGGGAAGTAGTTGGCCATTACGACCACCTTGCCTCCAGCTGCGAGGATGGCAGTGGAGTAAACCTGAAGAAACTCCACGAGGTTGACTATCCTATCGTATTTCTCCGGCAGATGAGGCAGAAATTTAGGTGGCCACTCGACCATGCGAAGATGCATGGCCAAAGTTGAACATCCTCCCCCACTCCTAGGGGAGAAGGGTTTTCGCGAGCAGCCCATCTCTCGCGAGCGCGCTCGATGTGGACGCGACCATCGTGCCTCATGTAGCGGTGGTCAAGCTCCGACCAGAGGTTCTACGTCAGGAGCCTCGATGTCGTATGAGTGTGGCGAGCCAAGGAGGGTAGTGACATCACTTGTTGGGAGGGCGCACGTCTCATGTGCTGCGACGTCTAAGGACCAAGTCTACCAGACAAGGTCCGTATCCTTAAAGGTGCCTACCCAGCATGGGGCGGACCTTGGTTGCTGATCGCATTGGTTGCGGCTGCAACCAAATGCTCTACATATGCGCGCCTTTGTTCCATCGCGCCCGGAGCAGCTCCTGGCGCTAGAGGACGCTGAAGCAAAGTCTGCGCTGCATTTAACACATTCTCAGGGTTGTTTGTCGATGTAGAGACCGACGCGAACACACCATCCTGCTGAGATGGTGGAGGTGGTGGTGGAACGACTGAAGGGGCTGCGGCGGCGATGGTATCCTCATCCCTTTCTCGCACCAGCAGTTCGATCCGCTTCAGCGTGCTAGCCTTCGCAGCCTTCGCACTCCGATGACTTCGTAAAATAACGCCTACGGGAGCAACAAAAGACATGAAACATGAATGAATACTCAAGAGGAAACGAACCGGACAACAAGTTACACAACAACTTACCTGAATAGCGACGATGGTATCCTCAACCTTGGCCACTCAAGGAGTCGTGAAGTGAGATATCGTTGCTTCGACACCTTCCTGAGCATTTGTGATGCTCGTGTGCTTCATATTTGATTCGGAAGTGCCACTGTCATCAAGTGACTGAGTCTCCAAATCAACATTAATAGGCGACGTCTCGTGAGATACAGGTTCATTGTTTGTACGAGACAATTCTTCTAGCAGTAATTCTCATATCTCATTTCTTTTCTTAGAAGAAGCATCTTCAGTTCTGAACCAATCCGAAATAAATTATAATACCAAAACAGCTTATTTAGTGTCAAAATTTTGAAACACAGTCACGCAGATAAAAGTATTACAAGAACAAATCAACAAGTACAAAAAAATAAAGATGGCATCACTAACCATGCCAAGCTGATCTCTTGTGAACCTTTCTAGTAGTTTTTTTACAAAGTGTTCAATATAAAGAAGAATAAAGATACCACAGTATTTGTCGTTGTTCTGTTATAAACCTGAATAGCAGGAACAATCTTCTGACAAATTAGAAGTGTAAAAATACTCTATTACTTACTACAACATAACTGTGATATGGAAAAATTAATAATGCAAGTATTCAACGAGTCGAAGTCACAAGCAGAGTCATAATATTTTAAAATGGTAAATGGATAAAATATTGATTTATATGTCTATCAAACTATTTCCTTGTCTACATGTTTGACACAATCGTCCCATATGTCCTAAAAAATCGGGATGTCAGAAGGAGAATTATTTTTTAAATATTGTTATTCTTTTTCAAGTAATATACAACATGTATAGTTGACATAAGAGGTTCACTTGAGTTTAGCTCAGTTCTTAATAGAAGAACAATGAAAATATATAAGTGTTGAGATTGGTCACTTATCTCACAACATTGTAAAAAATATTATTATTATTATGTATCCCAACGACAGAGTCCAAATGAAGTATGATTGATCCGGAATAGCTCTCTTTTGAAAGCATACATATAACTCTCAAGCTCCAATGATCGCTAATTGTAAATCAGCGATCATTGCAACTTAACAATTATATGTATGCCTTCAAAAGAGAGCAATTCCAAACCAATCATACTTCATCTGAAGTCTGTAGTTGGAATACATAATAGTGATAATATTTTTGACAATGTTGTGAGTTAAGTGACCAATCTCAACACTTAATCTATATTTTGGTGATTCTTCCATTAACAATTGAGCTAAACTCAAGTGAACCTCTTATGTTAACTATACATATTGTAGATTACTTGAAAAAGAATGACAATATTTAAGAAATAATTCTTCTTCTAACATCTCAATTTTGGAGGACATATGGGATGATCGTGTCAAACATGTAGACAAGGAAATAGTTCGATAGACATATAAATCAATGCTTTTTCCACTTAACATTCTAAAGATATTATAACTCAATTTGACCTCTGCTTGTGACTTCAATTCGTTGAATAGTTGCATTATTAATTTTTCTAGATTAAAGTTACACTGCAGTAAGTAGCAAAGTATTATTACACTTCTAATTTGTCAGATGATTGTTACTGTTATCCAGGTTCAAAGCAGGACAACGACAAAGACTGTGGTATCTTTATTCTTCTTTATATTGAAGACTTAATAAGAAAAGAACCAGAAAGGTTCACAAAAGATCATCTTGCCATGAGTAGTGATGTCATCTTTATTTTTTTTGTACTTATTGATTTGTTCTTGTAGTACTTTTATCTGCGTGACTGTGTTTCCAAAATTTTGACACTATAGAAGCTGTTTTGGTATTACAATTTACTCCGGATTGGTTCGAAACTGAAGATGCTTCTTCTAAAAAAATGAGTGAGATACGAGAAATGCTGCTAGAAGAATTTCCTCGTACAAACAATGAGCCTGTAGCTTACGAGACGTCGCCCAATAATGTTGATTTAGAGACTCGATCACTTGATGACAGTGGTACTTTCGAATCAGTCATGAAGCACGCGAGCATCACAAATGCTCAGGAAGGTGCCGAAGTAACGATAACCCACTCCACGGCTCCTTTAGTGGCCAAGGATGAAGATACCATGGCCTCTATTCGGGTAAGTTGTTGTGTAACTTGTTGTCCATTTCGTCTCCTCTTGAGTATTCATTCATGTTTCATATCTTTTGTTGCTGCTATAGGCGTTATTTTACAATGACACCGGAGCCGCGAAGGTTGCGAAGGCTGGCACGCTAAAGCGAATCGAACAGCTGATGTGGAAAAGGGATGAGGATACCATCGCCACCACGCCTCCTTCAGTGGCAAGGATAAGGATACCATCGTTGTTATTCGGGTAAGTTGTTGTGCAGTTTGTTGTCCGATTCGTCTCCTCTTGAGTATTCATTATTCATACATATTTCATGTCTTTTGTTGCTTCCATAGGTATTATTTTACAATGTCACCGAAGCTGCGAATGTTGTGAAGGTTGGCACGCTAAAGCGGATCGAACAACTAATGCGGGAAAGACATGAGACACTCGCAGCAATCCAAGAACTCGCTGGTGTGCTGACGCTGATGAAACCAACGATGCTGGAAGAAAGAGATGCAGCCCTCGCAACGAAGCAAGAACTCAAGAGTAAATAGTCAGATCATTAATTTTTCTTTTACAGTTTTACTAATTGGAGAGGTTGGCGATGGTATGTAATTATTCTTTCTGTCCAGGTTGCAACAAGAAAAACAAAGAGCTGGAGTGGTCCGTCAGGTCCCTCAAATCCGAGTGAGGTGAAGAGCTTAGGGCGAGAGCGGAAGCGAGAAGCAGCATAGGGCTATTGGATACGGAGGCTGATGCTGCCCCGCAGAAGCAAAGGAAGGCAATCAGGTGCACAACTGAATAACTATGTGACGTGTGTTAAAGGAAAAGACATTTGACAATCGAATGTCCTTACACCATAGGGTCTAAGACAGTGGCACAACAGTGGGATTTGCTGTTGAACAGATGGGTTTTTTGAGGTTGTATGACAGAAGCACAAGTAGTTTGAGGTTATATGACAGAAGCACAAGTAGTTGAGCAATTGCAGCGGCTGATGCTTAGGAAATGGGTGTGGAGTGCAAAATCTTAAGGGGAAAATTCTTTTTTTTTTTGTGCCTTTTACAACCAGGGCAGATCTGAATAGAGCTCTAGCATGGTGTAGTGCTGATATCAATAAACATCTGAGTCTCACGTTAACCTTTGATGACTGAGAGGAGCCGGAAGATGGGAGTACACTACCTATTGTGTGGGTTAGAGCCACTGACATCCCAAAAAGACTTAGAAAGGACTTTTCCGTTCTTTGGGCGATGGAATCAATGTTGGGTGCAACACAAAAGGTAGATATGAAATCCACATTATGCAATGAGTATGCACTGATCCAAGTGCCTGTTTCGGACCCTCTTCTCATACCAAAAGTCTTACGTGTACCAATTGGGAAAAGGCGGTTTTATGTACACATAAAAGTAGAGTCGGAAAAATGAAATGATAACTTACAGGATGAACATGGCACTAGTAGTGAGAACAAATCTCAGAAAGACACTAAAGAATGTCAACAGTTCGGATGGCAAAGACAAAGAAAAGCCCTATGCTGACAGTGGACAGGATGGAACTTTAAAATCTGCTGGCAACTTCTATAGTATCAAGAGAAAAACAAAGTCTTAGAAACAGAAAATAAAGTCTTGACTCGAGTAAGTTTGTTGTGCAGCTGGTTGTCCTCCTCTTGAGTATTCATGTTTGATGTCTTTTGTTGCTGCCATAAGCATTAATTGATAATTTTCTAAAAAACGTGCTTATTTTGTTAAGAGGAAAAAAATAGTATGTACAAATTAAAGATATTTTGTATAGCCCCTATTAATACCGAAGGAGGGGAGTGTTAGCTAGAGGAAATATAAGAAAAACACGTCTAAGGTGCACTTTACAGTTGTTGCACGACCCAACCCAACCATTGTATTGTAGCTATACAAGTCTACTAACCTAGAATTACCAGCATACACTCGTCCCAGATCACCTGCACTTTGCAATCAACTCACGTCGAGATCTTTTGATCTAAAGATCATTCGATTCCTCTCCTTCCACAACAACCAAAGGATGAGCGATAGGTGAGATTCAAATCCCTCCCAACGGAAGCATTTAGGAAGGCAACTGCGGCTCCAAGTCCACCAGTCGACCCAGCTTGCCTCCGAAACCATACTTATCTACTATATAAACACAACCCACGAGCAAATTGTGACACTCAACATCTCTATTTTCGGCAGCCTCTAAAATAATTCATTGTTAGCTAGTTAAACTAGACATAGAGGAAATCATAATTAGTTATTCGAGTGTTTCACATTTACATATGTGCATTCATATCATAATCAAGCATGGCATACTGATTTATATTTCACCATATCAACATCATATGTCAATCATGTAATTTATGTACACTCAACCTTCATATTTTCTGCCTATCTCAAAACCCTTGCAAACACACATGGCCGAAGTGAGGGCAAAACTATCAATAACTTAATTGTTAGAACAATTAATATCTAAAACTTCTGTGTCACTCTACCGCAGCTTATGTTTTTATATTGCAAAGTCATTTATACTCTAACGTGCCCTTCTAGTTTCAGATCTTCTAGTTTCAGATTTAATCAAACGGGACAGTTAAACAATTCTTGGAACAAGATGGAGGGGGAGCACAGTGCTTCAACAGCCCACAGAAGCCAAACAGCAAAGATTCTGGAGCAGTATAAGGCTGCTAGTGCTATGAGGAAGAAGGATGATGATTTAATTCAAGCTCAGCAGCAGGGGATTCATGCTCAGCCCCAAATGAAGCACAAACGGAGTCAGGAGGGTAACGTCCAGGATAAGAGAAGTGATGTTAAATTTCCTCATGACTCAGAAGTTGCTTGTTATAACTGCGGCAGTACTGCGCATAAGAATTAACAGATGCTAAGCATTGTGCACGTTGTGTGAAAGTTGGCCATGAGGCAATCTTCTGATATACAAATTACGTTGCTTAAGGATTACATTGCTATGCCATGTGCAACGCAAGTGGAAGGTCAATGTTTTTTAGCATCTCTGATATTAGGGAATAACTAAAATGCAATCAGCAGTTTGATGCAATCGTGCAAAAATTAAATCTAGACCATATGATTTTCATTCAACGGTTGTTGCATTTTACACCGGAACCCTCCCACCTAATAACACAAATAGAATTATTTGTTGGGGGATTTAAGTGTAAAATGCAGTAACCGTTGGATGTAAATTGTGTGGTCTATATTTAATTCTTGCACGATTGCACCAGAGTGTTGATTGCATTCTAGTTGTTCCCCTAATATTACATCAGAAGTGAAGTCTAAACAGAATGAGTAGGGTATTACTATCAAAAAATGCAGGACATCATTAAAAATAGAGTTGATATTAAGGAGTGAGAAGAAAACGACATGAAATATACTAAGATTGAGGACGTTCCTCCTAACTTTCAGAATGGAAACCCATTGATGACTTCAGCAGAGCTAAGCAAACAACATTTCACGCTCAGGAGAATGCACGAGTGCTACATCACTGCTAACACTAAATATCATCTTGGATCTCTCATTTCGTATGCCAAAAGAAGCATTCTATAGCAGTGGAGACCTTAAACGAAACTTTTTCTTTCGAGCCTTTTCTATCGAGAAAAGCTCGAAATCGACCTGTTACTCATCTGGTGCTTGTAAGTGTATAATATTTTATACTTGATTTTCTTACTACGTGCATATATGTCATGAGATTATAACAATTTCAGACTTATTCTTTGACAGGATGAAATACATGGATAATGAAAAATTGAAGTCCAAGACGGGTATACTTGATCCTACAATAATTACAAAGACGAATTTCGACTTCCAAGTGAAACAGGGATCAAAACAGTACAAACAAATGTCACAAAAAGAATTTGAAAAAACAATCGCAGACCAAAAAAAGGCTAAAGAGACAAATGTGACAACCTACATAGCAAACGCCATGTTTAACTTTGTCAAAGATGGCAATGACCTCATAAAGGCTCCGTATCAATTCAAGTAAGTTTGACACATGGTATTGAAATAGCAATTTATTGCTAATTGTTATCTTAATACGTGTATTTGTACGTGTGCAGTGATCACACGTACAAATTAAGTTGCTTAAGGATTACATTGCTATGCCATGTGCAACGCAAGTGAAGGGTCAATGCTTTTTTAGCATCCCTGATAATTACATCGGAAGTGAAGTCTAAATAGAATGATGCTATATTGCGCTGATCACTGTTATTAACAGATCGGCTACTGTTGCTCAGGTCTATTCCCACAACCACTTCTTGGCAGTGGAAGGCCCAACAGTTGGATGAGACCCTTTTTAAAGTGAAATTTCCTGACTCTAAAAGATTGAAGATTAGGGGATGTTTAATATTAGGCTGAAGAACACCAACTCTCATATCAACATTAAACCATGGGTGCCATATGTTAAACCGAAAGGGAGACTTCAGGAAGGCTGGTTTAGGGTAAAAGGCATTCCATATGACACAAGGAACAAGGAAACCTTAACATAAGTGGGCTCTCTGGTGGACATGACAAAGGATGTGGATGAGGACACTATGGACACTATGAAGGGATCTAAGCAAAGTACCTGATTCTGTTGAGGGGGCAATTGGTCCTTATTTTTATGATTTCTGGTTTCAACGTGATATACATGAGGAAGACAAAGCTAAAGAAGATCAAGATCACAATTACAGAGCAGCAACCTCATGCTTATGTTGATGTGCAAAAACAGAAGGAAGTGAAAGGAGACACTAAGACAAATGAGGATACTATGGGACAATCAATGGGCATGGATAGCGGTGCTCAACAGAATGTGAAATGCACTGCTCAACAAGAGGAGGATAAAGCTAATGAAGACCAAAGTAAAGATCGCAAATGTAGAGCAGCAGCGGCAAGCTCATGCTGACTGGCAAAAACAGAAGGTAGTTAAGGGAGACATTGGGGAGTTTGATGATAATATGGGGGTGTTAAAGGGCAATGACAGTTGTGTTCATCAAAGTGTGAAACACACTGCTCAAGGCTCAGCAGGGAACAATCATAAGAGAAAAATGTCTGATATTACAAATTATGGGAATGACTGGAATCGAGACATGATGACTTGCTTGGAGAAAAAGAAAAAGATATGGCTTGGAGTATAGTGTCTTATGACCAGGAACATCCATCCAAGATGTTAAAATGTAAGTTCTCTAGAGCAAAAGAAACTGTGATATATAAAACTAAATGTGATAGTGATGCAGTGAAGATAAAAGGAAGCATGAAGATTTCTGAGAAGCAGATTTTACCTGTGACAAGACAAAGTGACAAAGTGAGAGACTTCATTCAACACTGTTGGAGAAAATGAAGGAGCTAGATAACAGGAATGAGAACAAATGCACATCAAAAGGTATGGTTCATAACTCGTTTGTTGTTCTTTCTTATGAATGCATTACTAAACTTTCTGAATGTATGAAGATTATAATTAGAGAACAAGATTTTGATATTGTGAACCTTATGATTGACTTAGAAAAAAGTAGATTTCTATCTATCTGGTGCCTTAAAAAGGCAGGGATAGTGATACTAATGACCCAGGGGATACAAATACTAGGTCTGCTGGTAATCAATTGTTAGGATGGTATGAGGAGGAACCTGATGTTGTACGTTATAAGTTGAGTACAGTTAAAAAATCAAAATGTTATGTGTCCAACTCACCAAAAGTGAACAGACAGGACTTACATATAGACAAAAGTTTGAATATTGAGGTAAGATTAAAATAGACTACATTGCATTTCTATCTCACTCACCAAAAGTGAAGATAATACTTGCGTCTATTTCAAATGAAAACATGAAAGAGGTAAGAAAAGTTGCTGAACCCCAACAGGAAGAGGAAAGGAAAGATGCTAAACAATGAACTACATTCAAAATTATCGTTGGCCAACTTGACAATCTAGTATGCATTACAATAATCAAATCAAATTTACGTTGGCCAACTTTCTAGTCCAATATCTACCCATAAACCTAATAATCTACCCCCAAACAACAACCCCCACAATACAAGCAAGCAATTGTGAGCAATAAAACTATATACCACGTTTATGCAGGCAGAAGAAAAATCATTAAGTTGTTACATTGAACAATATTGTATCATTAAACAATATGAAAGTACAAAAAACTTGTATCACAACAAACAATAATATTATTAGAGATATTTCCTAAACAATGAAAACTAACCAATGAGACAGTCAAACAATGTATGTGAAACATCATGAAAAATCTAAACAAAACATGAATGTTTTGAAACTAAAGTGGGATAATAAAACTAGAGTTTACAGATCTAAACTTTTAAAAGATCCAACAAAGACAAATTAAAAGAATAAACATAGCTTAGATGGCATACCGTTAAAGTAGAGAGGCGTGCTTAAACCATAAGCCACAACCACAACTAGGCAATGTTGCTGGCAGCTGGACCACCGGAGGCAGTTTGGCACAAGTACATTATAATCATTTCCTGCAAAAATAAGAATCAGAAAACTGTGGCTTCGCTGCAAAAATAAGATAACAGATTCTAAGAATTAGCAAAAACATCAAATAACTAATACACAACCCAAATTATGGAAAGTGCCACTATAACATGAAGTTGGCAAAATTAGACATAATATACATTGATTTAGCACATAATAAAGTTAGTAAAAAAAGTTTTAGCATACTCATAATACAAAAATATTCCAGGCAGCATAGTAAACTAACAGATTTGTAAAAAAATAATTTAAATTTATTTTTATAGTAGATATAGCCACTGAATATTTGACAACACAACGGAGGGCATACCTTCTAACAGAGAATATACGGTGATGCTTAAAACACAATGATGTGGCAGAAGGCACAAGAATTTCAGAGGCCTAAACGTGTTCATCCATTTGCTGCAAAGGAACTGAAATATATCCCGAAAATTCCTCTAAGGAAAAAAATAAGATCCTAACAAGAGTGCATACAAATTAACAGCCACCCATAACCCACAGTACAGGAAAATGCCAGTAAAATGGGCAAAAACACATTTAAGACTAACTAGGGACATAGCACAAGCTTCTCATGAACTACCAAAGAAATTTTGAAAGTATATCTGTTTACTGCAAAAATTATTGGAATGAAGTCTGAGAAATTGGGGTTAACAAACACACAAAATTTATCCACTGCAGATGCATCCAGCATGGACAAATATCAATCCAGGTTACAATGATAATCAACATCAGAACCTGCAACTTATGTGGCAAATGTATGTAGAAAAAATAGTCCAGCAATAGTTGAATACAGTGCCAATTCAATATGCAAAAAAACAATTTGAATGCAGAGAAATAAGAACAATCAATTAGTGGGATCACAATCGACAAAGCACCCATGACAAAGCAACATTGTCTGTAATTACATAAGCTAGAATACAAAACTTACAACCAACGGAAGACTGAATGAAACCAAGCTGCACATAAGAAAACTTCATGGTACTGACTGCAACACTGGGATCACAATCTGAGAAAAGACCAATGACAATAAACTAGAATATGAAACTTACAATCAATGTAAAACTGAATGGAACCAAGCAAAACTTATGCAGTGCATTGCTAAAAAGATATAACATAACATTATAGCAGATCGTTCATCCACTTGCTGCAAAAGATTATCAGAATAATACAGACAGCAAAAACTCACCTCTACATATGATTTCCCTATCAAGATCAAAAAGGACTGAAATTAGCAGACACCCTCTCCCACGGTACAATGGAATTAACTTCATGAAACTGAAGTTAAGAACTCACAAAGTGCAGAAAAATAAACTTGGGTTGTTCAATTATCATTAATTGAACAAAGTGCAAAAATATATTCAGTCCAGCAAGAAATTAATGATTATGCAGCACAAAATGAATGAAATTTAGCAAAGAGGGTTCAACAAAGATAGGTGACAAGAGTGTTGACAGTATCCTAATATAGTATACATTCATATTAGAAAAAAATAACTGCTGGGTACCTCATTGGAAGATCTGAAACTGTCAAATTTGTTCCTTGGAACTGACAGAGAGAGAACAAGAATATTGCCAATGTGAGTCACCCATATTATCAGTCATGCACCTTACATCAGATTCCTTCACAGTTCTGCCATTCAAATCATGATGGCCCCAATGGTCGTTGTCACCAAAATAATTCTGACTATACAGCAAAACCTGCGCAACATAAATATAAACAGACACAAGTGAAAAAGATCACCATATATGCAGACATGCACAGTTTTACTGCAGGGCCTAAACTAACAACAGTGCATGACTTTAAGCAGCAAAAGAATAGAAGGTTAACCGGCTCCAAGCAAACAAAGGAACATGTAACTTCAATGACACAACACTCACTGAATAACAGTAGAATTATCTTAAAAAGAAAATGAAATTAAAAGGTCCTACAAATTCAAAACAATCTGAAACCTGCAAATCAACAACCCTTTTCAATGCAGTAGAAAGACATAACATCCATATTTAACGTTTGTTGGTAAAATTAAAGTATCTTCTGGCAAAACAGAAGAACCATCTTACTTACCTTGCTGCTCTGAGGAGGCGGTAGTAGTAATCGTAGTAGCAAGACGGATCCTGCAGCAGCAAGCAAGAAAGAGTAGAGGGCGTCAGTGAGACTGTTGGTCGAGTGGAAGGAGGAAGAGAATAAGAAGGTGGTGAATTTTATAGGGACTGGTCTGGAGGCCTCATCGATCTCTTGGGCAGTTAGGGCCTCCTAAACAATGACGCTCGTAGATGACGAGGCAGCCCCTGATCTTGGGGTGCGAGGGGAACTTACGTCTTTCTGGGCGTAGTCCTCCATCTTAGGCTGCAGCGGTGACTCTAACGGCACGCATCGCATCAGTCGTTAGGATAGGAGAATCGTAGCAAGATCGGATTTTGTTGCTTCAGTTACCCGAGTTAGGGGGATTGCTGATCGGAACCGAGGGCCATGACGCACGGCCGGCCTGGCGCATCACCGGACCGGAGTCTCTCGCCTCTGCCTTCGCCGCATCAGATGGAGACGGACGCCGACGGGTTCCGTCGGATTTCGGGTACCCGCAAACATTGGGGGAGAAGACACCCGGTCTCTTTTTATCATCGCGGCTGACCAGTCGCTGTTTTTAGATCGGCGAGGTGGGACTAAACTCCCTCTGTAGCGTGGGCATGCTGACTCCCCTAGTCCCGTGGCCCTTCGTAAATGGGTATTTTGTACGGCCTGGCCCAGTTGGTCTGAGGTCAACGAAAACCGTCAAAACGTCTCCGCGTCAAAGTCTCCGCGTTCTCAATTCGCGTTTCGCGGGCGTTCCTTTTCCGCCTCGCGTCGACGACGGCCGAATTTTGAATTTTGCCTGCTAATAGCGAAGACGGTGGGGGATCAGATCCTTTCCCTGGCCAGCGCCTTGCACCTCTCTTGCTCTGGACGAAGTAGGCAATGAATTGGTCTCTGTTGGGGGCACAGTTCTTCACAGCTTCATCGGTCACCTGCGCCTCACCTCCTTCATAGCTGCTCGCTGCACCTTGCCCTCCGTCCAGTACAACTACACCTCACCCCATTTTGCAGCTAGTGGTGGCAGGGATCGATGGTGAAGACAGCTGGTGGCGGCGGGGCGCAGGCGACTAGGGTGGGGCAACGCGCAGGATATCGAGTCGAGTGGGTAGGGGTTCGGGTGGAGCCGGGGATTGAGACTGTAGGCGGATATTTCTGAAGCATGTTTAGATGCAAATTGAATTTGTTTACTGGGCTGACTATGAGATGGGCTGAATTTTAAAATTCGAGTAACCCATCGGTACTTGCGGGTAGAAAATAAAATCTGCACTCATAACCGTACCCGTCTGGTACAATACCCGCCGGGTACCCGAACCTGCGAGTAAAATTGTCTATCTCTGTTATGGGAGCGGAAGGCGAACAAACGGGCGTGACGAAGAGAGGAGGCTGCACACTAATAAGCGGTTTGTAAATTTCATTGATAATGGTGAGGGCAATCTGAAACCTCCACCTTGCACTTGCATTAAGCGGTTGTTAATTTCATTGATAACGGTGAGGGCACTTTGAACGTTGTAAATGATGTCTGTCCACTTTCTTCTGCTGCGTCCGGGTGGCAAATGAATACTGACCTCTTCGCCTTCACGGTTGGTTTTAATTTTTTTTTCTACAATGGTTCCAAATTTCAATGATGATTATGAGGACACACGGAACTAAAAAGCGTTGGGTAGGGAAACTACTGGAATTATCGATGTGGAATAGAAGCAGCTGTTTTGAATTTTTAGAGGACGGCAGTTTTGGAATTAATGCACACAACCATTCACTTTATTGCCCATGCTCTAATCAAAGGAGCCTTATCGTTTACTGACATGCATCTGATCCGCAGCGACACGTTTCTAGCACCTCTTCATTTGCCATTCGAAAATGCTGATTGGCGCTAACCCACGCCGCCACGCACAAAATTCCCTGTGGTCAACTGTAGTGCTCGTACTAAATAAGTTCATGTGGAAAATGTAGAGCAAAGAGATGAACGGGGTAGCAGCAGTTAATAAGACTTTAGACACGATCGCACGATCAATCGAGATATACATTTTTCTCTGAAATCCTTGCATTAAGAAGATCGAATACAAGAGAGTCAGCCTTTGAAATGTTAACTTTGAAGTCAATATTTTTCATCTTGTATTGGTGCAATATCCACAACAAAATTTTGCTCTTACATTATGGATGTTTATACTTCCGGAATCACGTTGCAGACACGAGAAATCCCTCTAAAGATCTAATTCCTTTTGCGGCGTCCTCTAGTCTCAGGTAGAAGGCTCACGCAGAAAGTAAACAAAAAATTTTGTAAACCCGAATTATATTCGTGATCTTAGGAAAAATGTTTGTTTTCTTCAGCTAAGATTGACTCACAAAAATAATTGTTATTAGCATCGGCCTGAAATATGGCCCATGAAAATATTGTTAAATTTTGTATACCTTGAATCCGACCCACAAAATTACGCCGGCCCGACACTAGTGTCACAAAAATAAACCCTGATCCGGCAGCTAACCCTATCGTCTTCTCCTAGCACTCCTCTCCTCCTTCGATCTGCGCCGCCTTGGATCCGCCTCTGGCTCACCGTCGGCCAGCGCATGGCCCTCGCCCTTCCCCTAGTTGTTCCCTTCCTTGTCCTCGTCCTTCTCCCCCACGCGACCGCCACTTCCCCCTACCAATCACCCTCAAATCGTAAACCCTAGCCAAGCGTGAGGTCCCCCGCCGCCATGGGCGCCAGTAGAAAACTACAGGGTGAGTCGATCGCGTCCTCAAGAAGGTCCAGGAGGGCGTTGACATCTTCGACAACATATGGAACAAGGTGCGCGCACCTCCCCCCCCCCCCCCCCTCCCTCCGGCCGCTCTAGCCATTTCACCCTCCCTCCACTGCGGTCAGAGGAGGCTTCTGCGAGAAGCTTAGATCTTTAGGATAAGATCGCTTTGGGACCATCTGTCGGACCCTAGACTCTACTTGTAAGGCGTCTGACCTTGTCTATAAAAGGACCAGACCGCCATTGTCGATACCCTCAAGACCGGATACTCCTGCATACAAGAAGAAGCTCTGAACCTGGCCTCCCCGTTGAGGCGGGCTCCGGGGCTGTCTCGCGTCCTTCCGCTCCGGGCCCCTTGCTCCCATCGAGGAGGGCTCCAGAGCTGCCACGCGTCCTCTGGTTCGCCCTTGCTCCCACCAACGAGGGTTCCAGAGCTGCCACGCGTCCTCCGGCTCCAGGCCCTTGCTCCCACCAAGGAGGACTCCGGAGCTGCCACGCGTCCTCCGGCATCGGGCCCTCCCTCCCACTGAGGAGGGCTCCAGAGCTGGAGTGTGTCCCACGACCTGCAATGAGTCGTGGGCCCCGAAGAGTAAATGGTGGTTTGTCATATCCAGTCGCGCATTGAAGGCGCACGGTGCTGCGCACGCCCCCCGTCAGGTACCGATGCGTCCAATCACATCGCAGTGAGGCGCCACAGGCCTACCCCACACTGCCAAGTGGGTAGCTTACAATGACAAGACGGATGGGACGTTCCCTGCCATCATCAACGACTACGCATAGCCACTGGCGTCCGACACTGCAAGACATCGGGTCTTCAAGCTGCAGTTAGAGGCAGCGTACATAAGAAGCCTTAAATCTTGTAAAAGGATAAGATCACCCCAGGGCCACCTGTCGGGCCCCGGGCCCCACTTGTAAGCCTTCCGGCCTTGGACTATAAAAGGAATGGGCAGCCACCGACTTAGACATCCACTCTGGTGCGCTCGGACTAGGATCCCTAGATCACACACACGCATACACACATACTAGCAATACAATCCATCGTGGAGTAGGGTGTTACGCTCCTTGCGGCCTGAACCACGTAAAAACCACCGTCTCATATCCTCATCCGCTAGAACACTTGATTGAGGCCTAAGCCCCGCCGAACAAAGAACCTCTGCAGGCTACTTCTTAGCGGATCCAGGGGAAGTGTCGCATTAACACTTCGACATTTGGCGCGCCAGGTAGCGGCTTTGTTCCTCAGAAAGTTGTGCCTCCATCGCCGCCGAAGCACCCACCTTAGGCACCTCTAGGAGGACCGCCATTGACGTTTCTTAGAACTGATGGTGGGCAATGCCGGAGCAGCCAGCTCTGACACCACCCAATGGGTCTGCCGTTGACGTTTTTACAATGACGATGGCCGACGCCGGAGCAGCTAGCTCCAACACCACCCAGGGGCCCGCCGTCAATGTTCTTCTCGTTGATGATGGGAGACGCAAGAGCATCCAGCTCTGGTACCTCCCAAGGGACCCATCGTCGACGTTTCTTAGCGTTGATGGTGGGCGCCGCTGGAGCATCTAGCTGTGGCACCTCCCAGGGGCCCGCCGTCAATGTTCCACACATTGAGGGTGTGTGCCGCCTTGGTTCGGTGCCTACCTCGGTTACATCGTCGTCAGAGACTTCTCCGACGATGACCACACATCTCAATTCAAGTTTGGCACTCCCCAGGGGGCCCACCAGTGTCAACTATCCATGCTTCCGCGCTCCGTCGGGCCTGCCGACGACATCCTGCGACTAAGTGGTAGGCGTGCCCAACCAGTTGGCCACACCTACCAGGGGCCTTTAAGAGGTCTCATGGGCAGGACGTCAAGCGGTTTCCCGCCACCACAGCGACAACGACGTCACCAAGTTGCTCACTTTGAATCCTCTTCTTTTCTTCGTCTTCTCCACCCCGACGACCCACCACCACCATGGCCGACCTTTCACCGCCAAGCCCGCCGAGAGAGCCACCCTGCAAGAAACTGTGTTGCAGCTCCCCCGAGAGGTTCAACACCTAGGAGCGCCTCCTTATGGCGCAAGAGGCATACAAAAATACGTCTCACGCCATGAGTTCCTTGGGTCTGGGTACCCTTCCCAAGTTTACTGGAATGGGTACCATTGTCCACTACCTCTTCGCCCTCATGGAGGTGGCTGATCATCTCGACATTCTGTTCGTGATGATGGCACATGTGCTTGGCCCTAAGGGCCGCAGAAACCTGGTGGAAGCGACAGAGAGCAACCTCGTTCACGGGGTTGCACCATCGGTGCAGCGGACGCAGCCGGAGCAGCCGGCCGAGGCTCCTGTTGCACCGGCGCTGGAGTCGCTGTCGGAGGAGGAGGAGGAGGAGGAGGAAGAGGAAGAGGAGGAGGAGGAGGAGGAGGAGTAGGAGTACGAGTAGGATTTCGTTTTTCTTTGTTGTTTTTAGTTGCTTCTATTTTGTAAATATTGTTAATGAATGAAATGTATCTTTGTTCATCTATGTGATTGAATATTATCTTGTGTGTTCTTCAACTGTGTGAATGAGTGAATGTGTAGCGTGTTCATCGTGTTCCTCAGGTATCATAAGGAAAGATTTGATTATATTCAGGACAAGAGAATGATTTAGTTATCAAGTGAGATGTGTGATATCAACAGTCACTACAGGAATATCGATCACTTACGTCGGCCAGAGCAACTTACGTCGGCTGGCCGACGTAAGTAAGTAACTTACGTCGGTCCCTGGTAGTCGACGTAAGTTAAATAAATTACGTCGGCAGACCGACGTAAGTATATGGACCGACAGTAATAAAAATTACCCACGTCGGCCTCGGCCCATAGCCGACGTAAGTTAATTGGCCGATGTAAGTTAAGCCTAACTTACGTCGGCCCTGACGTTGGCCGACGTAAGTAAGTCGGGCCGACGTAAGTAGTTGTTTAACCTAACCGCGCGAGCGGTGCGCGCTCTCATTTCACGCGCGCTCTCCTTTTCCCAACCGACGCCGCCGACCCGAGCCGCCGCCGCCCCGCCGCCGCCGCCCCGTCGCCGCCCCGCCGTCGCCGCCCGGCCGCCCGACGCCGCCCGGCCGCCCTGCCGTCGCCGTCGCCGCCCGGCCGCCACAAGCAAGGTAATCCCTCCTCTCCCCTCCCTCCTCTCCTCCCCGACCCCCCCACCCCACGGGCCGCCGCCGCCCTGCCGCCGCCGTCCACCTCCCCATCCCGACGCCGCCCTCCCCGTCGACCTCCCCTCCACGGCCGAGCGCCCCCCCTTCCCCTCCCCTCCCATCCCGAGCCCCTTCTCTCCCCCTCCTCCTCCCCAATTTAATTGATTAATTGTTTAAATTCTTAATTGTTTGATTGATTAATTGTTTGATTGCTTAATTGTTTAATTGCTTAATTGTTTGCTGAAATTGTTTAATTGCTTAATTTAAATTTGCTGAAATTCCTTAATTGTTTATTAAATTATGCTAAAATTATTTAATTGCTTAATTGTTTGATTAATTATTTGCTTAAATATGCACGGCCGTCTTGCCGGCTGACGCGACCGCCGGCTCCCCTCCACGGCGAGCGCCGCCCCGCCCCGACCCTTCCCCTCCTCCCCTCCCCTCCTCCCCTCCTCCCCTCCCTAACCGTCGGCTGCCCGGCCCCGAGCGCCACCGCCGCCGATTCCCGGCCGACGCCACCGCCGCCTTCCCGGCCGACGCCACTGCCGGCTCCCCTCCACGGCGAGCGCCGCCCCGCCCCGGCCCCTTCCCCTCCTCCCCTCCCCTCCTCCCCTCCTCCCCTCCCTAACCGCCGGCGGCCCGGCCCCGAGCACCACCGCCGCCGCTTCCCGACCGACGCCACCGCCGCCTTCCCGGCCGACGCCACCGCCGGCTCCCCTCCACGGCGAGCGCCGCCCCGCCCCGGCCCCTTCCCCTCCCCTACTCCCCGACCGTCCCCTCCTCCCCTAGCTCCCCGACCCGGCCTCCCCTCCTCCCCGACCCCCTCCCCCTAGCTCCCCCAGCCCTCACCGCCGGCGGCCCGACCCCGAGGAGCGCCGCCACGGCTTCCCGACCGACGGCACCGCCGCCTCCCCCTCCCCCTCCCCCTCCCCTCCACGGCGAGCGCCGCCCCGGCCCCTTCCCCTCCCCTCCCCGACCCCCTCCCCTGGCCCTCACCCTTCCTGACCGCCGGCGCGGCACCGATCGTCTCCCTCAGCAACGTAGACGACTAGATGACATGACATAGATATCTTGCAGCCCTTCCCGGCCGACGCCACCACCGCACCGCTGCCTCCCCCTCCCCCTCCCCTCCACGGCGAGCGCCGCCCCCCTTCCCCTCCCCTCCCCAACCCTCCCCGACCCCCTCCCCCTCACCCTCCCTGACCGCCGGCCCGGACACGGAGCGCCGCCCCGCCATTCCCGGCCGGCCCCGGAGCTTAATTTGCTTATTTTTGCTTAATTTACTTAAATATGCATGAGTGGTTTATTTTATTATGATTAATTTGCTTCATTATGCTTAATTTCCTTATTTTTCCTTAATTTGCTTAAATATGCATTAGTGGTTTATTTTATTATGATTAATTTGCTTAGTTATGCATAATTATGCTTAATTTCCTTATTTTTGCTTAATTTGCTTAAATATTCTTAAGTGGTTTATTTTATTATGATTAATTTGCTTAATTATGCATAATTATGCTTAATTTCCTTATTTTTGCTTAATTTGCTTAATTACGCTTAGGTGGTGTATTTAATTATGTTTAATTATGCTTAAATTGCTTAAATTATGGTTACAATTTTAATTTTGATTGCTTGAGTGTTCTAGTACTATATATACATAAATGGGCTTCGGACAGGCTTGACAAGGCCCGACAAGGCCCATTTAGTGGTAAGGTAAAGTATGCGAACGACGACGGTGAGGATGGCAAGCACCTGGAGGACCGTCGCTGGAGTAGGGATATCGAGGAGAGGAGAAGGGGATCGTCGCGGCTGCCGTATCTGGACTCTGGAGCGATGGAATCGTGGAGAAGAGAAAGGAAAATGAGTAGGGTTAGGTCGGGGAGGACTTTTATGTGGCCGATCTGAAGTGTGGACCGTCAGATATTATCTGACGGCTCACTCGCCTCAGTCCTCCGCCTCCCCCGATGGCTTAGTCCTCCGCCTCCTTCTCTAAGACCAACTTTCCTCTCAGTCTTTCTCTAGTTCTTTCCTCTCTCTTAAATGACCTCAAAATGAAAATGAGCAACGTAACCTATAGCAATGTGTTACCCGTTTCGGATCGGCACGTCTCACATGCCATTGGCATGTGAGACGTGCAGGTTCGGAATTGTCCCTTTTTGGACAGCCTCGGAGTGACCGAGGGGGCGTGGCTTGTGACGAGACGCAGGTCCGGATTTGGACGAGATTTCGGTGGCGTAACCCTGTTGTTCTCTGCTGCACCATTTTTGGGCGTGCAGTGGAGAACAGCGGGGTTATGCTGCCGAAATTTCGTTCGAATCCGGATCACGCGTCTCGTCATGAGCACGCTCCGCTCGGTCACTCTTGGGTGGGTTTAGGATCTATCTGCCTAGGTTGTAGGGCCGTGACACATCACATTTAATCCTAATTATGATTCTTTTGCAGGGTTCCGGAACGCGTCGAGATCCCGGAGGCGGTGGAGGGGGTAGCGTGTAGACACTGGAGCAGGTGAGAAACTCTCTTTAAGTGTATCTAATCAAGTTTTAGTAGTTTTTGACCATGATAGAAATGATTAGTATATAGTGAATAAGTTGTTAGTGCTTCCATTTAACAAAAGAGCTAGTGATTATCACTGATGTTACCTTCTTATGTCGAAACTGATGTTCATTGAGTTAACAAAGGGCTAGTGCTTCCATTTAACTAGTGATATAGTACATTACTTCATTTGAAACTACATCATGCTTCCTTCTTTTGTCACTGATGTTCTTGGCCTCTTATGTTATCACTTAGTTGACATTGATGCTTACTAGTGATTATGTTTGTTTTGCAGGGATCCGGAACGCGCCGGGAAGATCCTGGAGGTAATGGAGGGGCTAGCGTGTAGCCCGGTGTAATTTATTTGGAAAATTGTGGTGTTTGTTGATGTTTTGAACCATGGGCGAACTTATATTGACTGTTCTGTGACTGTATATATCTGTATATATCTGTATATATTTTTTGACTGTTCTGTGACTCGCCATCGAGCGAGGTAGACAGTTTCTGTTTTTAAAAAATTTCGAAAACTTAACTTACGTCGGCTATGAGCATGCCGACGTAAGTTTGCCCAGGTTAACTTACGTCGGTATGGCCAGACCGACGTAAGTTAAACCACTTAACTTACGTCGGTTTGCCCTGGCCGACGTAAGTTACAGCACTTAACTTACGTCGGCCTACCCAAGCCGACGTAAGTCATCTGGCCCAGCCCAAGGCCCATCTCGAGGGTGAACTTACGTCGGCTCCTGCAGACCGACGTAATTAAGGTAACTTACGTCGGTGGCCGACGTAAGTTACCTTAATTACGTCCAAAACCCTACGTCGGCTAAAAGCCGACGTAATTAAGCAAAAACCGACGTAATTAAGTTAATTACGTCGGTTTAAGCCTAACTTACGTCGGCTTTGGCCGACGTAAGTGACTGGTATTCCTGTAGTGAGTGAACCGAAGCAAAATGGAGAAAATCACGAAGCTAAAGGTGACGTGTGGAATTGGAGACGCGCTTTCCGTTAGAGAACGTCTCTCTTTTTGCAGAGGAGAGGGAGACGTCGATCATAGGAGATGCGCTTCACACGAAGCTCGTCTCCATTTTGCGTTACAGCACAGACCTTATATAAGGCGTCATCAGTCTCTCATCTTTGCTTTGTTCCGCTCAATCAACCCACCATGGCCAACGTTTTGCCGCAAAGCCCACCGAGAGAGCCACCCTGCAAGAAACAGTGTTGCTGCTCCCCCGAGAGGCTCAACAAAGAGCTGCTCGAGATGCTGTTCGACAGGCTCTTCGATCGGTTCCTGAGGCTACTCGAGACAATAGCCGAGGTGCTCGGTGCCGAGGGCCGCAATATCCTAGTGGCGGCGATGGCGAGGAACCTCGGTTGCGAGGTTCCATCGCTGGATCTGGACCAGCCGGAGCAAGAGGCGAAGCAGTCGGAGCAACCGGAGCAGCCGAAGCAACCGACGGAGCAGACGGGGTAGCTGGAGCAGCCTGAGCAACCGGAGCAACCGGCGGAGCAGTCGGAGGAGGGGTAGGAGGAGTAGGATTTAGGTTTTCTTTTGTTATTTTTTAGTTGATGTTTTTCTTTTCTTGTATCTTGTACTTCTTTCTTGTGTTTTGTAATATATTTGTTATCTGTGATCAATTGTATGAATGATTGAATGTGTTATCTGTGTTTATCTGTGTGATGAATATTTTGTATGTTCAACTGTGAATGAATATGGTCATCGTTCAGAGTCGTGTCCATGTATGTCTGTAAGCGAAAACAAATGAGACGTGCTTTCAGTAAAGACGTCCCATTTCACTCGTTTATAGGATACGCGCTGTGCTACAAGTGCGTCTCTCGTTTGTCCAGATAGTAGGCCCGTCTCGAATCCATACTTAACTGAGATGGGCTGTAATGTAATGCATCTCTTTGAACGTTCAACCGAGCCATATCTGATCCTTGCTGAAGTGGGCTCGTCTCGCTTAAGCTTATGAGAGACGACCGCTTTTGAGCGCATCACCCATCTTTGTCTCCTATTTGGATTTCTTACATAGTGTTTGTAATAAGTTCCAGCTGTGCGGCCTTAAGCATGTTATAATCCTACTCGGCAACAACTTCTGATGTGCTCAAGACAGCCAGGCAATGCAGCACCAGATCGTGTCTCTCTCTGCTCTTGCTTGTCCCCTTGCTTTTGACTGCATGGGCCACGAGTCTAAAGAAATGTAGCATAAGGTCATCCACAGCACCATCCCTTCTTGATCACGCTTCGGAACGGAGAGGCATCTTACTTTGTTCGGTGAACATACAAACATGCAGAGCTCTTTGCACTTGGATAACACAGGACTGGCCTCTTGAAGTCGGTATAAAAATAGGTAGGGAACTGAGACATTCACATGCTGCCACCAGCTCATCCATCCAGCAACCTCAACCAGCTGGTGCGGTGAGGAAGCCGCAGAGCAGAGGGCCTCTTCTGTTGTTCCTACCTCACCTGTCCTGCCTGCTCCTACCTTGTCCAAGTCATTCGCAGTGCATGATAAGCGACGCAGGGAGTCATAAAAGGAAGCAGTGCAGTGCCAGCCGTCTCCCAAGAACAGCGTGCCAGTGTTGCAAATAGCAAAGCAGGTGATTTGATGACACTGCACAAGACGCTAGTACTATACATCAGAAAGGAGAGGAAGCAAGCAAGCGCCAGTGCGCCACTTTCTTTCATCCTCAAGGTAAACATGAAATAACTCTCAACGGCCTGATGAGAACGGCAGCTGCATTTGCACGCACGCACATTAAGGAGCGAGTTGTTATCACAGGCGAATGGAATAGTGATGTTTGGTTCAGCATCTATAGAGCATGCTGATGAGCTAAAGATACATGACTCAACAGAGAGGCGAACAACCATACGCATAATCTCGTTGAGTATTGTCAACCATGGAGTGAAGCGCTGGGACTGCGAAGCCACAGTGTATATTACAACATAAGTGGTGAAACCCCAAGAGCCATCAGCAGGCCCGCCATTTCCCTAATCAGGTAGCCATGTCTTCATTGATCACCGTGGTCGATGGTACGTCCCTCCCCACAACTGGAAGCCTGAGGAATCTCGCACCGCGCCACCTCCAATGGCACCCCGCACTCATGGACAGCCACTTCCTGCAGCAGAAGCTTTGGCAGTACAGGAAAAAGACATGAGCTTGTAATGTCTGCAAGTTTGTACTCAAAAGGAGATGAAACGGACAAGTTGCACAACAACTTACTCGAGTAGCAGCGATGGCCTCCTCCTCTTTCACCTCTGGCGTCGAGACGATAGGATCCTGATAGGAAAATTATAATGAAGAAACCATGAATGCAAGAACAAACTTATGTAAAAATCCTTGGGAACGGAAAGCGCTGCACGGGCAGCGGACGCCTTGGGAACAGCAGACGCCATCGGGAACATTTTTTTTTAAATCAAAATTTTCACACACAAATGTGCATGAAGATGCATAATCCTTCTTCGAATTTAAATAGTTTTATAAATATAGGATGAGTTTCTACTATTTTCTTTTACAGATTCCAATTCAAACTCAATGGAGTTTCTAATGTTTTTTCACAATTTTCAACATGCACACAAACATATTAATACGGATGGCTCAAATTAAAGGAAATAAAACCATTTTATGATATTAATGAGAACACAAAATTATTATTATTTTTAGAGAAATAATGGATAAACAAATTAAAACTTAGGAAATTTTACTTTAAAACTTTCACATCCCAAAATCGAAACTTTGGGGTATGACAATTGGAAGTTCAGAGGAACTTTAGATCGACGTGAACTACTTGAGTTGGCCCTTCAAAACTTAAGTTGGATTTTAATTATTTAATTATAATTTATGCAATTTACATTGATATAAACGTAATTAACATGTAAAAGCTGCTTAGTCATGTAACATGAACATGAAACTTTAGATGTATATTACAGGACTGAGTAATTTATTTTTGATATGGAGTTTATAATTTTATCATTCATATATTTGGCATAGAAAAAACAACTAATTTCAGCATATTTTTCAGTTTGAAAATGTATGTCATGATGTGACTCAACATACAAATGACTTGAAACTTTGTCAACATATTGGTGCTTAAGTGAGGAATATGATACAACTCAAATTATACAATTTGGAGTTGTATAGATCACGATACAACCAAAATATCAATGTGGTGTTCCAAAAGATTTAAAATGAGCTTACTTCAATACATGCTGATGATCTTGTGGTTCTTATCTCACCATTGCAGCAGCAGGAACTCACCGTGATCAAGGCCATCCTAGATGCGTTTGCAGCAGCCTCCTGTTTAAAAACAAATATGAACAAGTGTCAGGCCTCACATATCCAGTGCTGTTATGGATGCCTTCGGCAAGACCTACCAGCACCTACAACTGAATACACACATGGTTGAAAGAAATAAATTAAATATACAATCTCATCACATTTGCATAATATGAAAATTCTTACTACATGCCCACGAGTAAAAGGCTAAACTCACATTGGCACCTAAACTCATTTTTACCGCGAGTAAACAGCAATTCAAACCAATATTAATTTTGCATAATAGAACCCGAAAGAACGACATATACACACTTTCTGAAGCCGCACACAGTGCACAACATGGATGTCGTATGTGGCTACCTTTCCCAAGTCACCTAATGTCGAAAAAAGGGTATCGGCCCGACCGAACAAAGGTTTCCCCACGCGATGTCCTAGACATACCCCATGAAGGATTACCAACTGCCCTCTCAATGCCTGGCCAAGGTCATCATTCGGCACGAGATTCTGAGGTACATCATTTCAATAGCTTCCATATACTAGCATCCTCTTGGTACAACATCGATGCCTATTCATAGGGTCGACTAAGAAATGGTCCTTAATCGACACAAGCATGTCTATGCACACGATATCCATGCACTGCTGCCCTACACACTTGCTCGGTCTCCAATTTCATAAAGTTGTGATCATTCCACCATAGTCCCTCTAGTGGACTATTTTCCCACAAGTTGTCCCATACAACTTATTCTTAATGTGTGAGCATGATAATTAGCATAGCAATAGGTAGGTCCTACTCCCATCCATACCCACAGTATTTTGGTCATGCAAGTGAGTTTCATTTCAATATGTTAGAAAATAGGAGGCAATTTACTGAACAATTCCGGAAAAGCACGTGAAAACAGCAACGATTAACACCGGCAAACAGACAGGACGAGAAATATCACGTACCGAAGCCAGAGAAATCGATGTAGATCTGGCGACAAACAGCTGTTGTAGACATTGGTGGTGACGTTGGGCCGCAACGCCCAATCTCCTCGGTAGATGACCCGTGATAAAGAACGCGAGCAGTCGCGCGAAGCGCTTCCCAAAAACCATATTCACCCTCTCCCGATGCAGGATCACAAGGTCGAGCGGCCCTAAAGACCTGCTCTTCGGATCGTCAGTGCACGACGGCGCTCGAGATAGAGTAGACTAGACGGCAGCAAAGGGATGACGAATGTGAGAAACGATCTGATCATGTGATGATCTGCTCGCCGCACACACCCTTATTTATAGTCCCGAGAAAGTGGTTCGGTTGTGATCCGGAGGACCCGCATCCGATCTGACTCAGTCTCGAAAGCCCAAAAACCCAATTAAATGTTCTGCAAAAATATAAAATCTAAGCTCGGCTTGAGGTTCGAATTCACACGAACACACGCACGCACGTGCAGGGTGGGGCGTGGCGTGGCGAGGAGTGTGTGGGCCACTCTCTCTTCTCTTCTCTCTCACTCGAGTGGAAGAGCAACCTCTCTTGTATGAAGGGGTTGCTTCCCTCCAACTTACTATGTAGGACTAAAGATTTAACACCACCATCTCTTGCCCTAATGGACCTTTGAGATTTATCGGAATTAATTCTGAAATAACTATTTAGCCTAACCGATTTATTCCAGCACAATACCTAGACATAATGCACATTCAACAATAGACACATAAACATGTGAATTTGTAAAAGACTCAACACTGGAGTATGAACAAAACATGAGCTTGCCTTGCCAATTCAGTGGATATGTTAGTTTCCAGCAGCCGCTCCTCATGCCTGTGCGTTAGCTCTTTGATCACCTCGGTCCCTATTGAGATGCCATGATGATGCATATGTTAATTGCAAATGTAATTGATGAATAAAAGAAATGGTAAAGACGTGGGAAAATGTTATGCAAGTGGTGATGAACTGGAATCAGGTTATACAGAGAGTTCGTTTTACATTGTTATCTGCAGAAAATTCTTTTAGAGTATTGTTTATTTCTTATGTTTAATTCATATTAACCTTCAAGGTGGGTGGTACAAGTCAAGCAATAAACAGAGATAAGTATAGCAATGCAAGCTGACTGTTTTACTGCAGGTTACAGGACATGAGAAGAATTAGTCCACAAAATTTTAGAATTTTCTAAGTATCCTAGCTCTCACAATAATTTTTTTAAAGGCTTAGGGTTAAAGGATTTTTTTTTGAATCGGATAACCACCTCCATTTCTATAGAAACAAAGATCATTTGATTACACAGCATCATCACCCATCTCTCCTAGTTCTACTTTCTATTGAACTACTGAGAGAATGGATGATCAAAATGTTCCCATTGGAAGTTAACCGAAAACGAACCCACAGTTTTTAGACAAGACATAGTCTAGTACAGTGCCAACTAAGCCTGTACCGCAAAATCTTAAATTCATGGTTTAAGTCTTTAATAGGAACAGGAACAGTGAGCCTCCCACTTCTGTTATAATCTCGGATGATCACCCTGTATCGCCCTGCCTGTGATCTGGTTCCGGCAACAGCATAATCATCCCCTAGGATTGCATCACATTGACGGCTTCCTTCATTATCAGCTCAACTCCATTTTTAATGATGTCCTACATTTCTTTAGAGTAATACCCTGCCCAAAAAGATATTGCAGAGCAAGCAAAGAACAAAATGTCACAGGGGTGTTTAATATTCTTCCCCTCAAAACACGCTTTGTTCCTTAACTTCCACGTGGCCCAACAAATAGCTGCAATTCCTAGAGAGGAAACAGATTCGCTCCCAGGTAAAGAAATCTTAATCCACTCCCAATGCTGTTTCATATCTTTTGATCTATTTAGGATTCCAAAATATTTAGCTAAAATCCCCCACGCTACTTTCATACAATTACAGGAAGAAGTTAGTGGTCGATATTTTCCAACTCATCACAGAATCTATAAGTAACATCCCCAGACCAGTTTCTCCTGCTCATCTCATCTTTAGTAGGGATGCCCCTGTTTTCAATAAGCCATAAAAAGGTTTTCACCTTCGGTGGAATTTTAGCTTTCCAAATTTTTTTATTACAAACACCAGATTCATTGCAAGTCAGTCTTTGGTACATCGACCTGACAGAGAAACAACCACTCTTTGAGTGTATCCATTTTACCTTATTCTCGCCGGATGATAGAGTCTGTGTATTTAAGAGAGCTGTCAGTTTGTACCAGATTTCACGGAAAATAACAGGCAAAGGAAGTCGAAAATGAATACACCAGTCATCATGCGCCACTTGACTAACAATAATGTTTGTGTTAGCAGCAAACTCAAAAAGCATAGTATGAGATAAGTGTAAGGGTTTATTACCTAACCAAGTATCTAACCAGAATCTAATCTTCTTGCCATTACCCATTATAAATCTTCTGCCAAAAGTGTATAACTGCTTAATCTTGATAAGGTCTGACCACACTGGAGTGTCAGATAACTTTCTGATGACTGATCCAATGGGATTGTCCTTAACATATTTAGCTGAGACAATATCTTGCCATAATCCATTTTCACTCTCTAATTTCCATCACCATTTTGAAAGTTAACATATTTAGCTGAGACAATATCTTGCCATAATCCATTTTCACTCTCTAATTTCCATCACCATTTTGAAAGCAAACTAATATTCATTTTTCTAAGATTTTTGATCCCCAGGCCACCCTTGATTTATTTTTGCAAATTCTATCCCATTTGTCTAAGTGGTATTTTTTCTTTGTGCTACCACCTTGCCAAAAAAAACTTCCTTCTAGCATTTTCCATCCTCTCAATAACTGTTTTAGGTAACAAAAACATGAACATATAGTAGGTAGGAGTGTTAGACAAACTTGCATTGATGAACACAGTCCTACTTGTCATAGACAAATGACAGCTTTTCCATAACTCAATCTTTTTTGCTACTTTCATCTCCATGTTGTGCCAATAAGCCACATGAATTCTTGAGGCCGAGAACGGCACCCCAAGGTATTTAATAGGTAAATTCCTTACCAGACAATTGAAAATGTGGGCAAACTGACCACTATCAGCATCAGAACCAATTTGGACGACTTTGACGGGAACGTCGGTGTCGCTGCTTCGTTGCACATGAGGTGCAGAAGATGAGCCACGCCGACGTGAGCTCAGAGGTTGAGCAACTTGCTCCTTGTCGGATCCTTCTTCTTGCACTGTTGCAAGCGCGTGAAGTTCCTCCAACGCTGTTATCCCGATAGTGTGGTCCCCTCGGATCCGAAGGACGCCTGAAGGAGTTGGCATCTTCAACACTAGATAGACGTAATAGGCTACGACCATGAACCTATACAAAGTTGGCCCGCCTAGGATGGCGTTGAAGGGAAGGCTGATGTGTGCCACATTACCAGCTTCTCGGACCTATACTTGTCTCGAGTCTCAAAGGTCACCGGAAAAGTAACCGATCCGAGAGGTGCGATGGCTTGCGGACCTACTCCGAAGAAGGGACGTGAAGGCCGAAGGACCGAGATTTTGAGCTGGAGCTTCACGAATGCTGCAAAGCTGAGGAGGTTGAGCGCCACACCTCCATCCACCAAGACAGAGTTGGATGTTATTGATACCCTAAGACCATCAAGTGTTACTGACCAACACCAGTCATGTTCTTCCGGCGGTCCGAAGCATCGAAGGTGATGGCAGTGTTCATCCACTTCCGATGAGGCTCCGCCTTAGCAGTAGGAGATGCAACAACCATCTCCCGACGCATAGTCCTCAGGATGTGTCGAAAGTTGATATCCCAGGACTCTCCATATACCATATGGAGAGTCTTCCGACGCTCATTGTCGGAGGTGTCGGAGTCATCATCAACAGTGTTGTAAACCGCCTTTAACGCCTTCTTGGCGTCTTGGAAGCCTACTTCCTAATCAGACGAAGCTTCACCGACTTTTTGCTTTCCTTCCCTTTGGCAAAAAAGAGGTTCTTCTTGACGCTTATTACTACGTTCAACAAGCCTTTTGACCTCGCAACAGTCTTCAAGATTATGGGTTGTCGATTTGTGAATCGGACACCACATCTTTTCACTGTCGCTGTCTTCGGACGATGGTCGAGGTCGTTTGTGGGGGTGTGGCCCCCAACCACCAAGTGTTGTAGCAGCAGCAGCGGTTGGTGTTCCGGCGAGTGACTTCTTATTGCCATTGGACTTATTCTTTTTTCCACTGGTTTGGTTTGGAGTGCATTTTACGACATTCCGCAGATTTGGCGCATTTATCTGCCAGGCTGAAGAGCTTCATGACGTTGCTGACGTTTTTGCTTGTCAGCTTCTCCAACATCTTCTTATCTCGAATCCCCTGTCGGAACGCAACGACAACAGAAGCATTTGAGATTGAAAGGATGGTGTTCCGTACCTAATAAAACCGCTGGCGACAGAGTTCCTCCCAACTGTAGATAGAGTTAGGAGGTAGACTCGTTAACCAAGACCTTGCAGTCCCAGTTAGAGTCACAGAGAAGTAGTTGGTCATTACGACCTCATTGCCTCCAGCTGCGAGGATGACAGTGGAGTAAACCTAAAGAAACTCCACGAGGTTGACTATCCCGTTGTATTTCTCCAGCAGATGAGGCAGGAACTTAGGTGGCCACTCGACCATGTGAAGTTGCATGGTCAGAGCTGAACATCCTCCCCCACTCGTAGAGAAGGGTTTTCACGAGCAGCTCATCTCTCGCGAGCGTGCTCGATGTGGACGCGACCATCCTGCCTCATGTAGCGGCGGTCAAGCTCCGACCGGAGGTTCTACGTCGGGAGCCTCGATGCCGTATGAGTGTGGCGAGCCACGGAGGGTAGTGACATCACTTGCTGGGAGGGCGCACGTCTCATGTGCTGCAACGTCTGAGGATCAAGTCTACCAGACAAGGTCCGGATCCTTAAAGGTGTCTGCCCAGCATGGGGCGGACCTTGGTTGCTGATCGCATTGGCTGCGGCTGCAACCAAATGCTCTACATCTGCGCGCCATTGTTCCATCGCGCCCGGAGCAGCTCCTGGCGCTAGAGGACGCTGAAGCAAAGTCCACACTGCATTTAGCACATTCTCAGGGTTGTTTGTCGATGCAGAGACCGACGCGAACACACCATCCTGCTAAGATGGTGGAGGTGGTGGTGGAACAACACCAACCGAAATCACAACGTTGGTCGGCTACTCGTTGGAGGGATTTCCTCCGGTAGGCTGGACAGTTGGTCCGTTGGATGAAGGTGCGGCAGAGTTCACCATCTTGAATCTTAAAAGCATGCCCCTACTTGGCGCGCCAAATGTCAAAGTGTAGCAACGACACTTCGCCGGTACTACTAAGTTGTAGTCTGCGGAGGTTCGTATTCGATTGGGGCGCAAAGCAAAATCAAGCACAAGATGGTGACACGAGAGATTTTACGTGGTTCAATCCGCATGAGTGTAATACCGTACTCCACGAGGTGTGTGTTGATTGTATGAGCGAGTACGAGATTGTGTGTCTCGGATTGGATGCTTTCTACCGTGCAGCGCAACCCTTTTATATGCCAAGGACTGGCCGTTACAGTTCGAGCCCGGACCGACAAGTGGCCCAGGATGTATTAACTACAATGTACACGATCTATAGTGTAATGAGGGGCTAATTGTGTGATAACGTGCCTTAACAACAACATTACTAGGCTCGATATTCCCCCTAATCGTGCATCATTAATATGGCATTAATGACACGTTAACCAGGTCTTGTAATGGCTAATTGATAGCCTTTGAATGTCCGCGCTGGCCAACTGTCCCACGGCGCGCACAGTGCTTAGCATCAGGACAACTGCTAATTCTATGCGCAGTACTACCACAATTATAACAAGAACTTCTGATTCATGAGGAATTTTAACATCACCTTTCTTCTGCTTACACGGAGTGGAGCTTGAAGCGCCTATGATATCCCTCTGTTTTACTTTGTGCTCCTTTGAGATCTTGGGAAATGGTCGAAGGTGGTAAATCTGGAAAAATGCAAAATACTCACGTCAAAGCACGTGAGCTGAAATGGTTTGCTCGACGACGATGAGGAGGGTATTTCACGCCTGCGTTGTGGCTTCAGAAGGTGACGGAGTAGCAGAACAGAGACAGTGAGTTTTTTTTTTCATTCGAGGGGCAGGGTGTTGCATTGCTCAGGGCTCACCGTGGTGCACCACTCTCAGGTGTGGGGGATGGCGGCGGAAGCAAACCTGGAGACTAGTGGAGAAGAAAACAAGGGTTGTTGCCTCTGGTGTTCCCCTCGATGCTGCTCTGTTCAGCCCCGGTGCAGGTGGCATGCAGGGAAGAGCTTCCTGGTGCCCATCTTCTGGCTCCTCCCAGTCATGAAAGGTTAAAGTGAGACCAGATGCTTATTGATATTAGCTCTATCCCATGCTAGGGCTCTATTCAGATCTGCCCTGGTTGCAAAAGGCACAAGAAAATAATTTTCCTCTTTAGGTTCTTCATTCCACACCCATTTCCCAGACATCAGCCGTTGCAATTGCTCAACTACTTGTGTTTCTGTCATACGGCCTCCAACAACACGCACTACAAACAATTTTAGAGTCATGGGGTATGTGATAAAAGTCCATTTGTTCAACAGCAAATTCCACTCGTTATGCCACTGTCTTAGGCCCTATGGTGTAAGGACATTAGATTGCAAATGCTTTTTCCTTTGACACACATCACATAGTAATTCAGTTGTGCACCTAATTGTCTTCCTCTGCTTCTGCGGGACAACATCAGCTTCCGTATCCAACATCCCTATGCTGCTTCCAGTTTCCGCTCTCGTCCTAAGCTCTTCATCTCTCTCGAATTTGAAAGGTTTAACGAACCACTCTAGCTCTTTGTTTTTCTTGTTGCAACCTGGACAATAAGAATAATTACATACCATTTTAGGGTTTAGGATTGCATCCCTTTCTTCCCGCACTGTTTGTTTCAGCAGTGTCAGCATGCTAGCAAATTCTTGAATTGCTGCGAGTGCCTCATCCCTTCCCCGCATTAGCTGTTCGATCCGCTTCAGTGTGCCAACCTCCACAGCCTTCGCAACTTCGGTGACATTGTAAAATAATGACTATGGCAGTAACAAAAAACATGAAACATGCATGAATAATGAATACTCAAGAGGAGAGGAACCGAACAACAAGTTGCACAACAACTTACCCGAATAGCAGCGATGATATCCTCATCCTTGGCCACTGAAGGAGTCGTGGCGGCGATGGTATCCTCATCCCTTTCTCGTATTAGCAGTTCGATCCGCTTCAGTGTGCCAGCCTCTGAAGCCTTCGCACTCCAGTGACATCGTAAAATAACATCTATGGCAACAACAAAAGACATGAAACATGAATGAATACTCAAGAGCAGACGAACCGAACAACAAGTTGCACGACAACTTACCTGAATAGCGGCGATAGTATCCTCAACCTTGGCCACTCAATGAGTCGTGGAATGGGATATCGTTACTTCGACACCTTCCTAAGCATTTGTGATGCTCGCGTGCTTCATATTTGATTCGGAGGTGCCACTATCATCAAGTAACTGAGTCTCCAAATCAACATTAATAGGCGACGTCTCGTGAGCTATAGGTTCATTGTTTGTACGAGACAATTCTTCTAGCAGTAGTTCTCGTATCTCACTTCTTTTCTTAGAAGAAGCATCTTTAGTTCCGAACCAATCCGAAATAAATTGTAATACTAAAAAAGCTTATTTAGTGTCAAAATTTTGGAAACACGGTCACACAGATAAAAGTACTACAAGAACAAATCAACAAGTACAAAAAAATAAAGATGGCATCACTAACCATGCCAAGCTGATCTCTTGTGAACCCTTCTAGTACTTTTTTTTTACAAAGTATTCAATATAAAGAAGAATAAAGATACCACCGTCTTTGTCGTTGTACTGTTGTGAACCTGGATAGCAGGAACAATCTTCTAACAAATTATAAGTGTAAAAATATTCTGTTACTTACTGCAGCATAACTGTAATATGGAAAAATTAATAATGCAAGTATTCAAAGAGTCGAAGTCACAAGCAGAGTCATAATATTTTTAAAATGTTAAATAGATAAAATATTGATTTATATGTCTATTAAACTATTTCCTTGTCTACATGCTTGACACAATCGTCTCATATGTCCTCGAAAATTGGGATGTCAGAAGAAGAATTATTTTTTTAAATATTGTCATTCTTTTTCAAGTAATCTACAACATGTATAGTTGACATAAGAGGTTCACTTGAGTTTAGCTCAGTTTTTAATAGAAGAACAATGAAAATATATATTAACTGTTGAGATTGGTCACTTACCTCACAACATTATCAAAAATATTATCACTATTATGTATCCCAATGACAGAGTCCAAAAGAAGTATGATTGATCCGGAATAGCTCTCTTTTGAAAGCATACATATAACTCTCAAGCTCCAACGATCGCTAATTGTAAATCAGCGATCATTGCAACTTGACAATTATATGTATGCCTTCAAAAGAGAGCAATTCCATACCAATCATACTTCATCTGAAGTATGTTGTTGGAATACATAATAGTGATAATATTTTTGATAATGTTGTGAGTTAAGTGACCAATCTCAACACTCAATCTATATTTTCGAGATTCTTCCATTAACAATTGAGCTAAACTCAAGTGAACCTCTTATGTCAACTATATATCTTGTAGATTACGTGAAAAAGAATGACAATGTTTAAGAAATAATTCTTCTTCTAACATCTCAATTTTGGAGGACATATGAGACGATCGTGTCAAGCATGTAGATAAGGAAATAGTTCGATAGACATATAAATCAATGCTTTTTCCCCTTAACATTCTAAAGATATTATGACTCTGCTTATGAATTCAATTCGTTGAATAGTCGCATTATTAATTTTTCCAGATTAAAGTTACACTGCAGTAAGTAGTAGAGTATTATTACACTTCTAATTTGTCAGATGATTGTTATTGTTATCCAGGTTCATAGCAGGACAACGACAAAGACTGTGGTATCTTTATTCTTCTTTATATTGAACACTTTATAAGAAAAGCACCAGAAAGGTTCACAAAATATCATCTTGGCATGATTAGTGATGCCATCTTTATTTTTTATGTACTTGTTGATTTGTTCTTTATAGTACTTTTATCTGCGTGACTGTGTTTCCAAAATTTTGACACTAAAAAAGCTCTTTTCATACTACAATTTACTCTGAATTGGTTCGAAACTGAAGATGCTTCTTCTAAGAAAGGGAGTGAGATACGAGAACTGCTGCTAGAAGAATTGCCTCGTACAAACAATGAGTCTGTAGCTCACGAGACGTCGCCCAATAATGTTGATTTGAAGACTCGGTTACTTGATGACAGTGGTACTTCCGAATCAGTCATGAAGCACGCGAGCATCACAAATGCTTAGGAGGGTGCCGAAGTAACGATGACCCACTCCACGGCTCCTTCAGTGGCCAAGGATGAAGATACCATCGCCGCTATTCGGGTAAATTGTTGTGCAACTTGTTGTACAGTTCGTCTCCTCTTGAGTAGTCATTCATATTTCATATCTTTTGTTGCTGCTATAGGCGTTATTTTACGATGACACCGGAGCTGCGAAGACTGCGGAGGCTGGCACGCTAAAACGAATCAAACAGCTGATGCGGAAAAAGGATGAGAATACCATCGCCACCACGGCTCCTTCAGTTGCCAAGGATGAGGATACCATCGTCGCTATTCGGGTAAGTTGTTATGCAACTTGTTGTCCGGTTCGTCTCCTCTTGAGTATTCATTATTCATGCATATTTCATGTCTTCTGTTGCTTACATAGGTATTATTTTTCAATGTCACCGAAGCTGCGAATGTTGTGGAGGCTGGCACGCTGAAGCGGATCGAACAGCTGATGCGGGGAAGACATGAGACACTCACAGCAATCCAAGAATTCCCTGGCGTACTGACGCTGCTGAAACCATTGATACGGGAAGAAAGAGATGCAACCCTCGCAGCAAAGCAAGAACTCAAGAGTAAACAGTCAGATCATTAATTTTTCTTTTATAGTTTTACTAATTGGAGAGGCTGGCGATGGTATGTAATTATTTTTGCTGTCCAGGTTGCAACAAAAAAAACAAAGAGCTGGAGTGCTTTGTCAGGTCCCTCAAATCCGAGTGAGGTGAAGAGCTTAGGGCAAGAGCGGAAGCGGAAAGCAGCATATGGTTGTTGGATACGGAGGCTGATGCTGCCCCGCAGAAGCAGAGGAAGGCAATCAGGTGCACAACTGAATAACTATGTGACGTGTGTTAAAGGAAAAGGCATAAGACAGTGGCACAACGAGTGGGAATTGCTGTATAACAAATGGATTTTTATCACATACCCCATGAATCTAAAACTGCTCTAGTGCGTGTTGTTTGAGGTTGTATGATAGAAGCACAAGTAGTTGAGCAATTGCAGCGACTCATGCTTAGGAAATGGGTGTGGAGTGCAAAACCTTAAGAGAAAATTCTTTTTTGTGCCTTTTGCAACCAGGGCAGATCTGAGTAGAGCTCTAGCATAGGGTAGTGTTGATATCAATAAACATCTGAGTCTCACGTTAACCTTTGATGACTAAGAGGAGTCAGGAGATAGGAGTACACTACCTATTGTGTGGGTTAGAGACACTGACATCACAAAAAGCCTTAGAAAGGACTTCTCCGTTCTTTGGGTGGTGGGATCAATGTTGGGTGCAACACAAAAGGTAGATAATCCACATTATGCAATGAGTATGCACTGATCCAAGTGGCTGTTTTGGACCCTCTTCTCATACCAAAAGTCTTACGTGTACCAATTGGAAAAAGGCGGTTTTATGTACACATAAAAGTAGAGTTAGACAATGATAACTTACAAGATGAACATGGCACTGGTAGTGAGAACAAATCTTAGAAAGAGACATCAAAGAATGCCAACAGTTCGGATGTCAAAGACAAAGAAAAGCCCAATGCTGACAGTGGACAGGATGGAACTTTAAAATCTGCTGGCAACTTCTATAGTATCAAGAGAAAAACAAAGTCTTAGGAACAGAAAATAAAGTTTTGACTTGAGTAAGTTTGTTGTGGAGCTTTTGTCCTCCTCTTGAGTATTCATGTTTGATGTCTTTTGTTGCTGCCATAAGCATTAATTGATAATTTTCTCAAAAACGTGCTTATTTTGTTAAGAGGAAAAAATAGTATGTACAAATTAAAGATATTTTGTATAGCCCCTATTACTACCGAAGGAGGGGAGTGTTAGCTAAAGGAAATATAAGAAAAACACGTCTAAGGTGCACTTTACAGTTGTTGCACGACCCGGTCCAACCATTGTATTGTAGCTACACAAGTCTACTAACCTAAAATTACCAGCATACACTCGTCACCTGCACTTGGCAATCAACTCACGTCGAGATCTTTTGATCTAAAGATCTTTCGATTCCTCTCCTTCCACAACAACCAAAGGATAAGCAACAAGTGAGATTCAAATCCCTCCCAACGGCAGCATTTAAGAATGCAACTGCGCCTCCAAGTCCACCAGTCGACCTAGCTTGCCTCCGAAGATGGTGGTGCAAGGCTTTAAAACCATATGGGGTGTGATGGCAACGAAACCATACTTATCTATTATATAAACACAACCCACGAGCCAATTGTGACACCTCACATCTCTATTTTTAGCAGCCCCTAAAATAATTCATTGTTAGCTAGTTAAACTAGACATAGAGGAAATCATAATTACTTATTTGAGTGATTCACATTTACATATGTGCATTAATATCATAATCAAACATGGCATACTGATTTATATTTCACCATGTCAACATCATATGTCAATCATGTAATTTATGTACACTCAACCTTCATATTTTCTGCCTATCTCAAAATCCTTGCAAACACACATGGTCGAATTGAGGGCAAAACTATCAATAAATTAATTGTTAGAACAATTAATATCTAAAACATCTATATCACTCTACTGCAACTTATGTTTTTATATTGCAAAGTCATTTACACTCTAACGTGCCTTTCTAGTTTCAGATTTAATCAAATAGGACAGTCAAACAATTCTTAGAACAAGATGGAGGGGGAGCACAATGCTTCAACAGCCAGCGGAAGCCAAACAGCAAAGATTCTAGAGCAGTATATGGCTGCTAGTGCTGTGAGGAAGAAGGATGATGATTTAATTCAAGCTTAGCAGCAGGGGATTCATGCTCAGCCCCAAATGAAGCACAAACAGAGTCAGAGGGTAACGTCCAGGATAAGAAAAGTGATGTTAAATTTCCTCATGACTCAAAAGTTGCTTGTTATAATTGTGGTAGTACTGCGCATAAGAATTAACAGATGCTAAGCATTGTGCACGCTGTGTGAAAGTTGGCCATGAGGCAATCTTCTGCTATACAAATTAAGTTGCTTAAGGATTACATTGCTATCCCATGTGCAACGCAAGTGGAGGATCAATGTTTTTTTAGCATCTCTGATATTAGGGAATAACTAAAATGCAATCAGTAGTTTGATGCAATCGTGCAAAAATTAAATCTGGACCATATGATTTTCATTCAACGGTTGCTGCATTTTACACTTAAACCCTCCCACCTAATAACATAAATAGAATTGCTTGTTGGAGGGATTTAAGTGTAAAATGCAGTAACTGCTGGATGTAAATTGCGTGGTCCAGATTTAATTCTTGCACGATTGCACTAGAGTGTTGATTGCATTCTAGTTGTTCCTCTAATATTACATCAAAAGTGAAGTCTAAACAGAATGAGTAGAGTATTACTCTCAAGAAATGCAGGACATCATTAAAAATAGAGTTGATATTAAGGAGTGAGAAGAAAACGACATGAAATATACTAAGATTGAGGACGTTCCTCCTAACTTTCAGAATGGGAACCCGTTGACGATGTTAGACAGTTTGTGTATTGGGCTAGGCCCATTGTATCCAGCCCATCAGGACTTTATATATGTACCCCTAAACTCTATTAATGAAACCCTAATTTTAGCCTCTAATTTGGTGTCACAGCCTCTTCCTCCCTCCCTCCCTCCTAATGAGCCGACCGCCGCCGCCGCCCCGGGCGGACGGCGCGCCCCTGCCGCCGCGCGGCCGGGCCACGCCGCCGCCGGCCCTGGCCACCCGGCCGGCGCCGCCGCCGCCGCCGCCGCCGCCGCCGCCGCTGGCTCCCTTCCCCTCCTCCTCCTCTCCTCTGCGGCGGCCGCCGCCCTGCTCCCAGCCGCCGCCGCCGCCGGCGGCTCCCTTCCCCTCCTCCTCCGCCCTGCTCCCAGCCGCCGCCGCCGCCACCGGCTTGGCCGCGCCCGCCGCCGCCGTGGCTGCGCCGGCCGCCGCCGCCGTGACTGCGCCGACCGCCGCCGTCCTGGCCGCGCCGGCCGCCGCCGTGGGCGCGCCCGCTGCCGCCGTGGCCGCCCCCGCCGCTGCTGCAGTGGCCGCCGCCGCCGCCGGTGGTGCCGGCGCCCGATCTGCACCCGGGGCTGCCGCCACCGCCTCCTACGGCCCGTCGCCCGCTGGTGCTGCGTCCTGGCCCGGCCCGCTGCCGCGGGTTGCTCCTCCACACCCTCGGGCCCCACTGCCGGTCCATGCCGGCGTCGTCCCTTCGCCGCCGCCGTGGTGGTCCCCTCCCGCCGTCAGTGCACCACCACCACCACCCGGGACTGTCCCGCACGACGGCTCCGCGTCGTTGTCCGTTCTCCTCGCCGATCCTGCTACCCTAGCAGATCCTCGCGGGTTGTCTGCCCAGCCTTCCGCGACTCCCTCTAGTGTCGCTGCTGCCTTGGCGGCCTCGCGTGAGCGTGAGCGGACTCTTGCTCTTGCCCTGGAGCAGGAGCGAGCGTCCATGGCGGCCCTCACTCACCAGCTCGAGGAGGAGACACACCCGCAGTGGTTACTCTCTCGTGAGACCTCCCCCGGTGATGGAGCGGTGCACAGCACCTACGCTGCGACCCTGGTTGCCGGCCTCCACGCCCAGGCTTCCGGCGTCTCGAACATCCGGACGCTAGTCCCAGTTGTTCTCGGCTCCGACTCCACCACCTACGCCCGCTGGCGTAACCTGCTTCTCCTCACGTTGAGGCGCTTCTGTCTTGACGACCACGTCATCCGGGATGACTCCCCGTTGGATGACAATTGGCTCGGCATGGACAGCCTGGTCCTTGCCTGGATTCTCGGCTCTCTCTCTGATGAGCTGGAGGACCTGGTGAGTCGACGCAGTGGTGGCACGGCGCGTCAGGCCTGGCTCGTCATCGAGCAGCACTTCCAGGGGAACCGTGCGACCCGAGCTCTTCACATCCGGGCACGGTTCGCTACTACCGTTCAGGGGGACCTCTCGGTCTCTGCCTACTGTCGCCAGATGAAGGGCATGCCCGATGCCCTTCATGACCTCGGTGACCCTGTCCCGGAGACTTCGCTCGTTCTTCAGGTCCTGCAGGGCCTGAATGAGCGCTACTCCCACCTGCGGACGGTCATCCTCCGTGAGCAGCCTCTACCGACGTTTGATAGGGTTTGGTCTGACCTTGAGCTCGAGGAGATCACTTCCGCAGGCACTGGCGCCTCCTCGCCTGCCACAGCCTTCTACGGCTCTGGGCAGCACTCCCGTCCTGCCTCCGGAGGACCACCCTCGCGCCCACCTACCACTCCAGGGGCTCCTGCCAACCCCGGGGTTGGTAATCGTCGCCGTGGTGGTCGTCGGCGCGGGGGTCGTGACAGCTCTACTGGTGGCGGAGCTGCCTCTATGCCACGTGGTGGCTCTGCTCCGGGTGCTACGGGTTCGGGTGCTCTGCCATCCTGGCCCACACCCTATAACCCGTGGACTGGCCAGATTGCCATGTGGCCTGGACCGTCTCCGGGTCTTCCTCCACCACGCTTGGCGCGCCCTCAGGCTGCTTACGTGACCACTCCCGCGTACGGCGGTCCTGCCTACTCGACCAGTGGACCGTGGACTGCGCCCACTGGCGGGTCGGGCTACCCTATGGCTGGACCCTCCGGTCACTGGGGCCTGAGTCCTGAGTCCTCGGCGCCCCACTCCACTCCTGACGGGTGGGACCGTCAGTCACTGGCCTCCTCCTTCAGCACGATGGCCCTTACTCCGCCAGGTGCTGACTCGGTCGCCGACTCCGGAGCCTCGTACCACACCACCCCCGACGCTGGTATACTCTCTTCTTCCCACCCTTCCCGCCCTTTCCATCCTTCATCTATCGTTGTTGGGAATGGGTCTGTTCTTCCAGTCACCTCAGTAGGTGACTTGGGCTCGTCAGGTTCTTTCCAGCTTCGTGATGTTCTTGTTGCTCCTGACATCATTCACAATCTTCTTTCTGTTCGTCGCTTTACCACTGACAACCATGTTTCTATTAAGTTTGATCCTTTTGGTTTATCTGTGAAGGATCTTACTACCCGGCGTCTTCTTCACCGCTGTGAGAGTTCGGGGCCCCTGTACACGTTTCGTCTTCCCGCTTCCGCTTCGACTTCACCTTTTGCCCTGGCTACGACAGCTTCTTCCACGACTTGGCACCGCCGGCTTGGCCATCCTAGTGCTGATGTCATGTCTAAGTTGTCTAGTAGCTCAGTGATTTCGTGTACTAGGGGTACTCATGAGTCTTTGTGTCATGGTTGTCAGCTTGGTCGCCATGTTCGGCTTCCGTTCCCGCACTCTGTTACTCATGTTGAGCGGATTTTTGATTTGATACATTGTGATCTGTGGACTTCCCCTGTCATCAGTGTTTCTGGATATAAGTATTACTTGGTGATACTTGATGATTTTTCGCACTACTCGTGGACTTTTCCCTCGCGTCAGAAGTCCGACACTTTCACCACTCTCTCTCACTTCTTTGCTTGGGTGTCCACCCAGTTCGGCCTCATTATTCGAGCCATCCAGTGCGATAATGGACGCGAGTTTGACAACTCCGTGTTCCGTGACTTTCTTCTCTCTCGCGGTGTTCAGTTGCGCATGTCCTGCCCGTACACTTCTCCTCAGAATGGTAAGGCTGAACGCATGATTCGTACCACCAATGATGTTATGCGTTCCCTGATGTTTCAGGCCTCCATTCCTGCTCAGTACTGGGCTGAGGCACTCCACACCGCTACTCTCCTCATTAATCGCCTCCCTACGAAGGCGATTAGTGCCCCCACCCCTCACTTCGCCCTTTTCGGCACCACTCCCCTCTATGACCACCTTCGTGTGTTCGGGTGCACTTGCTACCCTAACCTTTTCGCCACCACACCCCATAAGCTTGCGCCCCGTTCCACCCGGTGTGTCTTCCTTGGATACTCCCCTGATCATAAGGGGTATCGGTGCCTTGACCTTGCTACCCGTCGTGTCTTGATCTCTCGTCACGTTGTTTTCGACGAGTCATCCTTCCCCTTCTCCGCTTCGTCCTCCGACTCTGTTGTTGAGTTGGATTCCCTGTTTCCCACTGACCTTGAGGCCGCGCCCATCCAGCGACCTTGTGTTTTACCCCCTGCAGGTCACCCACGCGCCCAGGAGCGCGCGGCTCCGGTGCCCGTTGTGCCACGCGCGGCCCCGGCGTCCCTGACGCCGCCTGCTGCGCCACGTGCGGCCCCGGCGTCCCCGACGCCGCCTCCCGTGCCACGCGCGGCCCCGGCGTCCCCGACGCCGCCTACCGCGCCACGCGCGGCCCCCGGCGTCCCCGACGTCGTCTACCGCGCCACGCGCGGCCCCGACGTCCCCGACGTCGCCTCCCGTGCCACGCGCGGCCCCGACGTCGCGTCCCGCGCCACGCGCGGCCCCCGGCGTCCCCGGCGTCCCCGACGTCGCCTCCCGCGCCACGCGCGGCCCCCGACGTCCCCGGCATCCCCGACGACGCGCGGCCCCAGCGTCTCCGATGCCGCCTCCCGCGCCACGCGCGGGCCCCGGCGTCCCCGACGTCGCCCCCCGCGCCACGCGCGGCCCCGGCGTTGCGTTACGCCGACCCTGCCCTTGTCTATCAGCGACGAGTGCGGGTTGGCGTACCGGCCCCCTCCCACCCGGAGCCTCCGGTGTACCACCCCCCACTGCTCCACCGAGACCCTAGTCACGTCCACCCGATGGTGACTCGTCGGGCGGCTGGGGTCCTCCGACCGGTGGAGCGGTTCTCCGGGGTGGTCCTCTCTTTGCCAACCTCCTCACCGCCTGCCTCTTCGGCCGTTTCACCCATCCCCTCTTCTGTCCGTAGTGCCCTCGCCGATCCTCACTGGCGTCGGGCTATGGAAGAAGAGTATGCGGCCCTACTTGCCAACCAGACCTGGGACTTGGTTCCTCGTCCTGGTCGTGGCAATGTTGTCACGGGCAAGTGGGTGTTCACGCATAAGCGGCGGGCGGATGGGTCCCTCGAGCGGTATAAGGCTCGGTGGGTTCTTCGCGGCTTCACTCAGCGGCCTGGCGTCGACTACGACGAGACTTTCAGTCCCGTGGTGAAGCCGGCGACGGTTCAGACCGTCCTGTCGCTGGCTCTCTCGCGTTCTTGGCCTGTCCACCAGTTGGACGTCAAGAACGCCTTTCTCCACGGCACGCTGACGGAGACGGTGTACTGCTGTCAGCCGACAGGGTTCGTTGATTCAGCTCGCCCAGACATGGTCTGCCGGCTGAACAAGTCCCTGTACGGTCTCAAGCAGGCGTCCCGCGCTTGGTACAGCCGGTTCGCCTCCTTCCTGGTCTCGCTTGGCTTCGCCGAGGCCAAGGCGGACACCTCGCTCTTCGTCTACAGCCGTGAGGGGGACACAGTGTACCTTCTTCTCTACGTCGATGACATCGTCCTCACAGCGTCCAGCCCGGTCCTCCTTCAGCGCACGATCTCCGCCTTGTAGCGGGAATTCGCGATGAAGGACCTGGGCCGACTCCACCACTTCCTGGGCGTGACGGTGGAGCACAGACCGGGTAGCTTGTTCCTCCACCAGAGACAGTACTGCTTGGACGTCCTCCAGCGAGCGGGCATGGCTGATTGCAAGCCGTGCTCCACTCCGGTGGATACCCAGGCGAAGGTCTCCTCCGCTGACGGTGCCCCTGTCGCTGACCCTACAGTGTACAGGAGTCTTGCAGGTGCTCTCCAGTACCTCACCTTCACCAGGCCGGACATCTCCTACGCCGTCCAGCAGGTGTGCCTTCACATGCATGATCCGAGGGAGCCGCATCTCACTGCGGTGAAGCGGATCCTTCGGTACCTGCGCGGCACCCTCGACTACGACCTTCTCCTTCGGGGTGACTCAGCCTCCGAGCTGGTTGTCTACACCGACGCCGACTGGGCAGGGTGCCCAGACACCCGTCGGTCTACCTCTGGCTACGTCGTCTTCCTGGGCGGCAACCTCGTCTCCTGGTCCTCGAAGCGGCAACCTGTGGTGTCCCGCTCGAGTGCCGAGGCGGAGTACCGCGCCGTGGCCAACGGGGTGGCCGAGACCTCCTGGCTCCAGCAGCTCCTCCAGGAGCTCCACTCTCCAGTCACTCGGAGCACACTGGTGTACTGCGACAACGTCAGCGCCGTCTACCTCTCCACCAACCCCATCCAGCATCAGCGCACGAAGCATGTGGAGATTGATCTCCATTTTGTTCGTGAGCGGGTTGCTCGTGGCGAGGTACGGGTCCTCCACGTCCCGACGACGTCGCAGTTCGCCGACATCTTCACGAAGGGCCTCCCTTCGTCGGTATTCTCCGAGTTTAGGTCCAGTCTCAACATCTGTCGTGGCTAGATGTTGAGACTGCGGGGGGTGTTAGACAGTTTGTGTACTGGGCTAGGCCCATTGTATCCAGCCCATCAGGGCTTTATATATGTACCCCTAAACTCTATTAATGAAACCCTAATTTTAGCCTCTAATTGACGACATCAGCAAAGCTAAGCAAACAATATTTCCCGCTCAGGAGAATGCACGAGTGGTACATCACCGCCAGCACTAAATATCATCTTGGATCTCTCATTTCGTATGCCAAAAGAAGCATTCTAAGTGGAGACCTTAAACGAAACTTTTTCTTTCAAGATCTGTGGAGCCTTTTCTATTGAGAAAATCTCAAAATCGACCTGTTACTCATCTAGTGCTTGTAAGTGTCTAATATTTCGTACATGCTTTTCTTACTACATGCATACATGTTATGAGATTATAATGATTTCAGACTTATTCTTTGATAGGATGAAATACATGGATAATAAAAAAGTGAAGTCCAAGACGGGTATCCTTGATCCTACAATAATTGCAAAGACGAATTTCGACTTTCAGGCGAAACAGGGATCAAAACAGTACAAACAAATGTCACAAAAAGAATTTGAAAAAAACAATCACAAACTAAAAGAAGGCCAAAGAGACAGATGTGACAACCTACATAGCAAACGCCATGTTTAACTTTGTCAAAGATGGCAAGGACCTCATAAAGGCTCCGTACCAATTCAAGTAAGTTTGACACATGGTATTGAAATAGCAATGTATTGCTAATTATTAACTTAACACGTGTGTTTGTACGTGTGTAGTAATCACACGTACAAATTAAGTTGCTTAAGGATTACATCGCTATGCCATGTGCAACGCAAGTGAAGGGTCAATGCTTTCTTAGCATCCCTGATAATTACATTGGAAGTGAAGTCTGAACAAAATGATGTTATATTGCACTGATCACTGTTATTAATGAATTGGCTACTGCTGCTCAGGAAGACTGCTGATTAGTTTAGGTCTATTCCCACAACCACTTCTTGGCAGTGGAAGGCCCAACAGTTGGATCAGACCCTTTTTAAAGTGAAATTTCCTGACTCTAAGAAGATTGAAGACAAGGGGATGTTTAATATTAGGCTGAAGAACACCAACTCTCAGATCAACATTAAACCATGGGTACCATATGTTAAACCGAAAGGGAGACTTCAGGAAGGCTGGTTTAGGGTAAAAGACATTCCATATGACACAAGGAACAAGGAAACCTTGACATATGTGGGCTCTCAGGTGGACATGACAAATGATGTGGATGAGGACACTATGAAGGGATCTAAGCAAAGTACCTGAGTCTGTTGAGGTGGCAATTGATCCTTATTTTTATGATTTCTGGTTTCAACGTGATATACATGAGGAAGACAAAGCTAAAGAAGATCAAGTAAAGATCACAATTACAGAGCAGCAACCTCATGCTTATGTTGATGTGCAAAAACAGAAGGAAGTGAAAGGAGACACTAAGACAAATGAGGGTACTATGGGACAATCAATGGGCATGGATAGCGGTGCTCAACAGAATGTGAAATGCACTGCTCAACAAGAGGCAAATGTAAACATTGCAAACGAAGACCAAAGTAAAGATTGCAAATGTAGAGCAGTAGCGGCAAGCTCATTCTGACTGGCAAAAACAGAAGGTAGTTAAGGGAGACATTGGGGAGTTTGATGATAATATGGGGGTGTTAAAGGGCAATGACAGTGGTGTTCATCAAAGTGTGAAACACACTGCTCAAGGCTCAGCAGAGAACAACCATAAGAGAAAAATGTCTGATGTTACAAATTATGGGAATGACTGGAATCGAGACATGATGACTTGCTTGGAGAAAAAAAAAGATATGGCTTGGAGTATAGTGTCTTATGACCAGGAATATCCATCCAAGATGTTAAAATGTGAGTTCTCTAGAGCAAAAGAAACTGTGATATATAACACTTAATGTGATGGTGATGCAGTGAAGATAAAAGGAAGCATGAAGATTTCTGAGAAGCAGATTTTACCTATGACAAGACAAAGTGAGAGACTTCATTCAACACTGTTGGAGAAAATGAAGGAGCTGGATAACAAGAATGAGAACAAATGCACATCAAAAGGTATGGTTCATAACTCGTTTGCTGTTCTTTCTTATGAATGCATTACTAAACTTTCTGAATGTATGAAGATTATAATTAGATAACAAGATTTTGATATTGTGAACCTTATGATTGACTTAGAAAAAAGTAGATTTCTATCTATCTGGTGCCTTAAAAAAGGCAAGGATAGTGATACTAATGACCCAGGGGATACAAATACTAGGTCTGCTGGTAATCAATTGTTAGGATGGTATGAGGAGGAACCTGATGTTGTAGGTTATAAGTTGAGTACAGTTAAAAAATCAAAATGTTATGTGTCCAACTCACCAAAAGTGAACAGACGGGAATTACATATAGACAAAAGTTTGAATATTGAGGTAAGATTAAAATAGACTACATTGCATTTCTATCTCACTCACCAAAAGTGAAGATAATACTTGCGTCTATTTCAAATGAAAACATGAAAGAGGTAAGAAAAGTTGTTGAACCCCAACAGGAAGAGGAAAGGAAAGATGCTAATCAATGAACTACATTCAAAATTATCGTTGGCCAACTTGACAATCTAGTATGCATTACAATAATCAAATCAAATTTACGTTGGCCAACTTTCTAGTCCAATATCTACCCATAAACCTAATAATCTACCCCCAAACAACAACCCCCACAATACAAGTAAGCAATTGTGAGCAATAAACTATATACCACGTTTATGCAGCAGAAGAAAAATCATTAAGTTGTTACATTGAACAATATTCTAACATTAAACAATATGAAAGTACAAAAAACTTGTATTATAACAAACAATAATATTATTAGAGATATTTCCTAAACAATAAAAACTAACCAATGAGACAGTCAAACAATGTATGCGAAACATCATGAAAAATCTAAACAAAACATGAATATTTTGAAACTAAAGTGGGATAATAAAACTAGAGTTTACAGATCTAAACTTTTAAAAGATCCAACAAAAACAAATTAAAAGAATAAACATAGCTTAGATGACATACCATTAAAGTAGAGAGGCGTGCTTAAACCATAAGCCACAACCACAACTAGGCAATGTTGCAGGCAGCTGGACCACCAGAGGCAGTTTGGCACAACTACATTATAATCATTTCCTGCAAAAATAAAGATCAGAAAACTGTGGCTTTGCTGCAAAAATAAGATAATAGATTCTAAGTATTAGCAAAAACATCAAATAATTAATACACAACCCAAATTATGGAAAGTGCCACTATAACATGAAGTTGGCAAAATTAGACATAATATACATTGATTTAGCACATAATAAAGTTAGTAAAAAAGTTTTAGCATACTTATAATACAAAAATATTCCAGGCAGCAGAGTAAACTAACAGATTTGTAAAAAACTAATTTAAAGTTATTTATATAGTAGATATAGCCACTAAATATTTGACAACACAACGGAGAGCATACCTTCTAACAGAGAATATACGGTGTTTCCGTCAAAAAAAAAACAGAGAATATACGGTGATGCTTAAAACACAATGATGTGGCGGAAGGCACAGGAATTTCAGAGGCCTAAACACGTTCATCCATTTGCTGCAAAGGAACTGAAATATATCCTGAAAATTCCTCTAAGGAAAAAATAAGATCCTAACAAGAGTGCATACAAATTAACAGCCACCTATAACCCACAGTACAGGAAAATAGGCAAAAACACATTTAAGACTAACTAGGGACATAGCACAAGCTTCTCACGAAGTACCAAAAGAAAATTTGAAAGTATATCCGTTTACTGCAAAAATTATTGGAACGAAGTTTGAGAAATTGGGGTTAACAAACACACAAAATTTATCCACTGCAGATGCATCCAGCATGGACAAATATCAATCCAGATTACAATGATAATCAACATCAGAACCTGCAACTTATGTGGCAAATGTATGTAGAAAAAATAGTCCAGCAATAGTTGAATACAGTGCCAATTCAATATGCAAAAAAAAAACAATTTGAATGCAGAGAAATAAGAACAATCAATTAGTGGGATCACAATCGACAAAGGACCCATGACAAAGCAACATTGGCTGTAATTACATAAGCTAGAATACAAAACTTACAACCAACAGAAGACTGAATGAAACCAAGCTACACACAAGAAAACTTCATGGTACTGACGACTGCAACACTGGATCACAATCTGAGAAAAGACCAATGACAATAAACTAGAATATGAAACTTACAATCAATGTAAAACTGAATGGAACCAAGCAAAAGTTATGCAGTGCATTGCTAGAAAGATATAACAATAACATTATAGCAGATCATTCATCCACTTGCTGCAAAAGATTATCAGAATAATACAGACAGCAAAAACTCACCTCTACATATGATTTCCCAATCAAGATAAAAAAAGGACTGAAATTAGCAGCCACCCTCTCCCCCGGAACAATGGAATTAACTTCATGAAACTGAGGTTAAGAACTCACAAAGTGCAGAAAAATAAACTTGGGTTGTTCAATTATCATTAATTGAACAAAGTGCAAAAAATATATTCAGTCCAGCAAGAAATTAATGATTATGCAGCACAAAATGAATGAAATTTAGCAAAGAGGGTTCAACAAAGATAGGTGACAAGAGTGTTGACAGTATCCTAATATAGCATACATTCATATCAGAAAAAAAAATGCTGGGTACCTCATTGGAAGATCTGAAACTGTCAAAAAAAAATTTATTTTGAATTGACAGCGAGAGAACAAGGATATTGCCAATGTGAGTCACCCATATTATCAGTCATGCACCTTACATCAGATTCCTTCACAGTTCTGCCATTCAAATCATGATGGCCCCAATGGTCGTTGTCACCAAAATAATTCTGACTATACAGCAAGACCTGCAGCATAAATAGACAGACACAAATGAAAAAGATCACCATATATGCAGACATGCACAGTTTTACTGCAGGGCCTAAACTAACAACAGTGCATGACTTTAGGCAGCAAAAGAATAGAAGGTTAACCGGCTCCAAGCAAACAAAGGAATATGCAACTCCAACGACCAACACTCACTGAGTAACAGTAGAATTATCTGAAAAACAAAATTAAATTAAAAGGTCCTACAAATTCAAAACAATCTTAAACCTGAAAATCAACAACCCTTTTCAATGCAGTAGAAAGACAAAACATCCATATTTGACGTTTGTTGGTAAAATTAACGTATCTTCTGGCAAGACAGAAGAACCATCTTACTTACCTTGCTGCTCTGAGGAGGCGGTAGTAGTAATCGTAGTAGCAAGATGGATCCTGCATCAGCAAGCAAGAAAGAGTAGAGGGCGTCAGTGAGACTGTTGGTCGAGTGGAAGGAGGAAGAGAATAAGAAGGTGGTGAATTTTATAGGGACTGGTCTGGAGGCCTCATCGATCTCTTGGGCAGTTAGGGCCTCCTAAACAATGACGCTCGTAGATGACGAGGCAGCCCCTGATCTTGGGGTGCGAGGGGAACTTACGTCTTTCTGGGCGTAGTCCTCCATCTTAGGCTGCAGCGGTGACTCTAACGGCACGCATCGCATCAGTCGTTAGGATAGGAGAATCGTAGCAAGATCGGATTTTGTTGCTTCAGTTACCCGAGTTAGGGGGATTGCTGATCGGAACCGAGGGCCATGACGCACGGCCGGCCTCGCGCATCACCGGACCGGAGTCTCTCGCGTCTGCCTTCGCCGCATCAGATGGAGACGGACGCCGACGGGTTCCGTCGGATTTCGGGTACCCGCAAACATTGGGGGAGAAGACACCCGGTCTCTTTTTATCATCGCGGCTGACCAGTCGCTGTTTTTAGATCGGCGAGGTGGGACTAAACTCCCTCTGTAGCTTGGGCATGCTGACTCCCCTAGTCGGCGAGATGGGCTGAATTTTAAAATTCGGGTAACCCGTCGGTACTTGCGGGTAGAAAATAAAATCTGCATTCATAACCGTACCCGTCTGGTACAATACCCGCCGGGTACCCGAACTTGCGAGTAAAATTGTGTATCTCTGTTATGGGAGCGGAAGGCGAACAAACGGGCGTGACGAAGAGAGGAGGCTGCACATTAATAAGCGGTTTGTAAATTTCATTGATAATGGTGAGGGCAATCTGAAACCTCCACCTTGCACTTGCATTAAGCGGTTGTTAATTTCATTGATAACGGTGAGGGCACTTTGAACGTTGTAAATGATGTCTGTCCACTTTCTTCTGCTGCGTCCGGGTGGAAAATGAATACTGACCTCTTCGCCTTCGCGGTTGGTTTTAATTTTTTTCTACAATGGTTCCAAATTTCAATGATGATTATGAGGACACGCGGAACTAAAAAGCGTTGGGTAGGGAAACTACTGGAATTATCGATGTGGAATAGAAGCAGCTGTTTTGAATTTTTAGAGGACGGCAGTTTTGGAATTAATGCACACAACCATTCACTTTATTATCCATGCTCTAATCAAAGGAGCCTTATCGTTTACTGACATGCATCTGATCCGCAGCGACACGTTTCTAGCACCTCTTCATTTGCCATCCGAAAATGCTGATTGGCGCTAACCCACGCCGCCACGCACAAAATTCCCTGTGGTCAACTGTAGTGCTCGTACTAAATAAGTTCATGTGGAAAATGTAGAGAAAAGAGATGAACGGGGTAGCAGCAGTTAATAAGACATCAGACACGATCGCACGATCAATCGAGATATACATTTTTCTCTGAAATACTTGCATTAAGAAGATCGAATACAAGAGAGTCAGCCTTTGAGATGTTAATTTTGAAGTCAATATTTTTCATCTTGTATTGGTGCAATATCCACAACAAAATTTTGCTCTTACATTATGGACGTTTATACTTCCGGAATCACGTTGCAGACACGAGAAATCCCTATAAAGATCTAATTCCTTTTGCGGCGTCCTCTAGTCTCAGGTAGAAGGCTCACGCAGAAAGTAAACAAAAAATTTCGTAAACCCGAATTATATTTGTGATCTTAGGAAAAATGTTTATTTTCCTCAGCTAAGATTGACTCACAAAAGTAATTGTTATTAGCGTCGGCCTGAAATATGGCCCATGAAAATATTGTTAAATTTTGTATACCTTGAATTCGACCCACAAAATTACGCTGGCCCGACACCAGTGTCACAAAAATAAACCCTGATCCGGCAGCTAACCCTATCGTCTTCTCCTAGCACTCCTCTCCTCCTTCGATCTGCGCCGCCTTGGATCCGCCTCTGGCTCACCGTCGGCCAGCGCATGGCCCTCGCCCTTCCCCTAGTTGTTCCCTTCCTTGTCCTCGTCCTTCTCCCCCACGCGACCGTCACTTCCCCCTACCAATCACCCTCAAATCGTAAACCCTAGCCAAGCGTGAGGTCCCCCGCCGCCATGGGCGCCAGTAGAAAACTACAGGGCGAGTCGATCGCGTCCTCAAGAAGGTCCAGGAGGGCGTTGACGTCTTCGACAACATATGGAACAAGGTGCGCGCACCGCCCCCCCCCCCCCCTCCCTCCGGCCGCTCTAGCCATTTCACCCTCCCTCCACTGCGGTCAGAGGAGGCTTGTGCGAGAAGCTTAGATCTTTAGGATAAGATCGCTTTGGGACCATCTGTCGGACCCCAGACTCTACTTATAAGGCGTCTGACCTTGTCTGTAAAAGGACCAGACTGCCACTGTCGATACCCTCAAGACCGGATACTCCTGCATACAAGAAGAAGCTCCGAACCTGGCCTCCCCGTTGAGGCGGGCTCCGGGGCTGTCTCGCATCCTTCCGCTCTGGGCCCCTTGCTCCCATCGAGGAGGGCTCCAGAGCTGCCACGCGTCCTCCGGTTCGCCCTTGCTCCCACCAACGAGGGCTCCAGTGAAAGTGCATCTAGGTTCCCCGTGGGTTTTGTATGATTGATGACGACAATTAAGTCGCTAATAAGCTCAAGTGATCTTTAGCACATGTGTGGACTCGATCGGAGACGCAAACCCTCAAAAAGGAAAAGGAAGGAAATGGAGTCAACTCGAAGCGTAGAAACTAGGGTTTCTAGCGTGTTGAGATGGACTAGCCGTAGAAATAGGAGGGTGTGTGCCTAAAGTACAAAGAGATCAAGTTAGGAGCCCAAGAGTGGTGGTTTTGGTAGAAACCCCTTTGAGAGTTGAAGTTAGAGTAGTCTGGCAGGAGGGGCCGGACTAGTCCGCCTGACGGCTGGACTAGTCCGCTCCTTGGCAGACTAGTCCGTTTTGGTACGGACCAAAAGGTCCTGTGTGACTTCAGACTAGTCCGTAGTGGGACGGACTAGTCCGTGGTACCCCTAGGGTGAAGATTCGGGACTAAGTCCAGGAGAGCGGACTTGTCCGTTTTGGGGAGGACCAAAAGGTTCTGAGTGAGATCGGACTAGTCCGTCCATGGGCCAGACTAGTCCGTGTTGCTAAGTGCAGAGAGGTTTTGCGACTAAGTCTGGGAAGGCCGGACTAGTCCGCCCGTGGGGCCGGACTAGTCCGTTTTCACACGGAACAAAAGGTTCTGTGTGAGATTGGACTAGTCCGGTGAGGGCCGGACTAGTCCGTTGTTGAAGTTACCGTTTGAATTTGAAGTTTGGCGGGTAGTGTGACGATTGCCGTGCAGTGCGACAGTTGTCAGAGGGGTCAGTGGTCCCCTAGGCCGGACTAGTCCGGGCTGTAGGCCGGACTAGTCCGCCCATCTGCTGAAGTCAACAGTATGGGCTTGGGACCTCTATAAATAGAGGTCCCCTGGGTTCTTTTGAACAACTTCTTGAGCAACCTGTAACCCTAGCGCCGCCACAGCAAACTTGGAGCATTCTTGAGCCTCTTTCTTGCCTACTTCCCTTCTAAAACTAATTCTTGAGTGGATTAGGGTTTAGTGAGGCGGAGAAGAGGAAGAACATCGCGCTTAGGCTCCCGGTTTGATCTCTTGCACTTTGTGAATCATTGTGATCTGTGGCTTGAGTTAATCTTTGTGATTTGAAATTGTAATTATGGTAGGAGCCTCAGATTGTGAGAAGCCCCAACGAATCTTGTGTTCATTCTTTGTGATAGTGGAGAACCAAGTTAGGCCCGTGCGGTAAACTTGGTGAGGGAAGGGTTGTTGAACCCGGTTCTTTGTGGACTCCTCAACGGGGACGTAGATTCCTTGTGTGGGATCGAACCTCAGGATAAAATCCTTGTGTCTCTGTGTTCTCCGCATTTCGTTCTAGGGTTGCTAGTTTTGTCTTGTGCTTCATATTGCCATAAACTTGTTCCTCTTAGTCATATACTTGTGTTGGTAGTTGCCAAACTTGACATAACCATATCCTCACCTGTAGCCTCTAGAAAATCGCCTTAAAACTTGCTAGAAACACTTTTTAGGGAGCTTCACGCCGGCTGACCGGACTAGTCCGCCCTAAGATCGGACTAGTCCGCCCCCTGTAATTTAGTCTCGTTTTATTAAGTCATTTGCAGGTCGATTAGCCTATTCACCCCCCCTCTAGGCAACTTTCAATTGGTATCAGAGCAGGACTCTCCACAAAGAGTCTAACAACTCAGAGAGATGGCCGGAGTGGTGTTTGAAGAGGTGTCGACCAATGATTCTCAACCGACATGTGAGAAGACAATGGCTTATCAAGACAAGCCAACCAATGATGAGGAGACTCGCCAGCTCAAGGCGAAGCTCCGGGAGAAGCTGAAGATTGCTGCGGTTGAACCATCAAGCTCATCAAGTGGTGGCGGCGGAGTCAATTACAACCAACAAGGGTTCAACTATGAACGCATTGCCGTCAACAACCACTACCTTTCCATCCCATTGGGGAAACCTCCCCAATTCGATCGAACTGACTACAGGATGTGGAAGCACAACATGAAGATCCACCTTGTGTCACTCAATCCCTCACTATGGCAAATTGTGTTGACCGGGGTGCACATCCCTAAAAATGAAGAAGATATCACTCCGGAGCAAGTCGTGCTTCTTCACCGCAATGCTCAAGCGGCTGGAGTGATCATCTCATCCCTCTCAAGAGATGAGTTCAACCGAGTGGATGGACTTGAGGTGGCCAAAGACATTTGGGACACTCTCAAGACGGCTCATGAAGGCAACCGAGTCGTCAAGGAAGCAAAGATTGAACTCATTGAAGGAGAGCTCGGGAGGTTTGCCATTATGGATGGTGAATATTCCCAAGAGATGTACAACCGCCTAAAGATACTCATCAACAAGAGTAGATCTTATGGCTGTACCAAGTGGACGGGCCATGAGGTGGTGAAGAGAATGATCCGTACATTCATGCCTAGGAACGTCTCTCTATGCTCCATGATCCAAGAAAGTCCGGGGTTTGCCAAAATGACCCCGGAAGAGGTCCTTGGAAGGATCATTAATCACGAGATCATGGAAAAGGAGGCGCTCTTCTACAATGACCTTCAAAGATTCACCGCCTCGAAGATGAAGAATGTTGCGATCAAAGCAACATCCTCCCCAAAAGAGCAAACGGAAGATGATGATGAGAGCCTTGAAACCGATGAGGAAGAGGCCTTATTCATCAACAACTTCAAGAGGATGATGAGGAGAAGAAAAGGAGGATACAAGCATGAAGGAAAAGGCAAAGAAAAGGCAAGGCCCCAAAACAAGAGAGCTTGCTATAATTGTGGCGAGTATGGCCACTTCATAGTTGATTGCCCCCATGAAGAAGTGAAGAAGAAAAAGGAGGACAAGCCTCAAGAGAAGAAGTTCTTCAAGAAGAAGAGGCCCTCCGGACAAGCACACTTGGGCAAGGAGTGGGACTCTAACGATGAGTCCTCCCCCGAAGAAGAAGAGGAGAAGATGGCCACCATAGCCATCGGGAGGAGCTCCAAGGGAAGCAAGCTCTTCCCCAACCTCAACAACGACTACAAACCAACTTGCCTTATGGCAAAGGAGGGAAGGAGAAAGGTAACATCTCACTCCTCCTCCTCCATTTCCTCTCATGATGAATTTGATAGCTCCAGTGAAAATGAGCACATGTTTAAGGACATAAGCAAAAGCACCTTGCGTAGGATGAAGTTGCTTATGGATGAGATCTTTGAGAAGGAGGAGCTCATCAACAGACAAGAGGACATGCTCATCCTTGAAAAGGAGAGATGTCAAGAGCTTAATGAGCTCCTTGAGCTTGAAAGAGAGAAGAGCAAGGCATTGGAACACGAACTTGCTCTAAGCAAGAAAACGTGTTCAAGTCTTGAGGAAAAATCAATTGAGCTCAAGGATGAACTTGGGAACTTGACAAAAGTTGACAAGATCCTTGAGACTCAAGTTGGGTCCCTTAAGAACAATGTAGCCTCTTCCTCTAAGAGCTCAACCTCCTCAAAGGCCTCATCCAATGCAACCACGCCTTGCAAGTCCTCTAACTTAATCCTTAAACTTAAGGATGAACTGAACTTAGCGCAAGGCAAGCAAGCACCTAAGGGTGCCATCTTTGACAAGGAGAAGGTGGCGTATGCACGAAGTGCATACACCAACACAAGACCTCCCCCTGTCAAGGATGGTCTTGGCTATACTAGAAGTGGTAGGCACAACGCCAAAACCTCCAAGTATGGCAAAGAAATGATTGTCTTTGTTAAGGGAAGTTCATCTACAACTAAAATTGAGAAGAACACATCCACTAGCAACAAAATGCCTAAATCTGAACCGCATCCTCTATTTCATGATTTTGATGCTTCTTACGTGCTTATGAGGAACAAATATGGCAAGGTGTTTGCTAGATATGTTGGGCCACTCCGCAAGAGCCCCAAGCCTTGCGTGTGGGTGCCCAAATGCCTTACCACTAACGTCAAAGGACCCAACTCCGCTTGGGTACCTAAAAGGAAGGCATAATCTTGTTTTGTAGGCATACTCCTCCGGTGGTTCCAAATGGGTGCTCGATAGTGGGTGCACAAACCACATGACCGGAGAGAGGACGATGTTCGAGGAGTATGAAGAACACGATGATCCAAATGAAGGAATCCTCTTTGGAGACAATAGCCAAGGAAAAATCCTTGGCTCCGGTAAAATTGTCATCTCTCCTCAACACACTCTTTCTAGCGTTCTACACATTGATTCTTTAGACTATAACCTCTTGTCCATATCACAACTATGCGACAAGGGTTATAATTGTGTTTTCACTAATGAGGGTGTGAGCGTCCTTAGAATAAGTGATAACTCAATCGCTTTTAAGGGTGTGCTCAAGGGAAAGCTTTATCTTGTGGACTTTGCGTCGGATAAAGCTCAACTTGACACATGCTTAATGGCGAAAACCAACATGGGATGGCTTTGGCATAGACGGCTGGCCCATGTTGGCATGTGGAACTTACAAAAGCTTCTTAAGGGCGATCACATCCATGGCTTGAAGAATGTTGTCTTCGAAAAAGACAGGCCATGTAGTGCGTGCCAAGCGGGGAAGCAAGTAGGAGCTCAACATCCCTCCAAGAACATCATGACGACGACAAGACCGTTAGAGCTGCTACACATGGACCTTTTCGGGCCAATAACCTACATAAGCATTGGCGGTAACAAATATGGTCTTGTTATTGTTGATGACTTTTCTCGTTTCACTTGGATGTTTTTCTTGCATGATAAGGGTGAAACCCATGGTGTACTCAAGAGGTTCTTGAGGAGAGCTCAAAATGAGTTCGCCTCAAGAATCAAAGCTATAAGAAGTGACAACGGCACCGAGTTCAAAAACACTCAAGTAGAAGAATTCTTGGATGAGGAAGGCATCAAGCATGAATTTTTAGCTCCATACTCCCCTCAACAAAACGGGGTTGCAGAACGGAAGAACAGAACACTTATCGAGATGTCAAGGACGATGCTTGATGAGTACAAGACATCGGATCGGTTTTGGGCGGAGGCGGTTAACACCGCTTGCCACGCCGTCAATCGATTATACCTCCACTGCCTCCTCAAGAAGACTTCCTACGAGCTTCTAGTTGGTAAGAAACCCAATGTCTCTTATTTTCGTGTTTTTGGGAGCAAGTGTTATATTCTCAACAAGAAGCCTAGGACTTCAAAGTTTGCCTCAAAGTCTGATGAGGGTTTCTTGCTTGGCTATGACTCAAACACTCACGCCTACCGTGTCTTCAACAAAACCTCTGGAATTGTTGAAATAACACACGACGTGGTGTTTGATGAAACTAATGGCTCCCAAGTGGAGCAAGTTGATCAAAGTGTGCTAGATCAAGAAGACTCTCTACAAGAAGCACTTAGGAGAATGGCACTTGGAGATGTTCGACCACAAGAACAACCTCATTGCTCAAGTGACCAACCACAAGATGATGCAAGTACTCCTCCATGTGATCAAGTTGTTGACGGTCAAGTAGGACCTCAAAACGATCGAGAAGATGAAAGTCAAGGGAGAGGAACTCATCAAGGGGGAGATCAAGAAGAAGAAGATGATGATGACTCAAGAGCTCAACCTCCACATCCTCGCGTACATCAAAGTGTTCAACGGGATCACCCCGTTGACAACATACTAGGAGACATTATTAAAGGGGTAATCACTCGTTCTCGTGTTGCAAACTTTTGTGAACATTACTCTTTTGTCTCTTCTTTGGAGCCCCATAGGGTTGAAGATGCCTTGAGAGATCCGGATTGGGTGGTGGCCATGCAAGAGGAGCTTAACAACTTCGAGAGGAACAAAGTTTGGGAGCTTGTCAAGCGTCCACAAGCAAATGTTGTAGGCACCAAGTGGGTGTTCCGCAACAAGCAAGATGAACATGGTGTTGTGACAAGGAACAAGGCATGACTTGTGGCCAAAGGTTACTCACAAGTCGAAGGTTTGGATTTTGATGAAACCTTTGCTCCCGTAGCTAGGTTAGAATCAATTCGAATATTACTTGCCTTTGCCACTCACCATGATTTTTAAGCTCTATCAAATGGACGTCAAGAGTGCGTTCCTAAATGGCCCAATCAAGGAGGAAGTATATGTGGAGCAACCACCGGGCTTTGAAGATCAAAAATTCGCAAACCATGTCTTCAAATTGCGTAAGTCTCTCTATGGCCTCAAACAAGCTCCTAGAGCTTGGTATGAGTGTCTTAGAGACTTTCTAATTGAAAATGGTTTTAAGATAGGAAAAGCTGATTACACTCTATTTACGAAGCACTTCAATGATGATCTTTTTGTGTGCCAAATATATGTCGATGACATTATATTTGGTTCTACTAACAAAGTGTTTTGTGATGAGTTTTCAAAGATTATGACAGAAAGATTTGAGATGTCCATGATGGGGGAGTTGAAGTTCTTTTTAGGTTTCCAAGTCAAGCAACTCAAAGAAGGCACGTTCATAAGTCAAACAAAGTACACTCAAGACATATTGAAGAAGTTTGACATGGACAAGGCCAAACCTATTAAGACCCCTATGGCGACGAATGGACACCTAGACCTCAACGAAGATGGTCTAAGTGTGGACCAAAAGGTATATCGTTCCATGATTGGCTCCCTGTTATATCTTTGTGCATCTAGACCGGATATCATGATTAGTGTGTGTATGTGTGCACGGTTTCAAGCTGCACCAAAGGTGTGTCATTTGACCGCCGTGAAGAGAATTCTTAGATATCTAGTCCACACACCAAGCCTAGGACTTTGGTACCCCAAAGGATCCAAGTTCAACCTCATTGGTTATTCCGATGCGGATTATGCGGGGTGCAAAGTTGATAGAAAGAGCACATCCGGGACATGCCAATTCTTGGGTAGATCATTAGTGTCTTGGTCCTCTAAGAAACAAAATTCCATTGCTCTCTCCACAGCCGAAGCGGAGTACGTCGCAGCCGGAAGTTGTTGTGCACAACTTCTGTGGATGAGACAAACTCTAAGGGATTATGGTATAAACTTGCGTCATATCCCTCTCCTATGTGACAATGAGAGCGCCATCAAAATAGCCCATAATCCAGTTGAGCATTCGAGGACCAAACACATAGACATTAGACACCACTTCTTGAGAGATCATTCCTTAAAGGGGGATATAGTGATTTCTCATGTGAGAACCGAGAATCAACTAGCCGACATATTCACCAAGCCCCTAGATGAGAAGCGATTTTGTGAGCTTAGAAGTGAGCTAAATATCTTAGATTCTCGAAATGTGGATTGAAACATGCACATCTGAATGTTTACTTATGCCTTGTTCAAAAGAATGCATGTGTTTTGAAAAACTCTCTCTATCTCAATTTTCTCCTAAATATTTGAAAATCTAGTGACTTTGTGAGTCATGGTCATAGTTTGAATGTTGATTGCTTACTGACCATATTCACAATGTTTTTGTTGTGCTATTTTTCCAATAGGACCTATAGTTGTGGATTTGAACTCACATATATTGTCTCCTGCTCAGTAGGACCGGACTAGTCCGCCCTTTGGCCGGACAAGTCCGGAGGCAGACTAGTCTGCGGCTGGTCCGCGTACCGAACTAGTCCGCCCTGAGACCGGACTAGTCCGGCCCTTGGGGGTTTAAACCCCCAGGGGCGGCCCAGACTCCTCTTCCCTCCTCTCACACTCGCCTCTCTCTCTTCCGCGCTCAAGCAACCGCCCCGTCGGCGTTTTTTCGCTCCAACCACCAAAACTCGCATCCAATCCGCACATTGAAGCCTTTAGGAGTGTGGGATCGTTTCCCCGCACTTCCTCGACGCCTTCCTACTCCGATCTCGTCGATTTCTTTGGATTTGAGGAGGTATTTCCCTCCTTTCAAAAATTCCTCTCATTTTTTATTCCTGGAGTTTTTGATAGGAGTACCTTCATTAATGTTGCTTCATACATTCTTGCGATCATATTCTAGAAGTATTGCATGTTGATTTGAAGATTTTTCAAAAAATCGTTAGGGTTAGGGTTCATCCTGTGCAACCCGGACTAGTCCGCCCCTAGGGCGGACAAGTCCGTTTTGCACAGGGCAAACCCTAATCCTAGCTATCTCTTGAGATTCCTTCCGCAATATTTCACACCCTTGGTTTCTTATGTCCTCTTCTCATTGTGTTTTCAGCACGATGTCGGATTTCGAGCGCAATCTTCCGAGTTCCAACCCTGCGGGTGAGGAGCGCCGCACCAAGGAGAGGGGTGCTGAAGTGCCTCCGCCTCCCAGAGATCCCCGGGAGGCACGCACCAAAGCTCAAATAATCGAGGCAAGAACCAAGGCTTCCCTCATCGAGGCGCAGAAAGCTAAGGAAGAACGGCGGTTGAAGACACTTGAAGCTTCCAGAATAGCCGCATCTGTCTACAACGAGGACGAAGCCATTGCTCGTGCCACTGAAGACTCTCTCCGTGAGGCACGGAAGAAGAAGAGAGAAGATAGAGAGGCTCACAATTCCAGGGCCGCAGAGGCAAATGCCCCCAAGAGGAAGAAGCTCTTCACCATTGGCGAGAAGGCCAAGGGCAAGGAGCAAGCCCAAGGGGTAGCTGAGCCTAGGGTCGAGCGTGACCCTAAGAAGGGAAAGGCTCCAGCTCCAGTCGAGCCGAAGAAGAAAAAGCCATCTGTCAAGGTTCCAGCCAAGAAGGCAGTCGGAGGGGTAGTAATCCGTGAGAAAGGGAAGGCCCAGGCCATTGGCCCTCTCAAGATGCACAGTCCAGCACGAAACCCCAATAGGCAGCCCAACTTGGCTGCAAATGTGTTCAAAGGAAAGGGAGGCCAGGAGGCTCAGAGATGAGAATGTCTATAGGTTTGAGAGGTCCACCGCCGACCCTCGGTTTTGGTGTGACTTCCATTGCGATTACTATCGCACAGTCTATCAGGCAATGAAGAAGCCAGTGATCCAGGCTCAATGGGTGGACTGGGCCTATATGGCTAAGAAGAAACACGAGGCATTTGACGCAGTGATTGAGGCAGCTGAGCGCCACGGGATCAAAGACATTCTTGGATTCAAGTATGACTGGAATGAGGAGGTCATCGTACAATTTTATACCACAGTTCATTTCCACTCTCATGGCGACCGAGCCATCTCTTGGATGACCAATGGTGAGCAGTACTATGCCACCTTCGAGGTCTTTACTCAGGCTCTTGGACTGGAGAGTCACCTAGACCATGAGATCATTATCTCCAATCTCAAGGCTATGGACAGGGATGACATGAGCTACATGTACCCTCCTCACGTCCACTATGAAGCTGGATTGGCCAGAAACATCCTTCCCTTCTACAGCATCCTTAACAGGATTCTTAGGAGGACGGTGGCTCCTAAAGAAGGGGATGCGAGGATCATACAGGGTCACCTCAGGCACCGGTTGGTTCTCATTGATGGACATGAGATGTTCAACCTTGTGGATTACATCTTCGATGATATCTACAACATCTCACACACACCCAACCGTGCCTGTGGCTATGCCCCTTACATAATGTGCCTGATAGAGAAGGTGTTCGGGCTCGTGTTTGTGAAGGACACCACTCACCAGCCTCTCCGACCCCAGATGCCACCTGCTGTCCCGACTCCTGCCCGGAGGAAGAATGCGGAGCCATCCTCCCGCTACGAGGTGCCTCCTTCCGTTGCACCTCCATCTCAACACTCGGCGGGCTCCTCTAGCAGCGGAGTCCTCAAGTTTCTTCGGTCCATCTTCACCTCGTGCCGCAAAGCCGAGGTGCGAGCTCAGAGGACTGAGCGGTACGTGAGGAAGATCTGCGACAAGCTCGAGATCCCGATGAGCCCTGAGGCCTCCGACGACGAGCTCACTCCGTACCCGCTTCTCACCCCCGACGAGTTGACACTCTTGGGTGAGACGGAGGGTACCTCCGCACCGACCTTCGACGACGACAACGACAATGCCGATGATGATGAGGATGTCACGAACCCCGAGGCCATGGAGAGTGGTAGTGACGAGGACGAGGACTATCTTTTAGGTCCTAGTCCCCCTTCTTTTCCTTTTTGGTGCCTTGATGCCAAAGGGGGAGAGTTAGGGGGGGAATTAGTCTTTTGTTTGGTGTCTTTGGTCTTGTCTTGTAATATATTTATGCTACTTGGATGTTGGATGTTTACTTTCGTGCAAGACATGTTACTATTGCTTAATTTCAATATGATGCTCTCATTGACTATCTTGTGATAATATTGAGGTTCCTTATATCTTGTCACAATTGTTGAGCACATCACGTAGGCACCCCACTATAACGTGTGTGGGTATGAAAGATCTCCTCCACCTCTTTTACATGTTGCATACATTGAGGGGGGGTCTATCATACGCACACATGTTATGAAAACCAAATTTATACTCTTAATTGTGAAGGACTTGATGTGTTGTCATCAATAACCAAAAAGGGGGAGATTGAAAGTGCATCTAGGTTCCCCGTGGGTTTTGGATGATTGATGACGACAATTAAGTCACTAATAAGCTCAAGTGATCTTTAGCACAAGTGTGGACTCGATCGGAGACACAAACCCTCAAAAAGGAAAAGGAAGGAAACGGAGTCAACTCGAAGCGTAGAAACTAGGGTTTCTAGCGTGTTGAGTTGGACTAGCCGTAGAAATAGGAGGGTGTGTGCGTAAAGTGCAAAGAGATCAAGTTAGGAGCCCAAGAGTGGTGGTTTTGGTAGAAACCCCTTTGAGAGTTGAAGTTAGAGTAGTCTGGCTGGAGGGGCCGGACTAGTCCGCCTGACGGCCGGACTAGTCCGCTCCTTGGCAGACTAGTCCGTTTTGGCACGGACCAAAAGGTCCTGTGTGACTTCGGACTAGTCCGTAGTGGGACGAACTAGTCCGTGGTACCCCTAGGGTGAAGATTCGGGACTAAGTCCAGGAGAGCGGACTTGTTCGTTTTGAGGCGGACCAAAAGGTTCTGAGTGAGATCGGACTAGTCCGTCCATGGGGCGGACTAGTCCGTGTTGCTAAGTCCAGAGAGGTTTTGCGACTAAGTCTGGGAAGGCCGGACTAGTCCGCCCGTGGGGCCGGACTAGTCTGTGGTCTTCAGACTAGTCCGTTTTCACACGGAACAAAAGGTTCTGTGTGAGATCGGACTAGTCCGGTGAGGGCCGGACTAGTCTGTTGTTGAAGTTACCGTTTGAATTTGAAGTTTGGCGGGTAGTGTGACGATTGCCGCGCAGTGCGACAGTTGTCAGAGGGGTCAGTGGTCCCCTAGGCCGGACTAGTCCGGGCTGTAGGCCGGACTAGTCCGCCCATCTGCTGAAGTTAGCAGTATGGGCTTGGGACCTCTATAAATAGAGGTCCCCTGGGTTCTTTTGAACAACTTCTTGAGCAACCTGTAACCCTAGCGCCGCCATAGCAAAACTTGGAGCATTCTTGAGCCTCTTTCTTGCCTACTTCCCTTCTAAAACTAATTCTTGAGTGGATTAGGATTTAATGAGGTGGAGAAGAGGAAGAACATCGCGCTTAGGCTCCCGGTTTGATCTCTTGCACTTTGTGAATCATTGTGATCTGTGGCTTGAGTTAATCTTTGTGATTTGCAATTGTAATTGTGGTGGGAGCCTCAGATTGTGAGAAGCCCCAACGAATCTTGTATTCATTCTTTGTGATAGTGGAGAACCAAGTTAGGCCCGTGCGGTAAACTTGGTGAGGGAAGGGTTGTTGAACCCGGTCCTTTGTGGACTCCTCAACGGGGACGTAGATTCCTTGTGTGGGATCGAACCTCGGGATAAAATCCTTGTGTCTCCATGTTCTCCGCATTTCGTTCTAGGGTTGCTAGTTTTTTCTTGTGCTTCATATTGCCATAAACTTGTTCCTCTTAGTCATATACTTGTGTTGGTAGTTGTCAAACTTGACATAACCATATCCTCACCTGTAGCCTCGAGAAAATCGCCTTAAAACTCGCTAGAAACACTTTTTAGGGAGCTTCACGCAGGCTGACTGGACTAGTCCGCCCCCTGTAATTTAATATTGTTTTATTAAGTCATTTGCACGTCGATTAGCCTATTCACCCCCCCCCCCTCTAGGCAACTTTCATCCCGAGCTGCCACGCGTCCTCCGACTCCAGGCCCTTGCTCCCACCAAGGAGGGCTCCGGAGCTGCCATGCGTCCTCCGGCATCGGGCCCTCCCTCCCACTGAGGAGGGCTCCAGAGCTGGAGTGTTTCCCACGACCTGCAATGAGTCGTGGGCCCCGAAGAGTAAATGGTGGTGTGTCATATCCAGTCGCGCATTGAAGGCGCACGGTGCTGCGCACGCCCCCCGTCAGGTACCGATGCGTCCAATCACATCGCAGTGAAGGCGCCACAGGCCTACCCCACACTGCCAAGTGGGTAGCTTACAACGACAAGACGGATGGGACGTTCCCTGCCATCATCAACGACTACGCATAGCCACTGGCGTCCGACACTGCAAGACATCGGGTCTTCAAGCTGCAGTTAGAGGCAGCGTACGTAAGAAGCCTTAGATCTTGTAAAAGGATAAGATCACCCCAGGGCCACCTGTCGGGCCCCGGGCCCCACTTGTAAGCCTTCCGGCCTTGGACTATAAAAGGATCGGGCAGCCATCGACTTAGACATCCACTCTGGTGCGCTCGGACTAGGATCCCTAGATCACACACACGCATACACACATACTAGCAATACAATCCACCGTGGAGTAGGGTGTTATGCTCCTTGCGGCCCGAACCATGTAAAAACCACCGCCTCATATTCTCATCCGCTAGAACACTTGATTGAGGCCTAAGCCCTGCCGAACAAAGAACCTCTACGGGCTACTTCTTAGCCAATCCAGGGGAAGTGTCGCATTAACACTTCGACATTTGGCGTGCCAGGTAGCGGCTTTGTTCCTCAGAAAGTTGCGCCTCCATTGCCGCCGAAGCACCCACCTTAGGCACCTCTAGGAGGACCGCCATTGACGTTTCTTAGAACTGATGGTGGGCAACGCCGGAGTAGCCAGCTCTGGCACCACCCAATGGATCTGTCGTTGACGTTTTTACAATGACGATGGCCGACGCCGGAGCAGCCAACTCCAACACCACCCAAGGGCCCGTCGTCAATGTTCTTCTCGTTGATGATGGGAGACGCAAGAGCATCCATCTCTGGTACCTCCCAAGGGACCCATCGTCGACGTTTCTTAGCGTTGATGGTGGGCGCTGCCAGAGCATCTAGCTGTGGCACCTCCCAGGGGCCCGCCGTCAATGTTCCACACATTGAGGGTGTGTTCCGCCTTGGTTCGGTGACTACCTCGGTTACATCGTCGTCGGAGACTTCTCCGACGATGACCACACATCTCAATTCAAGTTTGGCACTCCCCAGGGGGCCCACCAGTGTCAACTATCCATGCTTCCGCGCTCCGTCGGGCCTGCCGACGACATCCTGCGACTAAGTGGTAGGCGTGCCCAACCAGTTGGCCACACCTACCAGGGGCCTTTAAGAGGTCTCATGGGCAGGACGTCAAGCGGTTTCCCGCCACCACAGCGACAACGACGTCACCAAGTTGTTCACTTTGAATCCTCTTCTTTTCTTCGTCTTCTCCACCCCGACGACCCACCACCACCATGGCCGACCTTTCGCCGCCAAGCCCGCCGAGAGAGCCACCCTGCAAGAAACTGTGTTGCAGCTCCCCCGAGAGGTTCAACACCTAGCAGCGCCTCCTTATGGCGCATGAGGCATACAAAAATACGTCTCGCGCCATGAGTTCCTTGGGTCTGGGTACCCTTCCCAAGTTTACTGGAATGGGTACCATCGGCCACTACCTCTTCGCCCTCATGGAGGTGGCTGATCATCTCGACATTCTGTTCGTGATGATGTCACATGTGCTTGGCCCTGAGGGCCGCAGAAACCTGGTGGAAGCGACAGAGAGCAACCTCGTTCACGGGGTTGCACGACCGGTGCAGCCGACGCAGCCGGAGCAGCCGCCCGAGGCTCCTGTTGCACCGGCGCCGGAGTCTCTGTCGGAGGAGGAGGAGGAGGAGGAAGAGGAAGAGGAGGAGGAGGAGGAGGAGGAGTAGGAGTAGGAGTAGGAGTACGAGTAGGATTTCATTTTTCTTTGTTGTTTTTAGTTGCTTCTATTTTGTAAATATTGTTAATGAATGAAATGTATCTTTGTTCATCTATGTGATTGAATATTATCTTGTGTGTTCTTCAACTGTGTGAATGAGTGAATGTGTAGCATGTTCATCGTGTTCCTCAGGTATCATAAGGAAGGATTTGATTATATTCAGGACAAGAGAATGATTTAGTTATCAAGTGAGATGTGTGATATCAACAGTGAACCGAAGCAAAATGGAGAAAATCACGAAGCTAAAGGTGACGTGTGGAATTGGAGACGCGCTTTCCGTTAGAGAACGTCTCTCTTATTGCAGAGGAGAGGGAGACATCGATCATAGGAGATGCGCTTCACACGAAGCTCGTCTCCATTTTGCGTTACAACACAGACCTTATATAAGGCGTCATCAGTCTCTCATCTTTGCTTTGTTCTGCTCAGTCAACCCACCATGGCCAACGTTTTGCCGCAAAGCCCACCGAGAGAGCCACCCTGCAAGAAACAGTGTTGCTGCTCCCCCGAGAGGCTCAACAAAGAGCTGCTCGAGATGCTGTTCGACAGGCTCTTCGATCGGTTCCTGAGGCTACTCGAGACAATAGCCGAGGTGCTCGGTGCTGATGGCCGCAATATCCTAGTGGCGGCGATGGCGAGGAACCTCAGTTGCGAGGTTCCATCGCCGGATCTGGACCAGCCGGAGCAAGAGGCGAAGCAGTCGGAGCAACCGGAGCAGCCGGAGCAACCGACGGAGCAGACGGGGTAGCTGGAGCAGCCTGAGCAACCGGAGCAACCGGCGGAGCAGTCGGAGGAGGGGTAGGAGGAGTAGGATTTAGGTTTTCTTTTGTTATTTTTTAGTTGATGTTTTTCTTTTCTTGTATCTTGTACTTCTTTCTTGTGTTTTGTAATATATTTGTTATCTGTGATCAATTGTATGAATGATTGAATGTGTTATCTGTGTTTATCTGTGTGATGAATATTTTGTATGTTCAACTGTGAATGAATATGATCATCGTTCAGAGTCGTGTCCATGTATGTCTGTAAGCGAAAACAAATGAGACATGCTTTCAGTAAAGACGTCTCATTTCACTCGTTTATAGGATACGCGCTGTGCTACAAGTGCGTCTCTCGTTTGTCCAGATAGTAAGCCCGTCTCGAATCCATACTTAACTGAGATGGGCTGTCATGTAATGCGTCTCTTTGAACGTTCAACCGAGCCATATCTGATCCTTGCTGAAGTGGGCTCGTCTTGCTTAAGCTTATGAGAGACGACCGCTTTTGAGCGCATCACCCATCTTTGTCTCCTATTTGGATTTCTTACATAGTGTTTGTAATAAGTTCCAGCTGTGCGGCCTTAAGCATGTTATAATCCTACTCGGCAACAACTTCTGATGTGCTCAAGACAGCCAGGCAATGCAGCACCAGATCGTGTCTCTCTCTGCTCTTGCTTGTCCCCTTGCTTTTGACTGCATGGGCCACGAGTCTAAAGAAATGTAGCATAAGGTCATCCACAGCACCATCCCTTCTTGATCACGCTTCGGAACGGAGAGGCATCTTACTTTGTTCGGTGAACATACAAACATGCAGAGCTCTTTGCACTTGGATAACACAGGACTGGCCTCTTGAAGTCGGTATAAAAATAGGTAGGGAACTGAGACATTCACATGCTGCCACCAGCTCATCCATCCAGCAACCTCAACCAGCTGGTGCGGTGAGGAAGCCGCAGAGCAGAGGGCCTCTTCTGTTGTTCCTACCTCACCTGTCCTGCCTGCTCCTACCTTGTCCAAGTCATTCGCAGTGCATGATAAGCGACGCAGGGAGTCATAAAAGGAAGCAGTGCAGTGCCAGCCGTCTCCCAAGAACAGCGTGCCAGTGTTGCAAATAGCAAAGCAGGTGATTTGATGACACTGCACAAGACGCTAGTACTATACATCAGAAAGGAGAGGAAGCAAGCAAGCGCCAGTGCGCCACTTTCTTTCATCCTCAAGGTAAACATGAAATAACTCTCAACGGCCTGATGAGAACGGCAGCTGCATTTGCACGCACGCACATTAAGGAGCGAGTTGTTATCACAGGCGAATGGAATAGTGATGTTTGGTTCAGCATCTATAGAGCATGCTGATGAGCTAAAGATACATGACTCAACAGAGAGGCGAACAACCATACGCATAATCTCGTTGAGTATTGTCAACCATGGAGTGAAGCGCTGGGACTGCGAAGCCACAGTGTATATTACAACATAAGTGGTGAAACCCCAAGAGCCATCAGCAGGCCCGCCATTTCCCTAATCAGGTAGCCATGTCTTCATTGATCACCGTGGTCGATGGTACGTCCCTCCCCACAACTGGAAGCCTGAGGAATCTCGCACCGCGCCACCTCCAATGGCACCCCGCACTCATGGACAGCCACTTCCTGCAGCAGAAGCTTTGGCAGTACAGGAAAAAGACATGAGCTTGTAATGTCTGCAAGTTTGTACTCAAAAGGAGATGAAACGGACAAGTTGCACAACAACTTACTCGAGTAGCAGCGATGGCCTCCTCCTCTTTCACCTCTGGCGTCGAGACGATAGGATCCTGATAGGAAAATTATAATGAAGAAACCATGAATGCAAGAACAAACTTATGTAAAAATCCTTGGGAACGGAAAGCGCTGCACGGGCAGCGGACGCCTTGGGAACAGCAGACGCCATCGGGAACATTTTTTTTTAAATCAAAATTTTCACACACAAATGTGCATGAAGATGCATAATCCTTCTTCGAATTTAAATAGTTTTATAAATATAGGATGAGTTTCTACTATTTTCTTTTACAGATTCCAATTCAAACTCAATGGAGTTTCTAATGTTTTTTCACAATTTTCAACATGCACACAAACATATTAATACGGATGGCTCAAATCAAAGGAAATAAAACCATTTTATGATATTAATGAGAACACAAAATTATTATTATTTTTAGAGAAATAATGGATAAACAAATTAAAACTTAGGAAATTTTACTTTAAAACTTTCACATCCCAAAATCGAAACTTTGGGGTATGACAATTGGAAGTTCAGAGGAACTTTAGATCGACGTGAACTACTTGAGTTGGCCCTTCAAAAATTAAGTTGGATTTTAATTATTTAATTATAATTTATGCAATTTACATTGATATAAACGTAATTAACATGTAAAAGCTGCTTAGTCATGTAACATGAACATGAAACTTTAGATGTATATTACAGGACTGAGTAATTTATTTTTGATATGGAGTTTATAATTTTATCATTCATATATTTGGCATAGAAAAAACAACTAATTTCAGCATATTTTTCAGTTTGAAAATGTATGTCATGATGTGACTCAACATACAAATGACTTGAAACTTTGTCAACATATTGGTGCTTAAGTGAGGAATATGATACAACTCAAATTATACAATTTGGAGTTGTATAGATCACGATACAACCAAAATATCAATGTGGTGTTCCAAAAGATTTAAAATGAGCTTACTTCAATACATGCTGATGATCTTGTGGTTCTTATCTCACCATTGCAGCAGCAGGAACTCACCGTGATCAAGGCCATCCTAGATGCGTTTGCAGCAGCCTCCTGTTTAAAAACAAATATGAACAAGTGTCAGGCCTCACATATCCAGTGCTGTTATGGATGCCTTCGGCAAGACCTACCAGCACCTACAACTGAATACACACCTGGTTGAAAGAAATAAATTAAATATACAATCTCATCACATTTGCATAATATGAAAATTCTTACTACATGCCCACGAGTAAAAGGCTAAACTCACATTGGCACCTAAACTCATTTTTACCGCGAGTAAACAACAATTCAAACCAATATTAATTTTGCATAATAGAACCCGAAAGAACGACATATACACACTTTCTGAAGCCGCACACAGTGCACAACATGGATGTCGTATGTGGCTACCTTTCCCAAGTCACCTAATGTCGAAAAAAGGGTACCGGCCCGACCGAACAAAGGTTTCCCCACGCGATGTCCTAGACATACCCCATGAAGGATTACCAACTGCCCTCTCAATGCCTGGCCAAGGTCATCATTCGACACGAGATTCTGAGGTACATCATTTCAATAGCTTCCATATACTAGCATCCTCTTGGTACAACATCGATGCCTATTCATAGGGTCGACTAAGAAATGGTCCTTAATCGACACAAGCATGTCTATGCACACGATATCCATGCACTGCTGCCCTACACACTTGCTCGGTCTCCAATTTCATAAAGTTGTGATCATTCCACCATAGTCCCTCTAGTGGACTATTTTCCCACAAGTTGTCCCATACAACTTGTTCTTAATGTGTGAGCATGATAATTAGCATAGCAATAGGTAGGTCCTACTCCCATCCATACCTACAGTATTTTGGTCATGCAAGTGAGTTTCATTTCAATATGTTAGAAAATAGGAGGCAATTTACTGAACAATTCCGGAAAAGCACGTGAAAACAGCAACGATTAACACCGGCAAACAGACAGGACGAGAAATATCACGTACCGAAGCCAGAGAAATCGATGTAGATCTGGCGACAAACAGCTGTTGTAGACATTGGTGGTGACGTTGGGCCGCAACGCCCAATCTCCTCGGTAGATGACCCGTGATGAAGAACGCGACCAGTCGCGCGAAGCGCTTCCCAAAAACCATATTCACCCTCTCCCGATGCAGGATCACAAGGTCGAGCGGCCCTGAAGACCTGCTCTTCGGATCGTCAGTGCACGACGGCGCTCGAGATAGAGTAGACTAGATGGCAGCAAAGGGATGGCGAACGTGAGAAACGATCTGATCATGTGATGATCTGCTCGCCGCGCACACCCTTATTTATAGTCCCGAGAAAGTGGTTCGGTTGTGATCCGGAGGACCCGCATCCGATCTGACTCAGTCTCGAAAGCCCAAAAACCCAATTAAATGTTCTGCAAAAATATAAAATATAAGCTCGACTTGAGGTTCGAATTCACACGAACACACGCACGCACGTGCAGGGTGGGGCGTGGCGTGGCGAGGAGTGTGTGGGCCACCTCTATCTTCTCTTCTCTCTCACTCGAGTGGAAGAGCAACCTCTCTTATATGAAGGGGTTGCTTCCCTCCAACTTACTATGTAGGACTAAAGATTTAGCACCACCATCTCTTGCCCTAATGGACCTTTGAGATTTATCAGAATTAATTCTGAAATAACTATTTAGCCTAACCCATTTATTCCAGCACAATACCTAGACATAATGCACATTCAACAATAGACACATAAACATGTGAATTTGTAAAAGACTCAACACTGGAGTATGAACAAAACATGAGCTTGCCTTGCCAATTCAGTGGATATGTTAGTTTCCAGCAGCCGCTCCTCATGCCTGTGCGTTAGCTCTTTGATCACCTCGGTCCCTATTGAGATGCCATGATGATGCATATGTTAATTGCAAATGTAATTGATGAATAAAAGAAATGGTAAAGACGTGGGAAAATGTTATGCAAGTGGTGATGAACTGGAATCAGGTTATACAGAGAGTTCGTTTTACATTGTTATCTGGAGAAGATTCTTTTAGAGTATTGTTTATTTCTTATGTGTAATTCATATTAACCTTCAAGGTGGGTGGTACAAGTCAAGCAATAAACAGAGATAAGTATAGCAATGAAGCTGACTGTTTTACTGCAGGTTACAGGACATGAGAAGAATTAGTCCACAAAATTTTAGAATTTTCTAAGTATCCTAGCTCTCACAATAATTTTTTTAAAGGCTTAGGGTTAAAGGATTTTTTTTTGAATCGGATAACCACCTCCATTTCTATAGAAACAAAGATCATTTGATTACACAGCATCATCACCCATCTCTCCTAGTTCTACTTTCTATTGAACTACTGAGAGAATGGATGATCAAAATGTTCCCATTGGAAGTTAACCGAAAACGAACCCACAGTTTTTAGACAAGACATAGTCTAGTACAGTGCCAACTAAGCCTGTACCGCAAAATCTTAAATTCATGGTTTAAGTCTTTAATAGGAACAGGAACAGTGAGCCTCCCACTTCTGTTATAATCTCGGATGATCACCCTGTATCGCCCTGCCTGTGATCTGGTTCCGGCAACAGCATAATCATCCCCTAGGATTGCATCACATTGACGGCTTCCTTCATTATCAGCTCAACTCCATTTTTAATGATGTCCTACATTTCTTTAGAGTAATACCCTGCCCAAAAAGATATTGCAGAGCAAGCAAAGAACAAAATGTCACAGGGGTGTTTAATATTCTTCCCCTCAAAACACGCTTTGTTTCTTAACTTCCACGTGGCCCAACAAATAGCTGCAATTCCTAGAGAGGAAACAGATTCGCTCCCAGGTAAAGAAATCTTAATCCACTCCCAATACTGTTTCATATCTTTTGATCTATTTAGGATTCCAAAATATTTAGCTAAAATCCCCCACACTACTTTCATACAATTACAGAAAGAAGTTAGTGGTCGATATTTTCCAACTCATCACAGAATCTATAAGTAACATCCCCAGACCAGTTTCTCCTGCTCATCTCATCTTTAGTAGGGATGCCCCTGTTTTCAATAAGCCATAAAAAGGTTTTCACCTTCGGTGGAATTTTAGCTTTCCAAATTTTTTTATTACAAACACCAGATTCATTGCAAGTCAGTCTTTGGTACATCGACCTGACAGAGAAACAACCACTCTTTGAGTGTATCCATTTTACCTTATTCTCGCCGGATGATAGAGTCTGTGTATTTAAGAGAGCTGTCAGTTTGTACCAGATTTCATGGAAAATAACAGGCAAAGGAAGTCGAAAATGAATACACCAGTCATCATGCGCCACTTGACTAACAATAATGTTTTTGTTAGCAGCAAACTCAAAAAGCATAGTATGAGATAAGCATAAGGGTTTATTACCTAACCAAGTATCTAACCAGAATCTAATCTTCTTGCCATTACCCATTATAAATCTTCTGCCAAAAGTGTATAACTGCTTAATCTTGATAAGGTCTGACCACACTGGAGTGTCAGATAACTTTCTGATGACTGATCCAATGGGATTGTCCTTAACATATTTAGGTGAGACAATATCTTGCCATAATCCATTTTCACTCTCTAGTTTCCATCACCATTTTGAAAGCAAACTAGTATTCATTTTTCTAAGATTTTTGATCCCCAGGCCACCCTTGATTTACTTTTGCAAATTCTATCCCATTTGTCTAAGTGGTATTTTTTCTTTGTGCTACCACCTTGCCAAAAAAACTTCCTTCTAGCATTTTCCATCCTCTCAATAACTGTTTTAGGTAACAAAAACATGAACATATAGTAGGTAGGAGTGTTAGACAAACTTGCATTGATGAACACAGTCCTACCTGCCATAGACAAATGACAGCTTTTCCATAACTCAATCTTTTTTGCTACTTTCATCTCCATGTTGTGCCAATAAGCCACATGAATTCTTGAGGCCGAGATCGGCACCCCAAGGTATTTAATAGGTAAATTCCTTACCAGACAATTGAAAATATGGGCAAACTGACCACTATCAGCATCAGAACCAATTTGGACGACTTTGACGGGAACGTCGGTGTCGCCGCTTCGTTGCACATGAGGTGCAGAAGATGAGCCACGCCGACGTGAGCTCAGAGGTTGAGCAACTTGCTCCTTGTCGGATCCTTCTTCCTGCACTGTTGCAAGCGCGTGAAGTTCCTCCAACGCTGTTATCCCGATAGTGCGATCCCCTCGGATCCGAAGGACGCCTGAAGGAGTTGGCATCTTCAACACTAGATAGACGTAATAGGCTACAGCCATGAACCTATACAAAGTTGGCCTGCCTAGGATGGTGTTGAAGGGAAGGTTGATGTGTGCCACATTACCAGCTTCTCGGACCTATACTTTTCCCGAGTCTCAAAGGTAATCGGAAGAGTAATACCCTTCCCAAAAAGATATTAGAGAGCAAGCAAAGAATTGAAATTTCTTTAGCGTAATACCCTGCTCATACTCTGTTTAGACTGATCATGAATCCTCTACAGCTGAGCTTGAATTAAATCATCATCTTTCTTCCTCACGGCACTAGCAACCATAAACTGCTCTAGAATCTTTGTTTTTTTGCTTCCACTGGAAGTTGAAGCACTGTGCCCCCCCCCCTCCATCTTATTCCAAGAATTGTTTAACTGTCATGTTTGATTAAATCTGGAACTAGGAAGGCACGTTAGAGTGTAAATGACTTTGCAAAGTAAAAACTTAAATTGCAGTAGAGTTACACATAAGTTTTAGATATTAATTGTTCTAAGAATCAAGTTATTGGTAGTTTTGCCCTCACTTTGACCACTTGTGTTTGCAAGAATTTTGAAATATGCTGAAAATATGAAGGTTGAGTGTATATAAATTACATGATTGACATATAATGTTGACATGGTGGAATATAAATCAGTATGTCATGATTGATTATGATCATAGGAATGCACATATGCAAACGTGAAGCACTGAAATAACCAATTATGATTTCCTCTATATCTAGATTAACTAGCTAACATTGAATTATTTTAGGGATTGTTGAAAATAGAGAGGTGGGATGTAACAATTTGCTCGTGGATTGTGTTTATATAGTAGATAAGTATGGTTTTTTGCCACCACACCACATATGGTTGTGAAGCCTTGCACCACCATCTTCGAAGGCAAGCTGGGTTGACTGGTGGACTCAGAGCCGCGGTCGCTTTGCTAAATGCCGCCGTTGAGAGGGATTTGACTCTCTCACCTGTTGCTCATCCTTTGGTTGTTGTGAAAGGAGAGGTATAGTCTTTAGATAGAAGTATCTCAACGTGAGTTGATTGCCAAGTGCAGGTGATCTGGGGCAAGTGTATACTGGTAATTCTAAGTTAGTAGACTTGTATAGCTACAATATAAAGGTTGAGTCGGGTCGTGCAACAACTGTAAAGTGCACCTTAAACATGTTTTTCCTATATTTCCTCTGGCTAACAATCCCTTCCTTGGTAATATCTTTAACTTGTACATACTATTTTTTCTCTTAACAAAATAGGCACGTTCTTGAAAAAATTAATAATTAATGCTTGTGGCAGCAACAAAAGACATCAAACATGAATGAATACTCAAGAAGAGGGCACCCAGCTGCACAACAAACTTATCCGAGTAAAGACTTTATTTTCTGTTCTAAAGACTTTGTTTTTCTCTCGATAATATAGAAGTTGCCAACAGATTTTAAAGTTCCATCCTGTCCACTGTCAGCACTGGGCTTTTCTTTGTCTTTGTCTTCCGAACTATTGACATTCTTTGGTCTATTTCTGAGATTTGTTCTCACTACCACTGTGATGTTCATCTTTTAAGTTATCATTGTCCAACTCCACTTCTATGTGTAAATAAAACCGCCTATTTCCAATCAGTACACGTTAGACTTTTGGTATGACAAGAGGGTACAAAACAGTCACTTGGATCCTTGCATACTCATTGCATATTGTGGTTCTCATATCTACCTTTTGTGTTGCACCCAACGTCGATCTCACTGGATTAGCTGTTCCTCGCATTAGCTGTTCAGTCCGCTTCAACGTGCCAGCCTCCACAACCTTTGCAACTTCGGTGACATTGTAAAATAACATCTATAGCAGTAACAACTTACCCGAATAGCGGCGAAGATATCCTCATCCTTGGCCACTGAAGAAGCCATGGCGGGGATGGTATTCTCATCCCTTTCTCGCATCAGCAGTTCGACCCGCTTCAGCGTGCTAGCCTCCGCAGCCTTCGCACTCCGGTGACATCGTAAAATAACACCTACGGCAGCAACAAAAGACATGAAACATGAATGAATACTCAAGAGAAGACAAATCGGACAACAAGTTACACAACAACTTACCTGAATATTTGGTTCAAAAAAAAAACAACTTACCTGAATAGTGGCGATGGTATCCTCATAATTGGCCATTGAAGGAGTCGTGAAGCGGGGTATCATTACTTCAGCACCTTCCTAAGCATTTGTGATGCTTGCGTGCTTCATAACTGATTCGGAGGTGCTATTGTCATCAAATGACTCAGTCTCCAAATCAACATTAATGAGCGACGTCTCGTGAGCTACAGGTTCATTGTTTGTACGAGATAATTCTTCTAGTAGTAGTTCTCATATCTTACTTCTTTTCTTAGAAGAAGCATCTTCAGTTCCGAACCAATCCGGAATAAATTGTAATACCAAAATAGCTTATTTAGTGTCAAAATTTTAAAAACACAATCACGTAGATAAAAGTAAGAACAAATCAACAAGTAGATGGTATCACTAACCATGCTAAGTTGATCTCTTGTGAACCTTTCTGGTACTTTTTTAACAAAGTGTTCAATATAAAGAAGAATAAAGATACCACAGCCTTTGTCCTGCTATGAACCTAGATAGCAGGAACAATCTTCTGACAAATTAGAAGTGTAAAAATACTCTGGTACTTACTGCAGTATAAATGTAATTTGGAAAAATTAATAATGCAAGTATTCAACGAGTCAAAATCACAAGCAGAGTTATAATATTTTAGAATATTAAGTGGATAAAATATTAATTTATATGTCTATCAAAATATTTCCTCGTCTACATGCTTGACACGATCGTCTCATATGTACTAAAAATTGGGATGTTAGAAGGGGAATTATTTCTTAAATATTGGCATTGTTTTTCGAATAACCTACAACATGTATAGCTGACATAAGAGGTTCATTTGAGTTTAGCTCAGTTCTTAATGGAAGAACAATAAAAATATAGATTAAATGTTGAGATTGGTCACTTATCGCACAACATTGTTAAAAATATTATCACTATTATGTATCCAACGACAGAACCCAAATGAAGTATGATTCGGAATTGCTCTCTTTTGAAAACATACATATAATTCTTAAGCTCCAATGATCGCTAATTGTAAATCAGCAATCGCTAATTGTAAATCAACGATCATTGGAGTTTGACAATTATATGTATGCCCACCAATCATACTTCATCTGAACTCTGTCGTTGAAAAACATAATAGTGATAATATTTTTTACAATATTGTGAGGTAAGTGACCAACCTCAACAATTAGTCTATATTTTCGTGATTCTTCCATTAACAAGTGAGCTAAACTTAAGTGAACCTCTTATGTCAACTATGTTGTAGATTACTTGAAAAAGAATGACAATATTTAAAAAATAATTCTTCTTTTGACATCTCAATTTTGGAGGACATATGGGACGATCGTGTCAAGTATGTAGACAAGGAAATAATTTAATAGACATATAAATCAATGTTTTATCTACTTAACATTCTAAAAATATTATGACTCTGCTTGTGACTTCAACTCGTGGAATACTTGCATTATTAATTTTTCCAGATTAAAGTTACACTGCAGTAAGTACCAGGGTATTATTACACTTTTAATTTGTCAGATGATTGTTACTGCTATCTAAGTTCAAAGCACGACAATGACAAAGACTGTTGTATCTTTATTCTTCTTTATATTTAAAACTTTATAAAAAACCACCAGAAAGGTTCACAAGAGATCATCTTGACATGATTAGTGATGTCGTCTTTATTTTTTTGCACTTGTTGATTTGTTCTTGTAGTACTTTTATCTGTGTGAGTGTGTTTCTAAAATTTTGACACTAAAGAAGCTGTTTTGGTATTACAATTTACTCCGGATTGGTTCGAAACTGAAGATGCTCCTTCTAAGAAAAGGAGTGAGATACGAGAACTGCTGCTAGAAGAATTACCTCGTACAAACAATGAACATGTAACTCACGAGACGTCGCCCAATAATTGATTTAGAGACTCGATCACTTGATGATAGTGGCACCTCTGAATCAGTCATAAAGCACGCGAGCATCACGAATGCTGCATTTAGGAAGGTGTCGAAGTAACGACGACCCACTCCACGACTCCTTCAGTGGCCAATGATGGAGATACCATCGCCGCTATTTGGATAAGTTGTTGTACAACTTGTTGTCCGATTTGTCTCCTCTTGAGTATTCATTCATGTTTCATGTCTTTTGTTGCTGCTATAGGCGTTATTTTACGATGTCACCAGAGCTGCGAAGACTACGGAGGCTGGCACGCTGAAGCAAATCGAACAGCTGATGCAGAAAAAGGATGAGGATACCATCGCAGTCATGACTCTTTCAGTGACAAAGGATGAGGATACCATCACACTATTCGAGTAAGTTGTTATGCAACTTATTGTACGGTTCATCTCCTCTTGAGTATTGATTATTCATGCATGTTTCATGTATTTTTTTTGCTTCCATAGGCGTTATTTTACAATGTCACCAAAGCTGGGAATGTTGTGGAGGCTGGCATGCTAAAGCGGATTGAACAACTGATGCGGGGAAGAGATGAGGCACTCGCAGCAATCCAAGAACTCGATAGCATGTTGACCCTGCTAAAACCAACGATGCAGGAAGAAAGGATGCAACCCTCGCAACTAAGCAAGAACTCAAGAGTAAATAGTCTGATCATTAATTTTGCTTTTACAGTTTTACTAATTGGAGAGGCTGGCGATGGTATGTATTTATTCTTGCTGTCCATGTTGCAACAAGAAAAACAAAGAGTTGGAGCGGTTCGTCAAGTCTCTCAAATCCGAGGGAGATGAAGAGCTTAGTGCGAGAGCGGAAGCTGGAAGCAGCATAGGGCTTTGGATACAGAGGTTGATGCTGCCCCGCAGAAGCAGAGGAAGGCAATCAGGTGCACAACTAATTACTATGTGACGTGCGTCAAAGGAAAGGGCATTTGATAATTGAATGTCCTTACACCATAGGTCTTAAGATAGTGGCACAACGAGTGGGATTTGCTGTTTAACAGATGGGCTTTTATCACATACCCCATGAATCTAAAACTGCTCTAGTGTGTGTTGTTTGAGGTTGTATAACAAAAGAACAAGTAGTTGAGCAATTGCTCACATACCCCATGAATCTAAAACTGCTCTAGTGTGTGTTGTTTGAGGCTGTATAACAAAACAACAAGTAGTTGAGCAATTGCAGCGGCTGATGCCTGGGAAATGGGTGTGGAGTGCAGAACCTTAAGAGGAAAATTCTTTTCTTGTGCCCTTTGCAATCATCGCAGATCTGAATAGAGCCCTGACATGGGGTAGTTCTGATATCAATAAACATATGAGTCTCATGTTAACCTTTGATGACTAAGAGGAGCCAGAAGATGGGAGTACACTACCTATTGTGTGGGTTAGAGCTATTGACATCACAAAAAGCCTTAGAAATGACTTTTTCGTTCTTTGGGCAGTGGGATCGATGTTGGGTGCAACACAAAAGGTAGATATGAAAACCACACTATGCAATGGATATGCACTGATCAAAGTGGTTGTTTCTGACCCTCTTCTCATACCAAAATTCTTACGTGTACCGATTGGAAAAAGACAGTTTTATGTACACATAAAAGTGGAGTCGGACAATGATAACGTACAGGATGAACATGGCAGTGGTAGTGAGAACAAATCCCAGAAAGGGACACCAAAGAATGTCAACAGTTCGGATGGCAAAGACAAAGAAAGTATTTACTCGAGTAAGTTTGTTGTGCAGCTAGTTGTCCTCCTCTTGAGTATTTTCATGTTTGATGTCTTTTGTTGTTGCCATAAGCATTAACTGATAGTTTTCTAGAGAACGTGCCCATTTCGTTAAGAGGAAAAAAATAGTATGTACAAATTAAAGATATTTCGTATAGCCCATATTACTACCGAGGGAGGGGAGTGTTAGCTAGAGGAAATATAGGAAAAAACGTCTAAGGTGCACTTTAGAGTTGTTGCACGACCCGACCCAACCATTGTATTGTAGCTACACAAGTCTACTAACCTAGAATTACCAGCATACACTCATCTCAGATCACCTGTCCTTCGATCTAAAGACCCTGCAAATCCTCTCCTTCCACAACAATCAAAGGATGAGCAACAGGTGAGAGTCAAATCCCTCCCAACGGCGGCATTTAGGAAGGCGACTGCGGCTCCGAGTCCACCAGTCGACCCAACTTGCCTCCGAAGATGGTGGTGCAAGGCTTCACAACCATATGGGGTGTGATGGCAACGAAATCATAGTTATTTACTATATACACAACCCACAAGCAAATTGTGATACCCCACCTCTCTATTTTCAACCGCCCCTAAAATAATTTATTGTTAGGTAGTTAATCTAAATATAGAGGAAATTATAATTTGTTATTTGAGTGTTTAACGTTTACATATGTGCATTCATATGATTATAATCAAGCATGACATACTGATTTATATTTCACCATGTCAACATCATATGTCAATCATGTAATTTATGTACACTCAACCTCCATATTTTCTGCCTATCTCAAAATCCTTGCAAACACACATGGTCAAAGTGAGGGCAAAACTATCAATAACTTGATTGTTCGAACAATTAATATCTGAAACTTCTGTGTCACTCTACTGCACTTATATTTTTACATTGCAAAGTCATTTAGACTCTAATGTGCCCTCCTAGTTTCAGATTTAATCAAACAGGACAACTAAACAATTTTTGGAACAAGATGGAGGCAGAGCACAATGCTTCAACAGCCAGCGGAAGCAAACAACAAAGATTCTAGAGCAGTTTATGGCTGCTAGTGCTGTGAAAAAAAAAAGGATAATGATTTAATTCAAGCACAACGGCAGGGGATTCATGCTCAGTCCCAAATGAAGCACAAACAAAGTCAGGAGGGTAACATCCAGGATAAGAAAAGTGATATTAAATTTCTCATGACTCAGAAGTTGCTTGTTATAACTGTGACAATACTATGCATAAGAATTAACATATGCTAAGCATTGTGCACGCTGTGGGAAAGTTGGCCACAAGGCAAGATAAGATTAAAATAGACTACATTGCATTTCTATCTAACTTACCAAAAGTGAAGATAATACTTGCATGTGTCTATTTCAAATGAAAACATGAAAGAGGTAAGAAAAGTTGTTGAACCCCAACAGGAAGAGGAAAGGAAAGATGTTAAACAATGAACTACATTCAAAGTTACCGTTGGCCAACTTGACAATCTAGTATGCATTACAATAATCAAATCAAATTTACGTTGGCCAACTTTCTAGTCCAATATCTACCCATAAACCTAATAATCTACCCCCAAACAACAACCCCCACAATACAAGCCAGCAATTGTGAGCAATAAAATTATATACCACGTTTATGCAGGTAGAAGAAAAATCACTAAGTTGTTACATTGAACAATATTATATCATTAAACAATATGAAAGTACAAAAAACTTGTATTACAACAAACAATAATATTATTAGAGATGTTTCCTAAACAATGAAAACTAATCAATGAGAAAGTCAAACAATATATGCCAAACATCATGAAAAATCTAAAGAAAACATGAATATTTTGAAACTAAGTGGGATAACAAAACTAGAGTTTACAGATCTAAACTTTTAAAAGATCCAACAAAAACAAATTTAAAGAATAAACATAGCATAGATGAGATACTGTTAAAGTAGAGAGGCGTGCTTAAACCATAAGCCACAACCACAACTAGGACCACCGGAGGCAGTTTGGCACAAGTACATTATAATCATTTCCTGCAAAAAATAAGTATCAGAAAATTGTGGCTTCGCTGCAAAAATAAGATAATAGATTCTAAGAATTAGCAAAAACATCAAATAGCTAATACACGGCCCAAATTATGGAAAGTGCCACTATAACATGAAGTTGGCAAAATTAGACATAATATACATTGATTTAGCACATAATAAAGTTAGTAAAAAAGTTTTAGCATACTTATAATATAATAATATTCCAGGCAGCATAGTAAACTAACAGATTTTAAAAAAAAAATTAAAGTTATTTTATAGTAGATATAGCCACTGAATATTTGACAACACAACGGAGGGCATACCTTCTAACAGAGAATATACGGTGATGCTTAAAACACAATGATGTGGCGGAAGGCACATGAATTTCAGAGGCCTAAACGTGTTCATCCATTTGCTGCAAAGGAACTGAAATATATCTTGAAAATTCCTCTAAGGAAAAAAATAATATCCTAACAAAAGTGCATACAAATTAACAGCCACCTATAACCCACAGTACAGGAAAATAGGCAAAAACACATTTAAGACTAACTAGGGACATAGCACAAGCTTCTCATGAAGTACCAAAAGAAAATTTGAAAGTATATCCGTTTACTGCAAAAATTATTGGAACGAAGTTTGAGAAATTGGGGTTAACAAACACACAAGATTTATCCACTGCAGATGCATCCAGCATGGACAAATATCAATCCAGGTTACAATGATAATCAACATCAGAACCTGCAACTTATGTGGCAAATGTATGTAGAAAAAATAGTCCAGCAATAGTTGAATACAGTGCCAATTCAAGATGCAAAAAAAAAAAAACAATTTGAATGCAGAGAAATAAGAACAATCAATTAGTGGGATCACAATCGACAAAGGACCCATGACAAAGCAACATTGGTTGTAATTACATAAGCTAGAATACAAAACTTACAACCAACAGAAGACTGAATGAAACCAAGCTACACACAAGAAAACTTCATGGTACTGACGACTGCAACACTGGGATCACAATCTGAGAAAAGACCAATGACAATAAACTAGAATATGAAACTTACAATCAATGTAAAACTGAATGGAACCAAGCAAAAGTTATGCAGTGCATTGCTAGAAAGATATAACAATAACATTATAGCAGATCGTTCATTCACTTGCTGCAAAAGATTATCAGAATAATACAGACAGCAAAAACTCACCTCTACATATGATTTCCCTATCAAGATAAAAAAAAGGACTGAAATTAGCAGCCACCCTCTCCCCCGGAACAATGGAATTAACTTCATAAAACTGAGGTTAAGAACTCACAAAGTGCAGAAAAATAAACTTGGGTTGTTCAATTATCATTAATTGAACAAAGTGCAAAAAATATATTCAGTCCAGCGAGAAATTAATGATTATGCAGCACAAAATGAATGAAATTTAGCAAAGAGGGTTCAACAAAGATAGGTGACAAGAGTGTTGACAGTATCCTAATATAGCATACATTCATATCAGAAAAAAAAAATGCTGGGTACCTCATTGGAAGATCTGAAACTGTCAAAAAAAATTTTATTTTGAATTGACAGCGAGAGAACAAGGATATTGCTAATGTGAGTCACCCATATTATCAGTCATGCACCTTACACCAGATTCCTTCACAGTTCTGCCATTCAAATCATGATGGCCCCAATGGTCGTTGTCACCAAAATAATTCTGACTATACAGCAAGACCTGCAGCATAAATATAGACAAACACAAATGAAAAAGATTACCATATATGCAGACATGCACAGTTTTACTGCAGGGCCTAAACTAACAATAGTGCATGACTTTAGGCAGCAAAAGAATAGAAGGTTAACCGGCTCCAAGCAAACAAAGGAATATGCAACTCCAACGACCAAGACTCACTGAGTAACAGTAGAATTATCTGAAAAACAAAATTAAATTAAAAGGTCCTACAAATTCAAAACAATATGAAACCTGAAAATCAACAACCCTTTTCAATGCAGTAGAAAGACATAACATCCATATTTGACGTTTGTTGGTAAAATTAACGTATCTTCTGGCACGACAGAAGAACCATCTTACTTACCTTGCTGCTCTGAGGAGGCGGTAGTAGTAATCGTAGTAGCAAGACGGATCCTGCAGCAGCAAGCAAGAAAGAGTAGAGGGCGTCAGTGAGACTGTTGGTCGAGTGGAAGGAGGAAGAGAATAAGAAGGTGGTGAATTTTATAGGGACTGGTCTGGAGGCCTCATCGATCTCTTGGGCAGTTAGGGCCTCCTAAACAATGACGCTCGTAGATGACGGGGCAGCCCCTGATCTTGGGGTGCGAGGGAACTTACGTCTTTCTGGGCGTAGTCCTCCATCTTAGGCTGCAGCGGTGACTCGAACGGCAGCTTGCCGTCCCCGGCTCCTTCACCGTCAGGTGCTGGCGCTGCTCAGAACGCATCGCATCAGTCGTTATGTTATGATAGGAGAATCGTAGCAAGATCGGATTTTGTTACCCGAGTTAGGGGGATTGCTGATCGGAACCGAGGGCCATGACGCACGGCCGGCCTCGTGCATCACCGGACCGGAGTCTCTCGCCTCAGCATTCGCCGCAACAGATGGAGACGGACGCCGACGGGTTCCGTCGGATTTCGAGTACCCGCAAACATTGAGCAAGTACTAATGTGGGAGAAGACACCCGGTCTCTTTTTATCATCGCGGCTGACCAGTCGCTGTTTTAGATCGGCGAGGTGGGATTAAACTCCCTCGGTAGCGTGGGCGTGCTGACACCCTTAGGCTGTCTCCAACAGCAGCCTCAAATGGAAGCCTCCTCATTTTAGCCTTTAAGAGGGAACTCAAACGCTCACCAACAGATACCCTATCACTGAATCCGATTTTGAGTCGCTCACCTCCCGTAGCCGAAAGATGGTAACTCCGTGGTCACGACCGATTCCAACTGCCGACGATTTCAATCAAAAAAAAAACGCCGACACTTTCTTCTCCACTCTGCCTCGCTCTCCTCCCGCCGGTGCTCGTCGTCCCAGCGGCCAAGTGCACCCCTCCTCCCAGTCTTCATACCACCCTCCGGCCGCCCGAGCCAAACCATCGCCCCCCCCCCCCCCCCCGGCTGCCTGAGTCGCACCGCACCACCGCCCTCTCGGCCGCTCGCGCCACGGCGCCGCCCTCCCGGCCGCCCGCGCCTCATCCTCCTCCCCATCTCGATGTGCGCAACGCCGCCCTTCCGGCCGCTCGCGCCGCGCCGCCGCCCTCCCGGCCGCATCCTCCTCCCTGTCTCCATGTGCGCAACGCCGCCCTCCCGGCCACCCGAGCCGCGCCGCCGCCCTCTCGGCCGCTCGCGCCAAGCCGCCACCCTCCAGGCCGCCCGCGCCGCATCCTCCTCCCCGCCGGTGCGCTCCGAATGCTCCCCCCCCCCCCCACTGGTGCGTCTTGAATCCACTGTATCCGCGCAGCCGACCTCCCCTTTGGCCGCGTAGCGAATCCCTTCTCCCCGCCGGCCGTGTAGCGAATCTTCCTCCCCGCCGGTACGCCGCGAATCCTCATCCCCGCCGGCCGCGCGTGCGAATCATCCGCAGGGGCGGACCCAGGGGTATGTCGGGTGGGCACTGGCATACCCTGGGCCACGGCCAGCCAAAACAGACCAGACGGTGATTGATTCGTTTCTAGCGTTCGCAGTGGGGTAGCGCATACGGGTGCGTGACTCGTTCTTCCGCTGGATGCAGGGTTGCGCAGGGGTCCGTGATGCATGCAGGGGCGCATGCATCAGCCTGCTCATTCTTCATCTAGGCACACATGAGCATGCAAATTTTCCTAATCCACCATCTAATCACTATCAGCCTTGGACTATTCTTATTCAACTTGTCACAGATGAGTATTAATTTTTTCTAATCCGCACCCTAATCATTATCAATCTTTTGAATAATTATCCGATCACATTTGTGAAGCGAGATATTTTCAAAGTGTACAAAGATGAAATAAACCAGTCATTCATGTTATTTAAAAAGTGCCGCCAATCCTCCACCTAGGTGCTGCCGCCCTCCCCGTCGGTCGTGCCACTCGCGAATCTTCCCCGCGCGCCCGTGAATCCTTCTCGCTCGCTTGCGACTCTTCCTTGCCGGACGGCGAATCCTCCTCGCACCACTCCGCCGTGGCGCGGCACCCGTCCACTTGTCGTTCCGTCATGCTGCACCGTCGTTCCCAGCTCTGCTATGCCCTTCTCCGCGAGCATGACGATGCTGTTCGGTGCACGATGCCATGTCCGTGGTCTCGCGCGCGAAGAACACAGAACGTTGCCCGATTGGTAGAATGGAGTCTCTGTTGTAGATAGCTAGAAAATAGAGTACGACTTTCAGATATTAGGAGTCCCAAACGTTCAAATACCTCTCCTATTTTGGGTGTCTTTGTTGGAGACAGCCTTAGTCCCGTGGGCGTTCGTAAATGGGTCTTTTGTACGGCCTGCCCAGTTGGTCGGAGGTCAACGAAAACCGTCAAACGTCTCCGCGTCAAGGTCAAGGGTTACCATCGTTGTACGCACACAGGACGGCGTCCTCTATTCGCGCTTCGCGGCGTTCCTTTTCCGCCTCTCTGTTGGAAAATAGGAGGCAATTTACTGAACAATTCCGGGAAATATGAGAAAACAGCAGCGATCGGCAGACAGACGGGACGAAAATAACGCGTACCGATTTGAAGTCGAACGCACCGCTATAGATCCGACGACGAACAGCCGCTACAGGCGTTGGTGAAGACGTTGAGCCGCAGCGCCCGATCTCCTCGGTAGACTTGCCGTGGTGAAGAACGCGAGCAGTCGCGCGGAGCGCTTCCCAAAAACCTTATTCGCCCTCTCCCGGTGCAGGATCGCAAGGGCGAGCAGTTCCGGAGACCTGCTCTCCCGATCGTCGGTGCACACCGGCGCTCATGACGGAGTAGACTAGAAGGCGACACAAGGAACTCGAACGTGGTAACGATCTGATCATGGGATGCACTGCTGTACCGCGGATGCCCGTATTTATAGAGTCCCAGGAGGCGGTTCGTATGAGATCCGAACTGACTCTGCAGTCGTAGACGCGTCCGTCTTCAACGATTTGGACTCTGACTCGGTAGCCCCAAAATTCGGAGGCCCAGAAGCCCAAATCCCAATTATATTTTTTTTGCAAAAATATAAAATCTGGGTTCGGCTTGAGGCTCGAATTCACACGAATACGCGCGCGTGTGCGGAGCGGGGCGAGGCGAGCGAGCGAGGAGGAGGAGGAGGAGCGGGCGTAGGCCACCCCTCTCTTCCTCCCTTCTCTCTCACTCAAGGAGTGGAAGAGCAACCTCCCTTTTATGTAGGGGTTGCTCCACTTCCACTTTCCATGTGGGACTAAACACTTAGCACCACTCCCTCTTGCCCTAATGGGCCTTTGAGATTTATTGGGAATTAATTCTGAATATTATATGGGCCAAGCCCGTTTATTCCAACAATCCCCCACCAGGTCTCAAAGCCATTAGGAGAGAGGTTATTCTCATTCTTTGTTTGATATACTAGTGTTTTCGGCAGAGACTATGAAGTTGAACTTCTGCTTAGATCCTCAAGTTTCATCAGGTCACAACTTGAATAATGGACTATGCCTTGAATTGCAAGTTTTGTGTGAACTGACTTCACCCAAAGACCATTACCAGTACTTGACTACCAGTAGTCGACCCCGCGGGTGGAGCATATGTGTCGTACTCCCTGGTCTCTTCATGGGCTTTCCAGAGATCACCCAAATCTCACAGACTGCGACGTTAGACAGTCGGAGCTCATATAGGTGTGTTTCCTTCAAGACTGCCCTGTAGGACGGCATCTTTGCTACACATAGCCAACAGAAACACATTAAGGCAAATCGCCAACCTGCCTTACAGTTTGAGAGTACAAGTGTGCATCTTCACATAGAGAGAGTATAAAAGAAGTACTCTCCTCGGTGAACCACTAGCTTGTTTTCCCATATCCTAATTCACGGGATCTTCGATCACATAGGTTGGGTTACTACTATGGTGTCACATCAATGGGTCTCAAACCCATCTCTCTCGATGCACTTTCTATCACATTACGTGATAGACCCTTCGTAAAGGGATCTGCCAGGTTTTTGTCTGTTTGTATGTACGAAACAGTAATAACTCCGGAGTTTCTCATTTTCCTGACAGATTTTAAACGTCTCTTGACGTGTCTTGATGATTTTGCATTATCCTTAGAACTGGTCACTTTGGCAATCACCGTTTGATTGTCACAGTTCATAAGGATTGCCGGCAATGGTTTCTCAACTACAGGCAAATCCATCAAGAGCTCTCGCAGCCATTCTGCCTCTGCAGTTGCTGTCTCTAAAGTAGTGAGTTCTGCTTCCATGGTTGACCTCATCAAAATGGTCTGTTTGCAAGACCTCCATGATATGGCGCCACCAGCTAGAGTGAACACATATCCACTCGTGGCATAGAGTTCATCAACATCAGAGATCCAGTTCGAATCACTATAACCCTCAGGCATGACCGGATGCCCAGTATAGTGAATTCCATAACTCATTGTACCTCTCAGGTAGCGCATAACCCTTTCAAGTGCGTGCCAATGATCTGTACCCAGTTTTGACATGAACCTGCTCAGTTTGCTCACAGCAAACGAGATATCACGACGGGTTGCGCTAGCTAGGTACATGAGTGAACCGATCATATGAGAATATCTGAGTTGATCTCTTGACTATTTCTTGTTCTTTCTAAGTATCACGCTGGGATCATAAGGCGTTGGAGAAATCTTGCTATCCATAAAACCGAACCGGCTCAAGATTTTCTCAACATAGTGAGATTGACTTAAAGTAATCCCACTCTCATCCTTATTCATCTTAATGTTCAAAATAACATTAGCTTCTCCCAGATCTTTCATATCAAAACATTTTGATAGAAAAGACTTGACCTCAAAAATTATATTAATGCTCGTAACAAAAATGAGTATATCATCCACATACAAGCATAATATAACGCTATTGCCCCCACCATGGCGATAGTACACGCACCGATCAGCCTCATTAATGACAAAGCCAAAAGAAGTCAAAGTACTGTCGAACTTCTCATTACATTGCTTAGGTACTTGTTTCAGGCCATGCAAGGATTTCAACAATTTTCACATCTTTGTCTCTTTACCTTTTACTACGAACTCATCAAGCTGTTCCATATAAATTTCCTCTTCCAACTCTCCATTAAGGAAAGCTGTCTTCACATCCATTTGATGGATGATTAGACCATAAGAGGCAGCCAGAGAAAGTAGTACACGAATTGTCGTCATTCTGGCGACAGGTGAATAGGTGTCAAAATAGTCTTCACCTTCCTTTTGAGTATAGCCCTTAGCAACTAGTCTCGCCTTGTACTTTTTAATAGTACCGTCAGGCCTGAGCTTCTTCTTGAACACCCACTTGCAGCCTACTAGTTTGCACTCATATGGCCGTTCAGTTAACTCTCAGGTTCCATTGGAAAGAATTGAGTCCATCTCACTTTGAACTGCTTCTTTCTAGTCATCTGCATCAGGTGATGCATATGCCTCTACTATGGATCTAGGAGTGTCGTCCACAAGGTACACAATGAAATCATCACCGAAGGATTTTGCAATCCGTGATCTCTTACTCGACTGAGTTATTTCATTGTGTTCCTCCTCTGAGACATTCTCAAACGGTGTATCAAGAAACTCGCTAGTTGTGGTGGATTCAGGACAAATTTCAGAAGATATCCTAGCAGTGCTATGCATATCTTTCATAGGAAAAATATTCTCAAAAAATATTGCATCACGAGATTCTATAATAGTATCAACATGCATATCAGGTACCTCAGATTTAACTACTAAAAATCTATATGCGATGCTCCGATGAGCATAGCCTAAAAAGATGCAATCCACTGTCTTTGGTCCCAACTTGCGTTTCTTGGTAATTGGAACATTGACCTTTGTCAAACATTCCCAAGTACGCAAGTATGAAAGTGATAGTTTTCTCCCAACCCACTCCTCATAAGGGGTTTTATCTTTATTCTTGTTTGGAACGCGGTTTAGGACATGACATGAAGTCAATAGAGCCTCCCCCCACCATGCCTTAGATAAACCAGACGTGTCAAACATGGCATTCACCAAGTCACACAATGTGTGGTTTTTCCTCTCGGCTACCCCGTTTGATTGGGGTGAATAGAGAGGCGTCCTCTCATGTATAATACCATGTTCCACACAAAAATCATCAAATATTTTGGGAAAATACGCACCACCACGATCTGACCTAAGACCTTTGATCTTTCTCTCTAATTGAGTTTCTACTTCAGATTTATAGATTTTAAAGTAGTCTAAAGCTTCATCTTTAGTTTGCAACAAGTAAACAGCAGAATCTAGTAGAATCGTCTATTAATGTCATAAAATATTTCTTTCCACCTTTTGTCAACACACCATTTATCTCGCATAGATCAGAATGTATGAGTTCTAATGGTGCCAAGTTTCTCTCCTCAGCTGCCTTGTGAGCCTTTCAAGGTTGCTTTGACTGCACACAACTATGGCACTTAGAACCTTTGACAATAGTGAATTCCGGAATTAATTTGAGACTAGATAGCCGATTCATTAAACCAAAATTAACGTGACATAAACGAGAATGCCAAACACTTGCATCATCATTAATACCGTCACAAATATGGTTTACTGACTTATTGTTAAACTCCAAAAGAGAAAAGCGGAACATGCCTCCGCATTCATAGCCTTTACTAATAAATTGTCCATGCTTAGACACAACTATTTTATTGGACTCTAAAACTACTTTAAATCCATCTCTGCATAGAAGGGTACCGCTAACAAGATTCTTGTTCATGGTAGGGACATGTTGCACGTTCTTCAGCTGGACAATCTTTCCCGAAGTGAACTTCAGATCGACCGTGCCAACACCACGAACAGAAGCATGTGACCCATTCCCCATTAGGACGTCGGAATCCTGGGCGAACTGGTAAGAAGTAAACATGGAAATGTCAGAACATACATGAAAATTAGCACCCGTATCAAACCACTAAGATGGTGTTTGAGAAAAAGAAAAAACAGTAAAGGAATTACTGTACCCATCTGCATTGCTAGATGTCACGATGTTGACATTCTTTTTCCCTTTGCGATCTGCCCTCTCAGGACAGTTCTTGGAAAAATGTCCCTGCTCCCCACAGGTGTAGCAGCAGTCATCATTGGCTTTGTTTGACTTCTTCTTCTTGAAAGCAGTAGTTTTGTTTGGCTTGAATAGAGACTTGTTCCCTTTGTTCTTGACATAAGGTTTCTACACCATATTAGCATTGGCGCTAGATTGACCCTCGCCTCCTTTCTCAGTAGCGTCCTTAGCCCGAGTCTTCTCCTCAACATCAAGAGATGCTATCAGGTATTCAACTGATATTTCCTGTCTCTTGTGTTTGAGGGTTGTGGCGAAGTTCCTCCACGATGGAGGTAACTTTGCAATAATGCACCCAGCTACAAACTTGTCGGGTAAAGGACACTTAAGGAGATTGGAGCCAGATCGTGGCCTTAACTTGCCACCTCTTGAAGTGCACACCAGAGAATTTCTCCGACCTCAGTGCATCGGCTAGAGTCATCATGTTCAACTCAGGAAATTGCCTAATAAGGTTTTTGGATTGTTGGAAAATAGAAGGCAATTTACTGAACAATTTCGGGAAATACGAGAAAACAACAGCGATCAGCAGACAGACGGGACGAGAATAACGGGTACCGATTTGAAGTCGAACGCATCGTTGTAGATCCGACGGCGAACAGCCACTGCAAGCATTGGTGACGATGTTGAGCCGCAGCACCCGATCTCCTCGGTAGACGAGCCGTGGTGAAGAACGCGAGCAGTCGCGCGGAGCACTTCCCAAAAACCTTATTCGCCCTCTCCCGGTGCAGGATCGCAAGGGCGAGCGGTTCCGGAGACCTGCTCTTCCGATCGTCGGTGCACACCGGCGCTCGGGATGGAGTAGACTAGAAGGCGGCGCAAGGAACTCGAACGTAGTAACAATCTGATCGTGGGATGCCCTGCCGTACCGCGGACGCCCGAACTTATAGAGTCCCAAGAGGCGGTTCGTATGAGATCCGAACTGACTCCGCAGTCGTAGACGCGTCCGTCTCCAACGACTTGGACTCTGACTTGGTAGCCCCAAAAATCCGGAGGCCCAGAAGCCCAAAGCCTAATTATATTTTTCTGCAAAAATATAAAATCTGGGCTCGGCTTGAGGCTCGAATTCACACGAACATGCGCGTGCGCGTGTGTGCGGGGCGGGGCGGGGCGAGGCGCGCGTAGGCCACCCCTCTCTTCCTCCCTTCTCTCTCACTCAAGGAGTGGAAGAGCAACTTCCCTTTTATGTAGGGGTTGCTCCACTTCTACTTCCCATGTGGGACTAAACACTTAGCACCACTCCCTCTTGCCCTAATGAGCCTTTGAGATTTATTGGGAATTAATTCTGAATATTATATAGGCCAAGCCCGTTTATTCCAACACTCCCGCCGACGACGGACAAATTTTGAATTTGGCCTGCTAAGAGCGAAAACGGTGGACCAGAGCCTTTCCCTGGCCAGCGCCTTGCACCTCTCCTTGCTCTGGACGAAGTAGGCAATGAGCTGGTCTCTGTTGGGGGCACATTTCTTCACAGCTTCATCGGTCACCTGCACCTCGCCTCCTTTATGGCTGCTCGCTGCACCTTGCCCTCCGTCCAGTGTAACTACACTTCGGCCCATTCTGCAGCTAGTGGTGGCAAAGATCGATGGTGAAGACAGCTGGTGGCGGCGAGGCGCAGGCGACTAGGGTGGGGCGAGGCGCGGGATATCGAGTCGAGTGGGTAGGAGTTCGGGGTGGAGCCGGAGACTGAGGCCACAGGTGGATATTTCTGAAGCATGTTTAGATGCAGATTGAATTTGTTTACTGGGCTGACTATGAGATGGGTTGAATTATAAAATTCGGATAACTCGCGTCGGGTACCTACGGGTAGAAAATAAAATTCGCATCCGTATCTGAAATCATTGATTCAGGTACAAATCATACTGCGGGTAAAAGTTTCTACCCATAACCGTACCTCGTCAGATGCAATACCCGTTGAGTACCGAACGGACGGGCGTGACAAAGAGACGAGGTCTGCACGCTGCACATTAATAAGCGGTTGTAAATTTCGTCAATAATTGTGAGGGCAATCTGAAACCTCCACCTTGCACTTACATTAAGCGGTTGTTAATTTCATTGATAACGGTGAGGGCACTTTGAACATTGAAAATGATGTATGTCCACTTTCTACGCGTGGCAAATGAATACTCTGTCGACCTCTTCGCCTTCGTGGTTGGTTTTAAAAAAAAAAATCGGCAATGGTTCCAAAATTCAATGATGATTATGAGGACACGCTGAACTAAAAAGCGTTGGGTAGGGAAACTACTGGAATTATCAATGTAAAATAGAAGCAACAGTTTTGAATTTCGAGCGGCAGTTTTGGAATTAATGCACACAACCATTCACTTTATTGCCCATGCTCTAATCAAAGGAGCCTTATCCTTTACTGACATGCATCTGATCCACAGCACATCTTCATTTGCCATCTGAAAATGTTGATTGGCTCTAACCCACGCTGCCACGCACAAAATTCCCTGTGGTCAACTGCAGTGCTCGTACTAAATAAGTTGATGTGAAAAATGTAGAGCAAAGAGGTGAACAGGGTAGCAGAAGCTAATAAGACTTTAGACACGCTCGCACGATCAATCGAGATATACATTTTTCTCTGAAATCCCTGCATTAAGAAGATCGAATACAAGAGAGTCAGCCTTTGAGATGTTAATTTTGAAGTCAATATTTTTCATCTTGTATTAGTGCAATATCCACAACAAAATTTTGCTCTTACATTATGGACGTTTATACTTCCGGAATCACGATGAAGACGCGAGAAATCCCTCTAAAGATCTAATTCCTTTTGTGGCGTCCTCTAGTCTCAGGTAGAAGGCTCACGCAGAAAATAAACAAAAATTTTCGTAAGCCCGAATTATATTCGTGATCATAGGAAAAAAGTTTATTTTCTTCAGCTAAGATTGACTCACGAAAATAATTATTATTAGCGTCGGCCTGAAATACGGCCCATGAAAATATTGTTAAATTTTGTATACCTTGAATCTAGCCCACAAAATTGCGCCGCCCCGATACCAGTGTCACAAAAATAAACCCAGATCCGGCAGCTAACCCTATCGTCTTCTCCTAACACTCCTCTCCTCCTTCGATCTGCGCCGCCTCGGATCCACCTCTGGCTCACCGTCGGCTAGCGCATGGCCCTCGCCCTTCCCCTAGTTGTTCCCTTCCCTGTCCTCGTCGTTCTCCCCCACGGGACTGCCACTTCTCCCTACCGATCACCCTTAAATTGTAAAACCTAGCCAAGCGCGAGGTCCCCCGCCGCCATGGGCGCCAGCAAAAAACTGCAGGGCGAGTCGATCGCGTCCTCAAGAAGGTCCGGGAGGGCGTTGACGTCTTCGACAACATATGGAACAAGGTGCGCGCACCCCCCCCCCCTCTGGCCACTCTAGCCATTTCGCCCTCCCTCCATCGTGGTCATCAGAGGAGGCTTGTGCGAGAAGCTTATATTTTTAGGATAAGATCGCTTTGGGACCATCTGTCGAACCCCGAACTCTACTTGTAAGGCGTCTGACCTTGTCTATAAAAGGACCAGACCGCCACTGTCGGTACCCTCAAGACCGGGTACTCCTGCATACAAGAAGAAGCTCTGAACCTGGCCTCCCCGTTGAGGCAGGCTCCGGGGCTGTCTTGCGTCCTTCGGCTCCGAGCCCCTTGATCCCATCGAGTAGGGCTCCGGAGCTACCACGCGTCCTCCGGCTCTGGGCCCTTGCTCCCACCAAGGAGGGCTCCAAAGCTGCCACGCGTCCTTCGGCTCTGGGCCCTTGCTCCCACCAAGGAGGGCTCCGGAGCTGCCACGCGCCCTGCGGCATCGGGCCCTCGCTCCCACTGAGGAGGGCTCCGGAGCTGGAGTATGTCCCACGACCTGCAATGAGTCGTGGGCCCTGAAGAGTAAATGGTGATGTGTCATATCCAGCCGCGCATTGAAGGCGCACGCCTTCCCCAGGCGCACGGTGCTATGCACGCCCCCTGTCAGGTACTGATGCGTCCAATCACATCATAGTGAATGCGCCACCATGGAGTAGGGTGTTACGCTCCTTGCGGCCCGAACCACGTAAAAACCACCGTCTCAAACTTTCATCCGCTAGAACACTTGATTGAGGCCTAAACCCCATCGAACAAAGAACCTCCACAGGCTGCTCCTTAGCAGATCTGGGGGAAGTGTCGCGTTAACACTTCGACATTTGGTGCGCCAGGTAGGGGGCGTTGTCCCTTAGGAAGTTGCGCGTCCATCGCCGCCGAAGCACACAGCTTCGACAACTCCAGGAGGCCCGACGTTGACGTTTCTTAACGTTGATGGTGGGCAACGCCGGAGCAGCCAGCTCCGGCACCACCCAAGGGGCCTGCCGTCGACGTTTTTACAGCGACGATGGCTGACGCCGGAGCAGCTAGCTCCGGCACCACCAAGGGGGCCCGCCGTCAATGTTCTTCTTGTTGATGATGGGCGACACCGGAACATCCATCTCTGGTACCACCCAGGGGCCCGCCGTCGACGTTTCTTAGCGTTGATGGTGGGCGCCGCCGGAGCATCTAGCTTTGGCACCTCCCAGGGGCCTGCAGTCAACGTTCCACACGTTGAGGGTGGGTGCCGCCTTGGTTCGGTGACTACCTCGGTTCCATCACCATTGGAGACTTCTCCGATGATGACCACACATCTCAATTCAACTTTGGCGCTCCCCAAGGGGCCCACCAGCGTCAACTATCCATGCTCCCGCGCTCCGCCGGGGCCTGCCGACGACATCCTGCGACTAAGTGGTAGGCGTGCCCAACCAGTTGGCCACACCTACCAGGGGGCCTTTAAGAGGTCTCATGGGCAGGACGTCATGTGGTTTCCTGCCACCACAGTGACAACGACGTCACCAAGGCGTTATGGTAAGTTCGACCTGAAGATCCACTGTAAGTTTTACTTTTGGCACATTGGGAGGTGCAGAGTATGCAGCCTGCTTAGTCTGGTCCTGCACCCTAAGTGTGTACACTTTGCCACCCCAACGCCACTTCGGTAAAGCTTCACCCTGGGCGTAGTGGTAGGATAGTTTTTTTTTTTGAAAAGGGTGTCATAGCATCTAGTAGCAGCGCTCGAAACAACTAAGCTCCAGTGGGTTCGGTCCAGGGTGTTCAACCTGCTTAGCCTGGATCCAAACCCTAAGCCTATACATTTTTTCTCCCTTGTCATCCGGAGCGGGTCGTTGCCTTCTTGTAAAGTCTGCATCCTCCTATGATTACCAAGTTAGAATAACCACTATCTTGCCCTATGCGCTGCTTAAGTTCATTTAATTACGCATTAATTCTATGATCATCAAATCATGCTTGTTCTCGCATATTCTCTGTCATATGCTAGAGCACTCTCTCCCTGTCTTGCGTCTAGTGGAGTTATGCAATCCTGCTGCTGGCGGGTCTGCTTGAGGTTCTTGTGGTGTATTTGGGTTCTTTGGTTGTTTTTCTGCTCGAGAGTCTGTGGCGCTGAATGGTCACTCCCCTATAAAGTTAACGCCAGTGGGAGGTCCAGAGTGTACAACCTGCTTAGCGTGGTCCTACACCCTAAGCGTGTACACTTTGCCTCTTCAGCACTAAAGGCTGAGTACAAGAGGCTGGACGACACACTCTCCTGAGCAGGGCGATAACCATAACCCGGATATCGTCGCACTGAATTATACACGCACCATAAGCCTGGCTCGGGACCGTAAGACATAACGAGACTAAAAGCAGGAAGGGAGTAACTGACGAGCAAAATTATTTACATTATGCTTTAATTATTTACTTACTTTCGCATATCGTCTGCCATATGCCGGATTACATTTCCCCTGTCTCGTCCGAGTTGGAGTTGTGTTATCCTACTAAAGGCGGATCCGCATGAGGTACCTGCAGTGTGTTTGTGGTCCGATGATCGTTTTCTTGGTCGGGGTCCATGGTGTCGAATAGTTCTAACTCCTGAAAGGCTAACTGGAGGTTTAGGGTGTGCAACGTGCTTAGCTTGGTTCTATATCCTAAGCATGCGCACCTTGCCTCCAAGTGCTAACAGCTGAGTATAGGGGGTTGGATGGCTCATGACCTGAGCAAGAGAGCAACCATACCCTGAATGTTGTCGCACCGAGTTACCCATGCTCCGTATCTTAGTTAAGGACCGTAAGCCATAACGAAATTAAAGAGCAGGAAAGTGGTGACTGACGAGCGAAATTACTTTTTGTTTGTTTACCATGTGTACAGGACATACAGGGAGCTCGCCGCCATGTTCTACACGTCCGTGGTAGGCACCGTCGATGCTTCTTCGAGCTCCGGCGCCTCCCACGGGGACCGCCGACGTCTCTTCTTCGAGCACCGGCCCTTCAAAACTTAAGTTGGATTTTAATTATTTAATTATAATTTATGCAATTTACATTGATATAAACGTAATTAACATGTAAAAGCTGCTTAGTCATGTAACATGAACATGAAACTTTGGATGTATATTACAGGACTGAGTAATTTATTTTTCATATAGAGTTTATAATTTTATCATTCATATATTTGGCATAGAAAAAACGACTAATTTCAGCATATGTATGTCATGATGTGACTCAAAATACAAATGACTTTAAACTTTGTCAACATATTGGTGCTTAAGTGAGGAATATGATACAACTCAAATTATACAATTTGGAGTTGTATAACTCACGATACAACCAAAATATCAATGTGGTGTTCCAAAAGATTTAAAATGAGCTTACTTCAATACATGCTGATGATCTCGTGGTTCTTATCTCACCATTGCAGCAGCAGGACCTCACCGTGATCAAGGCCATCCTAGATGCGTTTGCAGCAGCCTCCTGTTTAAAAACAAATATGAACAAGTGTCAGGCCTCACATATCCAGTGCTGTTATGGATGCCTTCGGCAAGACCTACCAGCACCTACAACTGAATACACACATGGTTGAAAGAAATAAATTAAATATACAATCTGATCACATTTGCATAATATGAAAATTCTTACTACACGCCCACGAGTAAAAGACTAAACTCACATTTGCACCTAAACTCATTTTTACCGCGAGTAAACGACGATTCGAACCAATATTAATTCTGCAGAATAGATCCCGAAAGAACGACATATACACACTTCCTGAAGCTGCACACAGTGCACAACACGGATGTCGTATGTGACTACCTTTCCCAAGTCACCTAATGTCGAAAAAAGGCTATCGGCCCGACCGAACAAAGGTTTCCCCACGCGATGTCCTAGACATACCCCGTGAAGGATTACCAACTGCCCTCTCAACGCCTGGCCAAGGTCATCATTCGACACGAGATTCCGAGGTACATCAGTTTACTAGCTTCCATATACTAGCATCCTCTCGGTACAACAACGATGCCTGTCCATAGGGTCGACTAAGAAATAGTCCTTAATCGACACAAGCAAGTCTATGCACACGGTATCCATGCACCGCTGCCCTACACACTTGCTCGGTCTCCAATTTCATAAAGTTGTGATCATTCCACAATAGTCCCTCTGGTGGACCATTTTCCCACAAGTAGTCTCATACTACTTGTTCTTAATGTGTGAGCATGGTAATTAGCATAGCGATAGGTAGGTCCTACTCCCATCCATACCCACGGTATTTTGGTCATGCAAGTGAGTTTCATTTCAATATGTTAGAAAATATAAAGCAATTTACTGAACAATTCCATAAAAGCACGTGGAAACATCAACGATTAACACCGGCAGACAGACGGGACGAGAAATATCGCGTACCAAAGCCGGAGAAATCGATGTAGATCTGGCGACAAACAGCCGTTGCAGACGTCAGTGGTGACGTTGGGCCGCAGCACCCGTTGCAAACGCGAGCAGTGGCGCGAAGCGTTTCCCAAAAACCGTGACACCCGGTTCTGAAAATGAACCAAGTGAATGCATATGTGCCCAGGATGTTCAACACACATACACGAGTGCGTATACAGAAAATTACCACAAAACAAGATTAATTAACCCAATTTTTATTACACAAACCATATTATTCTCGAATACAAGTTCTAATGAATATTAATGATAAGTTCAACTAATGCAGCGGAAATAAACTAATTAAGCAAACTAAACAGCTAGGCAACATAAGCAATAGGGTATAGCACAGCTCCATGCAACACCACAGGCAAAGTTGACGGTAGACACGGCCTAGAACTCCGCATTATCATCGTTATACTCCCAAATCTGACCTGCAACTGTTGGGGGGGATTGCAAGAGTGAGTACATGTCGTACTCAGCAAGTGTGAAAAGTATGACATGAGACTAATTCAAATGACGAATATAATAATGGTTGAGTGCTAAAAAGTACATTAAAACATTTGAAAAGCAATATATTACATGTATATTAATTAAACCCATCATAAACCATGTAGTTAACATAATACCAGTCCATATTCCATATGCATCATCATATACCAATATCCATATTCAATACCAGAATTCAATTCATAACTATCCATAACCATAATACCCACCATAACCATCTCAAATCCCAATTTTCCTCTAACCATGTGAGGGTCCAAGTTGCTCATAACCGAGAGCACGGCTATCATGATAGTTTTAGACACACTCTGCAAAGGTTGTACCGCTTTACCCACGTGTTTGTGATTTTATCACCTTTTGATAATTATAGAATCTCAATTATGCCGTTTCACACTTCCTTATGTGTGTGATCAAGAGATCACAAAATAGCCTTTACAAAGGAATTACTAGCCTATTTAGACTCCACTGAGGTTTCACTGGTGGCGATGTCTCCAACTGAGCACATCTTCAACCAAGGTCCCCCTCTTGAGCCATTCGGATCCCAGAGTAGTCTGACCAATCATCAACAAACCCAATCCGACTACCCCTTCACCGAGCATTCTTAATAGTCCAAATAGACCTGGCAAAGTCCTAATTAATTAGATACATCGCACTCATACTTGGCCTCGTAGTGGCACTATAAATCCTGGATGGTCGCTCCACAAACCGGTCCTTAGATCCAAAGCAAGCAAAACCACCATAACATCCAACCCATCCACGTACCGAGCTTGCTTACATCACCCATTACCATATCAGATTTAACCAGTTCATGTCAACCACAATCTCATTAATGCATAATTAAATTAAGTAGTGTAGTTGTTCTTCCATCCCAATTAATTAAGCGAAGCAAAAAGGTAAAAAATTCCATCCCAACTCTTTACCATATATCCCAGGTGATAAGGGTGGTTAAACAAAGCTAGTAAACTTCCTACCATAGGATTCCCATCAAATTGACACAAGCATGCAGTTTGCAAACAAAACATTTATTTTAAAAAAGGATCAATATGCTTCAAGGACACTTGCCTTGCTCTTGGGATTGATTCAGGTCAAAGCCTTCAAACTTTTGGTGTTGTAGATCCTCCGCAGCACTCTCTAGCGCAAATCCGTCTAATCCACACAATAACCATACAAGACAAGAAACACAATCAAAGAGTGCACAAATATCACTCAAGATGACATGATATGCATGATTAATGCAAATGCAAGATAGAACTTGTTAATAGATTGCTTTTAAATGATCACTATCTCGTTCTAATAGATTTTAACAAGTTTATACAGGTTTGGATTTGATTAGATCTAATTTTAGAATTAATTCAACACAATTTAACAAGGAAAATCAGACTAGTCCGCTAGGGACCGGACAAGTCCGCACTTTGCGAGATCAGCAGTTTAGGGTGTTTTAGATTGATGTGAATTTGGAGATTAGGGGTCGATTTCTCGCAAGAAAAAAGAATAGAAGGTATACCCGGTGTTTAGGACTCCAATGAATCAAGGATCTTGGAGGCAACACTTGGATCTTGATGATCTAGGGTTGATGATGAACTTGGAGATGAATTGGTGATGAAGAACAAAACTTGATGGAGATCTTGATCCTCTTTCGTTTCCTCCTCTTTTTCTTCTTGCTTGGGATCTCCTCCTCCCTCCTTGATGGTGGCTCTCCACGAACTAGGGTTTGGGTGGGGTGGAAAAGTGGCAAATAGATGTCAAGCCAAGGGGTGGGGTTGTTTATATAGAGGTGGAGGCTAGAGTTAGATGGATTTCGAGTTTGAGATGAGTAGAGGCCGGTTTAGAGTCCCACATGAGCTCTAAAAGAGTTAGGCACGACGTCCCTAGGTCCACTTAACATGAAACCCAAGAAACAAGTCGTGAAATAAAAGATCAACTCGGAGTCGCGAAATATGAGACAAGTCCGAAAAGGACCGGACTAGTCCGAAGTTGTCCACAGAGAAATTGGACAACTCTGGCAAAAAATCGGACAAGTCCGACTTTAGTCAGAGAGGAAAACGAACAAGTCCGCTGGAACACCGGACTAGTCCGGACAAGTCCAGGGACTTAGCAAATTTTCAAGGATTCTTGGAACATCGGACTAGCCCGCATAGTACCGGACAAGTCTAAAAGTGTCCAGAGGCAAAATTGGACTAGACTGCAGCAAAAATGGACAAGTTCGACGGAGGTCAGAGAGAAATCGGACTAGTCCTTACCAAAATCGGACTAGTCCGCACTTTTTAGAATTTTAAGTGCGGTTTTGTTCCAATCAATTTTAAACTTATTCCTCCTTATGTGGATTAATGTTAAACATGTATATGAATATATGTAGGACATGATGCATGAAAATGAGGGTGTTATAAACCTACCCCCTAAAATGAATCTCGCCCTCGAGATTCGACGCGGAAGAGAAGAGATAGGGACATTCGTTCTTGAGATCATCCTCCAACTCCCATGTTGCTTCTTTTCCTATGTGGTGCTTCTATTGAACTTTACACCATCTAACAACCTTGTTCCTTGTGACCCTCTCCTTGATTTCCAAGATTTTGACCGATTGTTCGACATATGTCAAATCTGCCTCTAATTCCAATCCTTCCATTGGCACTTGTTCTTCCGGTACTCTCAAGCACTTCTTGAGCTGGAAAACATGAAAGACATCATGTACATCTAAAAAATGAGTTGGCATCTCCAACTTATACGTTATTTCTCTTCTTTTGTCCAAAATCTTGAATGGTCCAATGTAGCGAGGTGCTAGCTTGCCTCTTATGTTAAACCGCTTATGACTCCTCATTGGTGACACTTTGAGGTAAATAAAATCTCCCACTTCAAAGGCTAATTTACTTATCCTATTGTCCGCATAGCCTTTTTGTTTTGATTGGGCAGCCCTCAAGTTCTCACGAATTATTTGGACTTGCTTTTCGGCTTCTTGCAACACGTTCCCAACTATATGCATCAAGAGATATGAAACTAGACAACTAACTAGCCTACATGGACATGGCAATGCTAAAGCATCCCAAAATCCTCTATTAAGCACACAAGCAAACAACATATAGCAAACAACACACCAACCAAAAACATATCAATTACTGAGTGTTCCTATGTGCTCTAAAGTGTCCGTTCTATCTAGGCTGCGTCTTACGGTCAACCTATGGCTCTCATACCAATCTGTGACACCCGGTTCTGAAAATGAACCAAGTGAACGCATATGTGTACCCAGGATGCTCAACACCCATACACGAGTGCATTCACAAAAGAGTATACAGAAAGTTACCACAAAACAAGATTAATTAACCTAATTTTTATTACACAAACCATATTATAATCGAATACAAGTTCTAATGAATATTAATGACAAGTTCAACTAATGCATCGAAAATAAACTAATTAAGCAAACTAAACAGCTAGGCACATAAGCAATAGGGTATAGCGCAGCTCCATGCAACACCACAGGCAAAGCTGACGGTAGACACGACCTAGAACTCTACATTATCATCTTTATACTCCCAAATCTGACCTGCAACTGTTGGGGAGATTGCAAGAGTGAGTACATGTCGTACTCAGCAAGTGTGAAAAATATGACATGAGGCTGATTCAAATGACGAATATAATAATGGTTAAGTGCTGAAAAGTACATTAAAACATTTGAAAAGCAATATATTACATGAAATAAACCCATCATAAACCATATAGTTAACATAATACCAGTCCATATTACATATCCATCATCATATACTAATATCCATATTCAATACCAGAATTCAATTCATAACCATCCATAACCATAATACCTACCATAACCATCCCAAATCCCAATTTTCCTATAATCATGTGAGGGTCCAGGTTGCTCATAACCGAGAGCACGACTATCATGATAGTTTTAGACACACTCTGCAGATATTGTACCGCTTTACCCACGTGTTTGTGATTTTATCACCTTTCGATGACTATAGAATCTCAATTATGCTGTCTCACACTTCCTTAGGTGTGTGGCCAATAGATCACAAAATAGCCTTTGCAAAGGGATTACTAGCCTATTTAGACCCCACTGAGGATTTACCGGTGGCGATGTCTCCAACTGAGCACATCTTCAGTCAAGGGCCCCCTCTTGAGCCATTCGGATCCTAGGGTAGTCCCACCAATCATCAATAAACCCAATCCGACTACCCCTTCTCCGAGCATCCTTAATGGTTCAAGTACGCCGCACCCATACTTGGCCTCGTGGTGGCACTGTAAATCGTGGATTGTCGCTCCACGAACCGGTCCTTAGATCTAAAGCAAGCAAAACCACCATAACATCCAACCCATCCACGTACCGAGCTTGCTTAGATCACCCATTACCATATCAGATTTAACCAGTTCATATCAACCACAATCTCATTAATACATAATTAAATTAAGTAGTGTAGTTGTTCTTCCATCCAATTAATTAAGCGAAGCAAAAAGGTAAAAAAACCCATCCCAACTCTCTACCATATATTTCATGTGACAAGGGTGGTTAAACAAAGCTAGTAAACTTCCTACCATAGGATTCCCATCAAATTGACACAAGCATGCAGTTTGCAAAAATATATTTATTTTAAAACACGATCAATATTCTTCAAGGACACTTGTCTTGCTCTTGGATTGATACGGGTCAAAGCCTTCAAACTCTTGGTGTTGTAGATCCTCCGCAACACTCTCTAGCGCAAATCTGTTTAATCCACACAATAATCATATAAGACAAGAAACACAATCAAAGAGTGCACAAATATTACTCAAGATGACATGATATGCATGATTAATGCAAATGCAAGGTAGAACTTGTTAATAGATTGCTTTTAAATGATCACTATCTAGTTCTAATAGATTTTAATAAGTTTATACAAGTTCGGATTTGATTAGGTCTAATTTTAGAATTAATTCAACACAATTTAACCAGGAAAATTGGACTAGTCCGCACTTTGCGAGATCAGCAGTTTAGGGTTTTCTAGATCGACGTGAATTTGGAGATTAGAGGTCGAATTATCGCAAGAAAAAAAAGAATAGAAAGTATACCCGGTGTTTAGGACTCCAATGAATCAAGGATCTTGGAGGCAACACTTGGATCTTGATGATCTAGGATTGATGATAAACTTGGAGATGAATTGGTGATGAAGAACAAAACTTGATGGAGATTTTGATCCTCTTTCGTTTCCTCCTCTTTTTCTTCTTGCTTAGGATCTCCTCCTCCCTCCTTGATGGTGGCTCTCCACGAACTAGGGTTTGGGTGAGGTGGAAAAGTGGCAAATAGATGTCAAGCCAAGGGGTGGGGTTGTTTATATAAAGGTGGAGGCTAGGGTTAGATGGATTTTGAGTTTGAGATGACTAGAAGCCGGTTTAGAGTCCCACATGGGCTATAAACGAGTTAAGCATGACGTCCCTAGGCCCACTTAACGTGAAACCCAAGAAACAAGTCGTGAAACAAAAGATCAACTCGAAGTCGCGAAATATCGAACAAGTCCGAAAAGAACGAACTAGTCTGAAGTTGTCCAGAGAGAAATCGGACAACTCTGGCAAAAAATCGGACAAGTCCGACTTTAGTCACAGAGGAAAACAGACAAGTCCGCTGGAACACCAGAATAGTCTGGATAAGTCCAGGTACTTAGCAAATTTTTAAGGATTCTTGGAACACCGGACTAGTCCGCATAGGACCGGACAAGTCCGAATGTGTCGAGAGGCAAAGTCGAACTAGTCTGCAGCAAAAACGGACAAGTCCGACGGAGGTCAGAGAGAAATTGGACTAGTCCTCACCAAAATTGGACTAATCCGCACTTTTTAGAATTTTAAGTGTGGTTTTGTTCCAAATCAATTTTAAACTTATTCCTCTTTATGTGAATTAATGTTAAACATGTATATGAATGTGTGTAGGGTATGATGCATGAAAATGAGGGTGTTACAAAAATCATATTCACCCTCTCCGGGTGCAGGATCACAAGGGCGGACGGCTCTTAAGACCCGCTCTTCGGATCGTCAGTGCACGGCGGCGCTCGAGATAGAATATACTAGACGGCAGCACAAGGATGGCGAACGTGAGAAACGATCTGATCATGTGATGATCTGCCCGCCGCGCACACCCTTATTTATATTCCTGAGAAAGTGGTTCGGTTGCAATCCGAAGGACCCGCATCCGATCTGACTCGGTCTCGAAAGCCCAAAAAATGGAAAGCCCAATTAAATGTTCTGCAAAAATATAAAATTTAAGCTCGACTTGAAGTTCGAATTTACACGAACACACGCACGCACATGCAGGGCCGGGCGTGGCGAGGAGGAATGTGTGGGTCACCTCTCTCTTCTCCTCTCTCTCACTAAAGGAGTGGAAGATCAACCTCTCTTATATGGAGGGATTGCTTCCCTCCAACTTACCATGTAGGGCTAAAGATTTAGCACCACCATCTCTTATCCTAATAGACATTTGAGATTTATCAGAATTAATTCTGAAATAACTATTGAACCTAATCCATTTATTCCAGCACAATACCTAGACATAAGGCACATTCAACAATAGACACATAAACATGTGAATTTGTAAAAGACTCAACACCGGAGTATGAACAAAACCGGAGCTTGCCTTGCATCAATTCAGTGGATATGTTAGTTTCCAGCAGCCGCTCCTCACGCCTGTGTGTTAGCTCTTTGATCACCTCGGTCCCTATTGAGATGCCATGATGATGCATATGTTAATTGCACATGTAATTGATGAATAAAAGAAATGGTAAAGACGTGGGAAAATGTTATGCAAGTGGTGATGAACTGGAATCAGGTTATACATAGAGTTCTTTTTACATTGTTATCTGCAGAAAATTCTTTTAGAGTGTTGTTTATTTCTTATGTGTAATTCATATTAACCTTCATGGCGGGTGGTACAAGTCAAGCAATAAACAGAGATAAGTATAGCAATGCAAGCTGACTGTTTTACAGCAGGTTACAGGACATGAGAAGAGTTACTCCACACAATTTTAGAATTTTCTAAGTATCCTAGCTCCCACAATAATTTTTTTGAAGGCTTAGGGTTAAAGGATTTTTTTTTGAATCGGATAACCACCTCCATTTCTATAGAAACAAAGATCATTGGATTACACAGCATCATCACCCATATCTCCTAGTTCTACTTTCTATTGAACTACTGAGAGAATGGATGATCAAAATGTTTCCATTGGAAGTTAACCGAAAACGAACCCACAGTTTTTAGACAAGACATAGTCTAGTACAGTGCCAACTAAGCCTGTACCACAAAATCTTAAATTCATGGTTTAAGTCTTTAATAGGAACAGGAACAGTGAGCCTCCCACTTCTGTTATAATGTCGGATGATCACCCTGTATCGCCCTGCCTGTGATCTGGTTCTGGCAACAGTGTAATCATCCCCTAGGCTTGCATCACATTGCCTGCTTCCTTCATTATAGCTCAACTCCATTTTTAATGATGTCCTAAATTTCTTTAGAGTAATACCCTGCCCAAAAAGATATTAGAAAGCAAGCAAAGAACAAAATGTCACTGGGGTGTTTAATATTCTTCCCCTCAAAACACGCTTTGTTCCTTAACTTCCACGTAGCCCAACAAATAGCTGCAATTCCTAGAGAGGAAACAGATTCGCTCACAGGTAAAGAAATCTTAATCCACTCCCAATATTGTTTCATATCTATTGATCTATTTAGGATTCCAAAATATTTAGCTAAAATCCCCCACACTACTTTCATACAATTACAGGAGAAGTTAGTGGTCGATATTTTCCAACTCGTCACAGAATCTTTAAGTAACATCCCCAGACCAGTTTTTCCTGCTCATCTTATCTTTAGTAGGGATGCCCCTGTTTTCAATAAGCCATAAAAAGGTTTTCACCTTCGGTGGAATTTTAGCTTTCCAAACTTTTTTATTACAAATACCAGATTCATTGCAAGTCAGTCTTTGGTACATCGACCTGACAGAGAAACAACCACTATTTGAGTGTAGAGGTGGCCAAATGGGTCAGCCCAAAGCACGACTAAAATGGCCCGGCACGAGCACGGCCCGACCCAAAAAAATCGGACACGGGCCATGCTCGGGCCTGGATCTCCGGCCCGTCAGGCTAGCTGGCACGGCCCGATTAGGACCGACACGATCGGCTCGCCGGGCGGCCCGGCCCGATACGGCCCGTTTAGGCCCGAATAGTGATTTTTTTGTTATTATTATTATTTTTTTAACTCAAATAGGCTATGGTCCGGGCCGGCCCAGCACGGCCCGTTATGGCCCGAAACGCTTAAAATAGATCTAGGCCGTGCCTGGGCCTGGACCCCCGTTCTGGGGGCCGGCCCGTGCCGGGCCCAGGTTTTTAAGGCACGAGCCCGACCGGGCTCGGGCCGGGCTGGCCCGGCACGGCCCATTGGCCACCTATATTTGAGTGTATCCATTTTACCTTATGCTCGCTGGATGATAAAGTCTGTGTATTTAAGAGAGCTGCCAGATTGTACCACATTTCACAGAAAATAACAGGCAAAGGAAGTCGAAATTGAATACACCAATCATCATGCGCCACTTGACTAGCAATAATGTTTTTGTTAGCAGCAAACTCAAAAAGCATAGTATGAGATAAGCATAAGGGTTTATTACCTAACCAAGTATCTAACCAGAATCTAATCTTCTTGCCATTACCCATTATAAATCTTCTGCCAAAAGTGTATAACTGCTTAATCTTGATAAGGTCTGACCACATTGGAGAGTCAGATAACTTTCTGTTGACTGATCCAATGGGATTGTCTTTAACATATTTAGCTAAGACAATATTTTGTCATAATCCATTTTCACTCTCTAATTTCCATCACCATTTTGAAAGCAAACTAATATTCACTTTTCTAAGATTTTTGATCCCCAGGCCACCCTTGATTTATTTTTGCAAATTATATCCCATTTGTCTAAGTGGTATTTTTTCTTTGTGCTACCACCTTGCCAAAAAAAACTTCCTTCTAGCATTTTCCATCCTCTCAATAACAGCTTTAGGTAACAAAAATATGGACATATGGTAGGTAGGAGTGTTAGACAAACTTGCATTAATGAGCACAGTCCCACCTGCCATAGACAAATGACAGCATTTCCATAGCTCAATCTTTTTTGCTACTTTCATCTCCATGTTGTGCCAATCCGCCACATGAATTCTTGAGGCCGAGATCGGCACCCCAAGGTATTTAATACGTAAATTCCCTACCGAACAATTGAAAATATGGGCAAACTGACCATCAGTATCGACATCAGAACCAATTTGGATGTCTTTGATGAGAACGTCAGTGTAGCCGCTTCGTTGCACACGAAGTGCAGAAGATGAGCCACGCTGACGTGAGCTCAGAGGTTGAGCAGCTTGCTCCTTGCCGGATCCTTCTTCCTGCGCTGTTGCAAGCGCCTGAAGTTCCTCTAGCGCAGTTACCTCGACAGTGCGGTCCCCTCGGATCCGGAGTATGTCTGAAAGATTCGGCATCTTCAACATCAGATAGCCGTAATGGGCTACGACCATGAACCTATACAGAGTTGGCCTGCCATCATTACCAGATGGTGTTGAAGGGAAGGCCGATGTGTGCCACATTACCAGCTTCTCGGACCTATACTTTTCAAAAGTCTCAAAGGTCACCGGAAGAGTAACCGATTCGAGAGGTGTGATGTCTCCCGGACCTACTACGAAGAAGATATGTGAAGGCCAAAAGTACGAGATGTTGAGCTGGAGCTTCGCGAATGCGACAAAGCTGAGGAGGTTGAGCGCCGCACCTCCATACACCAAGACATGGTAGAGCTAGATGTTATTGATACCCTAAGACCATCAAGGGTAACTGACCAACTCCAGTCATGTTCTTCGGGCAGTCTGAAGCATCGAAGGTGATAGCAGTGTCCATCCACTTCTGATGAGGCTCCGCCTTAGCAGTAGGGGATGCAGCAGCCATCTCCCGACGCATAGTCCTCAGGATGCGTCGAGAGGTGATATCCCAGGACCCTCCATATATCATATGGAGCGTCTTCTGATGCTCATTGCCGGAGGTGTCAGAGTCGTCATCAACAGTGTTGTAGACCGCCTTTAACGCTTTCTTGGCGTCTTGGAAGCCTAGCTCCTGATTAGACGGAGCTTCACCGACTTTTTGCTTTCCTTCCCATTGGCGGAAAGGAGGTTCTTCTTGACGCTTGTTGTTGCGTTCAACAAGCCTTTTGACCTCGCGACAGTCTTCAAGATTGTGGGTTGTTGATTTGTGAATCGAACACCCCATCTTTTCACTGTCGCCATCTTTGGACGATGGTTGAGGTCGTTTGTCGGGGTGTGGCCCCCGAACACCAGGTGTTGCAGCAGTGGCAACGTTTGGTGTTCCGGCCAGTGACTTATTCTTGCCATTTGACTTCTTCTTTTTCCCACTACCAGTTTGATTTTGAGTGCATTTCACATCCTTTCGCGGCTCTGGCGCATTTATCTGCTAGGCTAAAGAGCTTCGTGGCGCATTTATTTGCTTGTCAGCTTCTCCAACATCTTCTTATCTCGAACCCCCTGTCGGAATGCAACGACGACAGAAACATTTGAGATTGAAAGGATGGTGTTCCGTACCTGAGAAAACCGTTGGATGAACGATCACAACGACTCTCCCGATTTCTGTTGTACGACAAACAGGTTCAGTTCGGTGCCAGGTCAGGTGTAGGAGCTCCCGAAGTTGGCGGTGAACTGGCGACAGAGTTCCTCCCAACTGTAGATAGAGTCAGGAGGTAGACTCGTGAACCAGGATCTTGCAGTCCCGGTTAGAGCCACATGGAAGTAGTTGGCCATTACGACCTCATTGCCCCCCACATGGCCAGAGCTGAACATCCTCCCACACTCCCAGAGGAGCTGAACATGTCAAACTTACTTGAATTGGTACGGAGCCTTTATAAGGTCATTGCCATCTTTGACAAAGTTAAACATGACGTTTGCTATGTAGATTGCCACATCTGTCTCTTTAGCCTTCTTTTGTCTGCGATTGTTTTTTTAAATTCTTTTTGTGATATTTGACTGTACTGTTTTGAGTCCTGTTTCGCCTCAAAGTCGAAATTCGTCTTTGCAATTATTGTAAGATCAAGTATGAAATATTAGACATTTACAAGCACCAGATGAATAACAGGTCTATTTCGAGCTTCTCTCGATAGAAAAGGCTCCACATGTTTTGAAAGAAAAAGTTTTGTTTAAAGGCTCCACTACTATAGAATGCTTCTTTCGGCATACGAAATATGACAGGTCCAAGACGATATTTAGTGCTGGCGGTGATGTACCACTCTGCATTCTCCTGAGCGTGAAATGTTGTTTGCTTAGCTCTGTCGATGTCATCAACGACTTCCCATTCCAAAAGTTATTCGGAAAGTTAGGAGGAACGTCCTCAATCTGACTATATTTCACGCCGTTTTCTTCTCACTCCTCAATATCAACTCTATTTTTAATGATGTCCTGCATTTTTTGAGAGTAATACCCTTCCCGAAAAGATATTAGAGAGCAAGCAAAGAATTGAAATTTCTTGAGAGTAATACCCTGCCCATGTTCTGTTTAGACTTCACTTCCAATGTAATATCAGAGATGCTAAAAAATCATTGACCCTACAATTGCGTTGCACTTGGCATAGCAGTGTAATCCTTAAGCAACTTAATATGTATAACAAAAGACTGCCTCATGGCCAACTTTCCCACAGCTAACAAAATGCTTAGCATCAGGACAACTGTTAATTCTATGCGCAGTACTGCCACAGTTATAACAAGCAACTTCAGAGTCATGTTTAACATCACTTTTCTTATCCTGGAAATTACCCTCATGACTCTGTTTGTGCTTCATTTGGGTCTGAGCATGAATCCTCTATAGCTGAGCTTGAATTAAATCATCATCTTTCTTCCTCACGGCACTAGCAACCATAAACTGCTCCAGAATCTTTGTTGTTTTGCTTCCCCTGGCTGTTGAAGCACTGTGCTCTCCCTCCATCTTGTTCCAAGAATTGTTTAACTGTCATGTTTGATTAAATCTGAAACTGGGAAGGCACGTTAGAGTGTAAATGACTTTGTAAAGTAAAAACTTAAGCTGCAGTAGAGTTACACAGAAGTTTCAGATATTAATTGTTCTAATAATCAAGTTATTGGTAGTTTTGCCCTCACTTTGACTATGATCATAGGAATATAAATCAGTATGTCATGCTTGATTATGATCATAGGAATGCACATATGCAAACGTGAAGCACTGAAATAACCAATTATGATTTCCTCTATATCTAGATTAACTAGCTAACATTGAATTATTTTAGGGATTGCTAAAAATAGAGAGGTGGGATGTCACAATTTGCTCGTGGATTGTGTTTATATAGTAGATAAGTATCGTTTCGTTGCCATCACACCACATATGGTTGTGAAGCCTTGCACCACCATCTTCGAAGGCAAGTTGGGTCGATTGGTGGACTCGAAGCCGCAGTCGCCTTACTAAATGTCGCCGTTGAGAGGGATTTGACTCTCTCACCTGTTGCTCATCCTTTAGTTGTTGTGAAAAGAGAGGAATCGAGGGGTCTTTAGATAGAAGGATCTCAACGTGAGTTGATTGCCAAGTGCAGGTGATCTGGGACGAGTGTATACTGGTAATTCTAAGTTAGTAGACTTGTGTAGCTACACTATAAAGGTTGGGTTGGGTCGTGCAACAACTGTAACGTGCACCTTAAACGTGTTTTTCCTATATTTCCTCTGGCTAACAATCCCTTCCCTTGGTAGTAATAGGAGCTATACGAAATATCTTTAATTTGTACATACTATTTTTTTCTCTTAACGAAATAGACACGTTCTCGAAAAAATTATCAATTAATGCTTATGGTAGCAACAAAAGACATCAAACATAAATGAATACTCAAGAGGAGGACAACCAGGTGCACAACAAACTTACCCGAGTAAAGATTTTATTTTCTGTTCCAAAGACTTTGTTTTTCTCTCGATAATATAGAAGTTACCAACAAACTTTAAAGTTCCATCATGTCCACTGTCAGCACTGGGCTTTTCTTTGTCTTTGCCACTGTGATTTGTTCATCACAGTGGTAGTGAGAACAAATCACAGAAAGATGTTCATCTTTTAAGTTATCATTTTCCGACTCCACTTCTGTGTAAATAAAACCGCCTATTTCCAATCAGTACACGTTAGACTTTTGGTATGACAAGAGGGTACAAAACAGTCACTTGGATCCGTGCATACTCATTGCATATTGTGGTTTTCATATCTACCTTTTATGTTGCACCCAACATCGATCCCACTGGATTAGTTGTTCCCCGCTGAAAGTGCATCTAGGCATCCCCGTGGGTTTTGGATGATTGATGACGACAATTAATAGGCTAATGAGATAAAGTGATCTTAAGTACATGTACAAAAATTGAAATGTGATGAAAATCCTCAAAAAGGAAAAGGATAAAACGGGCGTTAAAGACTCAAGCGTAGAAATTAGGGTTTCTATGGTGTTGAGCTTATATGAGCCGTGTCATGTGAGAGGGTGGATGCATCATGTGCAATGAGATCATTCTAGAGGACTCAAAGTAGTGGTTTAGTGAAACACCTAAGTAAGAAGCCAAAAATGAGAAAAACCCTAGGAGGTCGGACTAGTCCGGGCCTCAAGGCCGGACTAGTCCGGCCAGGCAGACAAATCCGTTTTGAGACGGACCAAACGTCTCTAGAGTGAATCTGAGTGAATTTGGAGTTAGGTCCGAGAAGTCCGAACTTGTCTGTTTTTGGACGGACTAAAACTCTCTGGAGAAGTTCGGACTTGTCCGTTTGGGTATGAACTTGTCCGTTTGAGACTTAGTGAGATAAACCGAGAGAAACCCTAGAGGCCCAGACTAGTCCGCCGCTGTAGCCGGACTAGTCCGGGCCAACCCAGAAGAGTCCGTTTTAGGACGGACCAAATGGTTTTGTTCCACTTCGGACTAGTCCGTTGTTGATCGGACTAGTCCGTTGTCTAGTGACCATTTGAATTTGGAAATTTGGCGAGTAGCGTGACGATTGTCGCTCAGTGTGGCAGTTCTCGAGAACTGACCAGAGGTCAGTGGTTCCATGAGGCCGGAATAGTCCGGGTCCAGAGGTCGAACTAGTCCACCCTTCTGCTGAGGTCAGCAGAAGGGGCTCCGGACCCCTATAAAAAGGGGACCCCCGGGCTCATTTGAAGAAGTCTTGAACCCTAGCGCCGCCACAAGCATCCTAGAGCCTTCCAAAGCCTTCTACTCGTCTTACTAACCCTCTAAGAGCAAATCTTGAAGAGATTAGGGTTTGGGGAGGAGAGTAAAGGAAGACCATCACACTTTGACTCTCGGTTTGATCTCTTGCACATTGTGTTGTGTTTTGTGGCTTGTGTGAGTTGAGCTTTGTGTGCTCCTCATTATATTGATTTGTGGGAGCCTCAAGTTGTGAGTAGCCCCATCAAACTTTGTGATTGCCCATTGATATAGTGGAAACCAAGCCGACCATCGTGGTGGCTTGGTGAGAGAAGGGTCAAGTGAGACCCAATCCTTGTGTGGACTTCTCAACGTGGATGTAGGCTTCTTCATGGAGCTGGACCACGGGATAAATCTCAGCTCACTTGTCTTTCACTTTTTCGTGATCACTAGTATTGCTATTAGGGTTCATATTGCTCTTATTGCTTTTCACTTTGATCATTATTGCAAACTTGCAATCTAAGTGTTTGAACTCCACAATCTGAACTTCACTAGTTTGCCACACATTGATTATCTCTTTGGTGAACTTTAAATCCGCAAATAACTTGTAGAAACCAAGTTTTAGAGTTTTCACACTGTGCTGAGCAGACTAGTCTGGTGACAGGAATTTAATCCTGTTTGATTAAGTCATTTCAGTTATTATTGTCTATTCACCCCCCTCTAAGCAACTTTCACCCGCATTAGTTGTTCGGTCCGCTTTAGCGTGCCAACCTCCACAGCATTTGCAACTTCGGTGACATTGTAAAATAACGTCTATGGCAGTAACAAAAGAAATGAAACATGCATGAATAATGAATACTCAAGAGGAGAGGAACCGGACAACAAGTTGCACAACAACTTACTCGAATAGTGGTGATGATATCCTCATCCTTGGCCACTGAAAAAGTTGTGGCGGCGATGGTATCCTCATCCCTTTCTCGCATCAACGGTTCGATCCGCTTCAGCGTGCTAGCCTCTGCAGCCTTCGCACTCCGGTGACATCGTAAAATAACGCATACGGCAGCAACAAAAGACATGAAACATGAATGAATACTCAAGAGAAGACGAACCAGACAAAAATTTGCACAACAACTTACCTAAATAGCGGCGATGGTATCCTCATCCTTGCCTATTGAAGGAGTCGTGGAGTGGGGTATCATTACTTCGGCACCTTCCTGAGCATTTGTGATGCTCGTGTGCTTCATAACTGATTCGGAGGTGCCATTGTCATCAAGTGATTGAGTCTCCAAATCAACATTAATGGGCGACGTCTCGTGAGCTACAGGTTCATTGTTTGTACGAGATAATTTTTCTAGCAGTAGTTCTCGTATCTTACTTCTTTTCTTAGAATAATCATCTTCAGTTCCAAACCAATCCGGAATAAATTGTAATACCAAAATAACTTATTTAGTGTCAAAATTTTGAAAACACAGTCACGTAGATAAAACTAAGAACAAATCAACAAGTACAGAAAAATAAAGATGGTATCACTAACCATGCTAAGTTGATCTCTTGTGAACCTTTGTAGTACTTTTTTTTACAAAGTGTTCAATATAAAGAAGAATAAAGATACCACAGTCTTTGTCCTGCTGTGAACCTAGATAGCAGGAACAATCTTCTGACAAATTAGAAGTGTAAAAATACTCTGGTACTTACTACAGCATAACTGTAATCTGGAAAATTAATAATGCAAGTATTCAACGAGTTGAAGTCACAAGCAGAGTTATAATATTAATTGGATGATAGAGTCTGTGTATTTAAGAGAGCTGTCAGTTTGTACCAGATTTCACGGAAAATAACAGGCAAAGGAAGTCGAAAATGAATACACCAGTCATCATGCGCCACTTGACTAACAATAATGTTTTTGTTAGCAGCAAACTCAAAAAGCATAGTATGAGATAAGCATAAGGGTTTATTACCTAACCAAGTATCTAACCAGAATCTAATCTTCTTGCCATTACCCATTATAAATCTTCTGCCAAAAGTGTATAACTGCTTAATCTTGATAAGGTCTGACCACACTGGAGTGTCAGATAACTTTCTGATGACTGATCCAATGGGATTGTCCTTAACATATTTAGGTGAGACAATATCTTGCCATAATCCATTTTCACTCTCTAATTTCCATCACCATTTTGAAAGCAAACTAGTATTCGTTTTTCTAAGATTTTTGATCCCCAGGCCACCCTTGATTTATTTTTGCAAATTCTATCCCATTTGTCTAAGTGGTATTTTTTCTTTGTGCTACCACCTTGCCAAAAAAACTTCCTTCTAGCATTTTCCATCCTCTCAATAACTGTTTTAGGTAACAAAAACATGAACATATAGTAGGTAGGAGTGTTAGACAAACTTGCATTGATGAACACAGTCCTACCTGCCATAGACAAATGACAGCTTTTCCATAACTCAATCTTTTTTGCTACTTTCATCTCCATGTTGTGCCAATAAGCCACATGAATTCTTGAGGCCGAGATCGGCACCCCAAGGTATTTAATAGGTAAATTCCTTACCAGGCAATTGAAAATGTGGGCAAACTGACCACTATCAGCATCAGAACCAATTTGGACGACTTTGACGGGAACGTCGGTGTCGCCGCTTCGTTGCACATGAGGTGCAGAAGATGAGCCACGCCGACGTGAGCTCAAAGGTTGAGCAACTTGCTCCTTGTCGGATCCTTCTTCCTGCACTGTTGCAAGCGCGTGAAGTTCCTCCAACAATGTTATCCCGATAGTGCGGTCCCCTCGGATCCGAAGGACGCCTGAAGGAGTTGGCATCTTCAACACTAGATAGACATAATAGGCTACGGCCATGAACCTATACAAAGTTGGCCTGCCTAGGATGGTGTTGAAGGGAAGGTTGATGTGTGCCACATTACCAGCTTCTCAGACCTATACTTTTTCTGAGTCTCAAATGTAACCGGAAGAGTAATACCCTTCCCAAAAAGATATTAGAGAGCAAGCAAAGAATTGAAATTTCTTTAGCGTAATACCCTGCTCATACTCTGTTTAGACTGATCATGAATCCCCTACAGCTGAGCTTGAATTAAATCATCATCTTTCTTCCTCACGACACTAGCAACCATAAACTGCTTTAGAATCTTTGTTGTTTTGCTTCCACTGGAAGTTGAAGCACTGTGCCCCCCCCCCCTCCATCTTATTCCAAGAATTGTTTAACTGTCATGTTTGATTAAATCTGGAGCTGGGAAGGCACGTTAGAGTGTAAATGACTTTGCAAAGTAAAAACTTAAACTGCAGTAGAGTTACACATAAGTTTTAGATATTAATTGTTCTAAGAATCAAGTTATTGGTAGTTTTGCCCTCACTTTGACCACTTGTGTTTGCAAGAATTTTGAAATATGCTGAAAATATGAAGGTTGAGTGTATATAAATTACATGATTGACATATAATGTTGACATGGTGGAATATAAATCAGTATGTCATGATTGATTATGATCATAGGAATGCACATATGCAAACGTGAAGCACTGAAATAACCAATTATGATTTCCTCTATATCTAGATTAACTAGCTAACATTGAATGATTTTAGGGATTGTTGAAAATAGAGAGGTGGGATGTAACAATTTGCTCGTGGATTGTGTTTATATAGTAGATAAGTATGGTTTTTTGCCACCACACCACATATGGTTGTGAAGCCTTGCACCACCATCTTCGAAGGCAAGCTGGGTCGACTGGTGGACTCAGAGCCGCGGTCGCTTTGCTAAATGCCGCCGTTGAGAGGGATTTGACTCTCTCACCTGTTGCTCATCCTTTGGTTGTTGTGAAAGGAGAGGTATATAGTCTTTAGATAGAAGGATCTCAACGTGAGTTGATTGCCAAGTGCAGGTGATCTGGGACGAGTGTATACTGGTAATTCTAAGTTAGTAGACTTGTATAGCTACAATATAAAGGTTGGGTCGGGTCGTGCAACAACTGTAAAGTGCACCTTAAACATGTTTTTCCTATATTTCCTCTGGCTAACAATCCCTTCCTTGGTAATATCTTTAACTTGTACATACTATTTTTTCTCTTAACAAAATAGGCACATTCTCGAAAAAACTAATAATTAATGCTTATGGCAGCAACAAAAGACATCAAACATGAATAAATACTCAAGAAGACGACACCCAGCTGCACAACAAACTTATCCGAGTAAAGACTTTATTTTCTGTTCTAAAGACTTTGTTTTTCTCTCGATAATATAGAAGTTGCCAACAGATTTTAAAGTTCCATCCTGTCCACTGTCAGCACTGGGCTTTTCTTTGTCTTTGCCTTCCGAACTATTGACATTCTTTGGTCTATTTCTGAGATTTGTTCTCACTACCACTGTGATGTTCATCTTTTAAGTTATCATTGTCCAACTCCACTTCTATGTGTAAATAAAACCGCCTATTTCCAATCAGTACACGTTAGACTTTTGGTATGACAAGAGGGTACAAAACAGTCACTTGGATCCTTGCATACTCATTGCATATTGTGGTTCTCATATCTACCTTTTGTGTTGCACCCAACGTCGATCTCACTGGATTAGCTGTTCCTCGCATTAGCTGTTCAGTCCGCTTCAGCGTGCCAGCCTCCACAGCCTTTGCAACTTCGGTGACATTGTAAAATAACATCTATAGCAGTAACAACTTACCCGAATAGCGGCGAAGATATCCTCATCCTTGGCCACTGAAGAAGCCATGGCGGGGATGGTATTCTCATCCCTTTCTCGCATCAGCAGTTCGACCCGCTTCAGCGTGCTAGCCTCCGCAGCCTTCGCACTCCGGTGACATCGTAAAATAACACCTACGACAGCAACAAAAGACATGAAACATGAATGAATACTCAAGAGAAGACAAACCGGACAACAAGTTACACAACAACTTACCTGAATATTTGGTTCAAAAAAACAACTTACCTGAATAGTGGCGATGGTATCCTCATCATTGGCCATTGAAGGAGTCGTGAAGCGAGGTATCATTACTTCAGCACCTTCCTAAGCATTTGTGATGCTTGCGTGCTTCATAACTGATTCGGAGGTGCTATTGTCATCAAATGACTCAGTCTCCAAATCAACATTAATGAGCGACGTCTCGTGAGCTACAGGTTCATTGTTTGTACGAGATAATTCTTCTAGTAGTAGTTCTCGTATCTTACTTCTTTTCTTAGAAGAAGCATCTTCAGTTCCGAACCAATCCGGAATAAATTGTAATACCAAAATAGCTTATTTAGTGTCAAAATTTTAAAAACACAATCACGTAGATAAAAGTAAGAACAAATCAACAAGTACAGAAAAAAAGATGGTATCACTAATCATGCTAAGTTGATCTCTTGTGAACCTTTCTGGTACTTTTTTTACAAAGTGTTCAATATAAAGAAGAATAAAGATACCACAGCCTTTGTCCTGCTATGAACTTAGATAGCAGGAACAATCTTCTGACAAATTAGAAGTGTAAAAATACTCTGGTACTTACTGCAGCATAAATGTAATTTGGAAAAATTAATAATGCAAGTATTCAACGAGTCAAAATCACAAGCAGAGTTATAATATTTTAGAATATTAAGTGGATAAAATATTAATTTATATGTCTATCGAAATATTTCCTCGTCTACATGCTTGACACGATCGTCTCATATGTACTAAAAAATTGGGATGTTAGAAGGGGAATTATTTCTTAAATATTGGCATTGTTTTTCAAATAACCTACAACATGTATAGCTGACATAAGAGGTTCATTTGAGTTTAGCTCAGTTCTTAATGGAAGAACAATGAAAATATAGATTAAATGTTGAGATTGGTCACTTATCGCACAACATTGTTAAAAATATTATCACTATTATGTATCCAACGACAGAACCCAAATGAAGTATGATTCGGAATTGCTCTCTTTTGAAAACATACATATAATTCTTAAGCTCCAATGATCGCTAATTGTAAATCAGCGATCGCTAATTGTAAATCAACGATCATTGGAGTTTGACAATTATATGTATGCCCACCAATCATACTTCATCTGAACTCTGTCGTTGAAAAACATAATAGTGATAATATTTTTTACAATATTGTGAGGTAAGTGACCAACCTCAACAATTAGTCTATATTTTCGTGATTCTTCCATTAACAAGTGAGCTAAACTTAAGTGAACCTCTTATGTCAACTATGTTGTAGATTACTTGAAAAAGAATGACAATATTTAAAAAATAATTCTTCTTTTGACATCTCAATTTTGGAGGACATATGGGACGATTGTGTCAAGTATGTAGACAAGGAAATAATTTAATAGACATATAAATCAATGTTTTATCTACTTAACATTCTAAAAATATTATGACTCTGCTTGTGACTTCAACTCGTGGAATACTTGCATTATTAATTTTTCCAGATTAAAGTTACACTGCAGTAAGTACCAGGGTATTATTACACTTTTAATTTGTCAGATGATTGTTACTGCTATCTAAGTTCAAAGCACGACAATGACAAAGACTGTTGTATCTTTATTCTTCTTTATATTGAAAACTTTATAAAAAACCACCAGAAAGGTTCACAAGAGATCATCTTGACATGATTAGTGATGTCGTCTTTATTTTTTTGCACTTGTTGATTTGTTCTTGTAGTACTTTTATCTGTGTGAGTGTGTTTCCAAAATTTTGACACTAAAGAAGCTATTTTGGTATTACAATTTACTCCGGATTGGTTCGAAACTGAAGATGCTTCTTCTAAGAAAAGGAGTGAGATACGAGAACTGCTGCTAGAAGAATTACCTCGTACAAACAATGAACATGTAACTCACGAGACGTCGCCCAATAATTGATTTAGAGACTCGATCACTTGATGATAGTGGCACCTCTGAATCAGTCATAAAGCACGCGAGCATCACGAATGCTGCATTCAGGAAGGTGCCGAAGTAACGACGACCCACTCCACGACTCCTTCAGTGGCCAATGATGAAGATACCATCGCCGCTATTTGGATAAGTTGCTGTACAACTTGTTGTCCGATTTGTCTCCTCTTGAGTATTCATTCATGTTTCATGTCTTTTGTTGCTGCTATAGGCGTTATTTTACGATGTCACCAGAGCTGCGAAGACTACGGAGGCTGGCACGCTGAAGCAAATCGAACAGCTGATGCAGAAAAAGGATGAGGATACCATCGCTGTCATGGCTCTTTAAGTGGCAAAGGATGAGGATACCATCGCTGTCATGGCTCTTTCAGTGGCAAAGGATGAGGATACCATCACACTATTCGAGTAAGTTGTTATGCAACTTATTGTACGGTTCATCTCCTCTTGAGTATTGATTATTCATGCATGTTTCATGTATTTTTTTTGCTTCCATAGGCGTTATTTTACAATGTCACCAAAGATGGAAATGTTGTGGAGGCTGGCATGCTAAAGCGGATTGAACAACTGATGCGGGAAAGAGATGAGGCACTCGCAGCAATCCAAGAACTCGATAGCATGTTGACCCTGCTAAAACCAACAATGCAGGAAGAAAGGATGCAGCCCTCGCAACTAAGCAAGAACTCAAGAGTAAATAGTCTGATCATTAATTTTGCTTTTACAGTTTTACTAATTGGAGAGGCTGGCGATGGTATGTATTTATTCTTGATGTCCATGTTGCAACAAGAAAAACAAAGAGTTGGAGCGGTTCGTCAAGTCTCTCAAATCCGAGGGAGATGAAGAGCTTAGTGCGAGAGCGGAAGCTGGAAGCAACATAGGGCTTTGGATACAGAGGTTGATGCTGCCCCGCAAAAGCAGAGGAAGGCAATCAGGTGCACAACTAACTACTATGTGACGTGCGTCAAAGGAAAGGGCATTTGATAATTGAATGTCCTTACACCATAGGTCTTAAGATAGTGGCACAACGAGTGGGATTTGCTGTTGACCAGATGGGCTTTTATCACATACCCCATGAATCTAAAACTGCTCTAGTGTGTGTTGTTTGAGGCTGTATAACAAAAGAACAAGTAGTTGAGCAATTGCTCACATACCCCATGAATCTAAAACTGCTCTAGTGTGTGTTGTTTGAGGCTGTATAACAAAAGAACAAGTAGTTGAGCAATTGCAGCGGCTGATGCCTGAGAAATGGGTGTGGAGTGCAGAACCTTAAGAGGAAAATTCTTTTCTTGTGCCCTTTGCAATCAGGGCAGATCTGAATAGAGCCCTGACATGGGGTAGTTCTGATATCAATAAACATATGAGTCTCATGTTAACCTTTGATGACTAAGAGGAGCCAGAAGATGGGAGTACACTACCTATTGTGTGGGTTAGAGCTATTGACATCGCAAAAAGCCTTAGAAATGACTTTTTCGTTCTTTGGGCAGTGGGATCGATGTTGGGTGCAACACAAAAGGTAGATATGAAAACCACACTATGCAATGGATATGCACTGATCAAATTGGCTATTTCTGACCCTCTTCTCATACCAAAATTCTTACGTGTACCGATTGGAAAAAGACAGTTTTATGTACACATAAAAGTGGAGTTGGACAATGATAACGTACAGGATGAACATGGCAGTGGTAGTGAGAACAAATCCCAGAAAGAGACACCAAAGAATGTCAACAGTTCGGATGGCAAAGACAAAGAAAGTATTTGCTCGAGTAAGTTTGTTGTGCAGCTAGTTGTCCTCCTCTTGAGTATTTTCATGTTTGATGTCTTTTGTTGTTGCCATAAGCATTAACTGATAATTTTCTAGAGAACGTGCCCATTTCGTTAAGAGGAAAAAAATAGTATGTACAAATTAAAGATATTTCGTATAGCCCATATTACTACCGAGGGAGGGGAGTGTTAGCTAAAGGAAATATAGGAAAAAACGTCTAAGGTGCACTTTAGAGTTGTTGCACGACCCGACCCAACCATTGTATTGTAGCTACACAAGTCTACTAACCTAGAATTACCAGCATACACTCGTCTCGGATCACCTGTCCTTCGATCTAAAGACCCTGCAAATCCTCTCCTTCCACAACAATCAAAGGATGAGCAACAGGTGAGAGTCAAATCCCTCCCAACAGCGGCATTTAGGAAGGCGACTGCGGCTCCGAGTCCACCAGTCGACCCAACTTGCCTCCGAAGATGGTGGTGCAAGGCTTCACAACCATATGGGGTGTGATGGCAACAAAATCATAGTTATTTACTATATACACAACCCACGAGCAAATTGTGATACCCCACCTCTCTATTTTCAACCGACCCTAAAATAATTTATTGTTAGGTAGTTAACCTAAATATAGAGGAAATTATAATTTGTTATTTGAGTGTTTAACGTTTACATATGTACATTCATATGATCATAATCAAGCATGACATACTGATTTATATTTCACCATGTCAACATCATATGTCAATCATGTAATTTATGTACACTCAACCTCCATATTTTCTGCCTATCTCAAAATCCTTGCAAACACACATGGTCAAAGTGAGGGCAAAACTATCAATAACTTGATTGTTCGAACAATTAATATCTGAAACTTCTGTGTCACTCTACTGCAGCTTATATTTTTACATTGCAAAGTCATTTAGACTCTAATGTGCCCTCCTAGTTTCAGATTTAATCAAACAGGACAACTAAACAATTTTTGGAACAAGATGGAGGCAGAGCACAGTGCTTCAACAGCCAGCAGAAGCAAACAACAAAGATTCTAGAGCAGTTTATGGCTGCTAGTGCTGTGAAAAAAAAAGGATAATGATTTAATTCAAGCACAACAACAGGGGATTCATGCTCAGTCCCAAATGAAGCACAAACAAAGTCAGGAGGGTAACATCCAGGATAAGAAAAGTGATGTTAAATTTCTCATGACTCAGAAGTTGCTTGTTATAACTGTGACAATACTACGCATAAGAATTAACATATGCTAAGCATTGTGCACGCTGTGGGAAAGTTGGCCACAAGGCAATCTTTTGCTATACAAATTAAGTTGCTTAAGGATTACATTGATATGTCATGTGCAATGCAAGTTTGAATATTGAGATAAGATTAAAATAGACTACATTGCATTTCTATCTAACTTACCAAAAGTGAAGATAATACTTGCATGTGTCTATTTCAAATGAAAACATGAAAGAGGTAAGAAAAGTTGTTGAACCCCAACAGGAAGAGGAAAGGAAAGATGTTAAACAATGAACTACATTCAAAGTCACCGTTGGCCAACTTGACAATCTAGTATGCATTACAATAATCAAATCAAATTTACGTTGGCCAACTTTCTAGTCCAATATCTACCCATAAACCTAATAATCTACCCCCAAACAACAACCCCCACAATACAAGCCAGCAATTGTGAGCAATAAAATTATATACCACATTTATGCAGGCAGAAGAAAAATCATTAAGTTGTTACATTGAACAATATTATATCATTAAACAATATGAAAGTACAAAAAACTTGTATTACAACAAACAATAATATTATTAGAGATATTTCCTAAACAATGAAAACTAATCAATGAGAAAGTCAAACAATATATGCCAAACATCATGAAAAATCTAAAGAAAACATGAATATTTTGAAACTAAGTGGGATAACAAAACTAGAGTTTACAGATCTAAACTTTTAAAAGATCCAACAAAAACAAATTTAAAGAATAAACATAGCATAGATGAGATACTGTTAAAGTAGAGAGGCGTGCTTAAACCATAAGCCACAACCACAACTAGGACCACCGGAGGCAGTTTGGCACAAGTACATTATAATCATTTCCTACAAAAAATAAGGATCAGAAAATTGTGGCTTCGCTGCAAAAATAAGATAATAGATTCTAAGAATTAGCAAAAACATCAAATAGCTAATACACGGCCCAAATTATGGAAAGTGCCACTATAACATGAAGTTGGCAAAATTAGAAATAATATACATTGATTTAGCACATAATAAAGTTAGTAAAAAAGTTTTAGCATACTTATAATATAATAATATTCCAGGCAGCATAGTAAACTAACAGATTTTTTTTAAAAAAAAATTAAAGTTATTTTGTAGTAGATATAGCCACTGAATATTTGACAACACAAAGGAGGGCATACCTTCTAACAGAAAATATACGGTGATGCTTAAAACACAATGATGTGGCGGAAGGCACATGAATTTCAGAGGCCTAAACGTGTTCATCCATTTGCTGCAAAGGAACTGAAATATATCCTGAAAATTCCTCTAAGGAAAAAAATAAGATCCTAACAGAAGTGCATACAAATTAACAGCCACCTATAACCCACAGTACAGGAAAATAGGCAAAAACACATTTAAGACTAACTAGGGACATAGCACAAGCTTCTCATGAAGTACCAAAAGAAAATTTGAAAGTATATCCGTTTACTGCAAAAATTATTGGAACGAAGTTTGAGAAATTGGGGTTAACACACAAGATTTATCCACTGCAGATGCATCCAGCATGGACAAATATCAATCCAGGTTACAATGATAATCAACATCAGAACCTGCAACTTATGTGGCAAATGTATGTAGAAAAAATAGTCCAGCAATAGTTGAATACAGTGCCAATTCAAGATGCAAAAAAAAAAAAAAACAATTTGAATGCAGAGAAATAAGAACAATCAATTAGTGGGATCACAATCGACAAAGGACCCATGACAAAGCAACATTGGCTGTAATTACATAAGCTAGAATACAAAACTTACAACCAACAGAAGACTGAATGAAACTAAGCTACACACAAGAAAACTTCATGGTACTGACGACTGCAACACTGGGATCACAATCTGAGAAAAGACCAATGACAATAAACTAGAATATGAAACTTACAATCAATGTAAAACTGAATGGAACCAAGCAAAAGTTATGCAGTGCATTGCTAGAAAGATATAATAATAACATTATAGCAGATCGTTCATTCACTTGCTGCAAAAGATTATCAGAATAATACAGACAGCAAAAACTCACCTCTACATATGATTTCCCTATCAAGATAAAAAAGGACTGAAATTAGCAGCCACCCTCTCCCCCGGAACAATGGAATTAACTTCATAAAACTGAGGTTAAGAACTCGCAAAGTGCAGAAAAATAAACTTGGGTTGTTCAATTATCATTAATTGAACAAAGTGCAAAAAATATATTCAGTCCAGCGAGAAATTAATGATTATGCAGCACAAAATGAATGAAATTTAGCAAAGAGGGTTCAACAAAGATAGGTGACAACAGTGTTGACAGTATCCTAATATAGCATACATTCATATCAGAAAAAAAATGCTGGGTACCTCATTGGAAGATCTGAAACTGTCAAAAAAAATTTTATTTTGAATTGACAGCGAGAGAACAAGGATATTGCCAATGTGAGTCACCCATATTATCAGTCATGCACCTTACACCAGATTCCTTCACAGTTCTGCCATTCAAATCATGATGGCCCCAATGGTCGTTGTCACCAAAATAATTCTGACTATACAGCAAGACCTGCAGCATAAATATAGACAGACACAAATGAAAAAGATCACCATATATGCAGACATGCACAGTTTTACTGCAGGGCCTAAACTAACAATAGTGCATGACTTTAGGCAGCAAAAGAATAGAAGGTTAACCGGCTCCAAGCAAACAAAGGAATATGCAACTCCAACGACCAACACTCACTGAGTAACAGTAGAATTATCTGAAAAACAAAATTAAATTAAAAGGTCCTACAAATTCAAAACAATATGAAACCTGAAAATCAACAACCCTTTTCAATGCAGTAGAAAGACATAACATCCATATTTGACGTTTGTTGGTAAAATTAACGTATCTTCTGGCACGACAGAAGAACCATCTTACTTACCTTGCTGCTCTGAGGAGGCGGTAGTAGTAATCGTAGTAGCAAGACGGATCCTGCAGCAGCAAGCAAGAAAGAGTAGAGGGCGTCAGTGAGACTGTTGGTCGAGTGGAAGGAGGAAGAGAATAAGAAGGTGGTGAATTTTATAGGGACTGGTCTGGAGGCCTCATCGATCTCTTGGGCAGTTAGGGCCTCCTAAACAATGACGCTCGTAGATGACGGGGCAGCCCCTGATCTTGGGGTGCGAGGGAACTTACGTCTTTCTGGGCGTAGTCCTCCATCTTAGGCTGCAGCGGTGACTCGAACGGCAGCTTGCCGTCCCCGGCTCCTTCACCGTCAGGTGCTGGCGCTGCTCAGAACGCATCGCATCAGTCGTTATGTTATGATAGGAGAATCGTAGCAAGATCGGATTTTGTTACCCGAGTTAGGGGGATTGCTGATCGGAACCGAGGGCCATGACGCACGGCCGGCCTCGTGCATCACCGGACCGGAGTCTCTCGCCTCAGCATTCGCCGCAACAGATGGAGACGGACGCCGACGGGTTCCGTCGGATTTCGAGTACCCGCAAACATTGAGCAAGTACTAATGTGGGAGAAGACACCCGGTCTCTTTTTATCATCGCGGCTGACCAGTCGCTGTTTTAGATCGGCGAGGTGGGATTAAACTCCCTCGGTAGCGTGGGCGTGCTGACACCCTTAGGCTGTCTCCAACAGCAGCCTCAAATGGAAGCCTCCTCATTTTAGGCTTTAAGAGGGAACTCAAACGCTCTCCAACAGATACGCTATCACTGAATCCGATTTTGAGCCGCTCACCTCCCGTAGCCGAAAGATGGTAACTCCGTGGTCACGACCGATTCCAACTGCCGACGATTTCAATAAAAAAAACGCCGACACTTTCTTCTCCACTCTGCCTCGCTCTCCTCCCGCCGGTGCTCGTCGTCCCAGCGGCCAAGTGCACCCCTCCTCCCAGTCTTCATACCACCCTCCGGCCGCCCGAGCCAAACCATCGCCCCCCCCCCCCCCCGCCGCCTGAGCCGCACCACCGCCCTCTCGGCCGCTCGCGCCACGGCGCCGCCCTCCCGGTCGCCCGCGCCTCATCCTCCTCCCCGTCTCGATGTGCGCAACGCCGCCCTTCCGGCCGCTCGCGCCGCGCCGCCGCCCTCCCGGCCGCATCCTCCTCCCTGTCTCCATGTGCGCAACGCCGCCCTCCCGGCCACCCGAGCCGCGCCGCCGCCCTCCCGGCCGCTCGCGCCAAGCCGCCGCCCTCCAGGCCGCCCGCGCCGCATCCTCCTCCCCGCCGGTGCGCTCCGAATGCTCCCCCCCCCTCCCCACTAGTGCGTCTTGAATCCACTGTATCCGCGCAGCCGACCTCCCCTTTGGCCGCGTAGCGAATCCCTTCTCCCCGCCGGCCGTGTAGCGAATCCTCCTCCCCGCCGGTACGCCGCGAATCCTCATCCCCGCCGGCCGCGCGCGCGAATCATCCGCAGGGGCGGACCCAGAGGGTATGCCGGGTGGGCACTGGCATACCCTGGGCCACGGCCAGCCAAAACAGACCAGACGGTGATTGATTCGTTTCTAGCGTTCGCAGTGGGGTAGCGCATACGGGTGTGTGACTCGTTCTTCCGCTGGATGCAGGGTTGCGCAGGGGTCCGTGATGCATGCAGGGGCGCATGCATCAGCCTGCTCATTCTTCATCTAGGCACGCATGAGCATGCAAATTTTCCTAATCCACCATCTAATCACTATCAGCCTTGGACTATTCTTATTCAACTTGTCACAAATGAGTATTAATTTTTTCTAATCCGCACCCTAATCATTATCAATCTTTTGAATAATTATCCGATCACATTTGTGAAGCGAGATATTTTCGAAGTGTACAAAGATGAAATAAACCAGTCATTCATGTTATTTAAAAAGTGCCGCCAATCCTCCACCTAGGTGCTGCCGCCCTCCCCGTCGGTCGTGCCACTCGCGAATCTTCCCCGCGCGCCCGTGAATCCTTCTCGCTCGCTTGCGACTCTTCCTTGCCGGATGGCGAATCCTCCTCGCACCACTCCGCCGTGGCGCGGCACCCGTCCACTTGTCGTTCCGTCATGCTGCACCGTCGTTCCCAGCTCTGCTATGCCCTTCTCCGTGAGCATGACGATGCTGTTTGGTGCACGATGCCATGTCCGTGGTCTCGCGCGCGAAGAACACAGAATGTTGCCCGATTGGTAGAATGGAGTCTCTGTTGTAGATAGCTAGAAAATAGAGTACGACTTTCAGATATTAGGAGTCCCAAACGTTCAAATACCTCTCCTATTTTGGGTGTCTTTGTTGGAGACAGCCTTAGTCCCGTGGGCGTTCGTAAATGGGTCTTTTGTACGGCCTGCCCAGTTGGTCGGAGGTCAACGAAAACCGTCAAACGTCTCCGCGTCAAGGTCAAGGGTTACCATCGTTGTACGCACACAGGACGGCGTCCTCTATTCGTGCTTCGCGGCGTTCCTTTTCCGCCTCTCTGTTGGAAAATAGGAGGCAATTTACTGAACAATTCCGAGAAATACGAGAAAACAGCAGCGATCGGCAGACAGACGGGACGAAAATAACGCGTACCGATTTGAAGTCGAACGCACCGTTGTAGATCCGATGACGAACAGCCGCTGCAGGCGTTGGTGAAGACGTTGAGCCGCAGCGCCCGATCTCCTCGGTAGACTAGCCGTGGTGAAGAACGCGAGCAGTCGCGCGGAGCGCTTCCCAAAAACCTTATTCGCCCTCTCCCGGTGCAGGATCGCAAGGGCGAGCAGTTCCGAGACCTGCTCTCCCGATCGTCGGTGCACGCCGGCACTCAGAACGGAGTAGACTAGAAGGCGACACAAGGAACTCAAACGTGGTAACGATCTGATCGTGGGATGCACTTCTGTACCGCGGACGCCCATATTTATAGAGTCCCAGGAGGCGGTTCGTATGAGATCCGAACTGACTCTGCAGTCGTAGACGCGTCCGTCTCCAACGATTTGGACTCTGACTCGGTAGCCCCAAAATTTGGAGGCCCAGAAGCCCAAATCCCAATTATATTTTTTTTTGCAAAAATATAAAATCTGGGTTCGGCTTGAGGCTCGAATTCACACGAATATGCGCGCGCGCGTGTGCGGAGCGGGGCGAGGCGAGCGAGCGAGGAGGAGGAGGAGGAGCGCGCGTAGGCCACCCCTCTCTTCCTCCCTTCTCTCTCACTCAAGGAGTGGAAGAGCAACCTCCCTTTTATGTAGGGGTTGCTCCACTTCCACTTCCCATGTGGGACTAAACACTTAGCACCACTCCCTCTTGCCCTAATGGGCCTTTGAGATTTATTGGGAATTAATTCTGAATATTATATGGGCCAAGCCCGTTTATTCCAACAATCCCCCACCAGATCTCAAAGCCATTAGGAGAGAGGTCATTCTCGTTCCTTGTTTGATATACTAGTGTTTTCGGCAGAGACTATGAAGTTGAACTTCTGCCTAGATCCTCAAGTTTCATCAGGTCACAACTTGAACAATGGACTATGCCTTGAATTGCAAGTTTTGTGTGAACTGACTTCACCCAAAGACCATTACCAGTACTTGACTACCAGTAGTCGACCCCGCGGGTGGAGCATATGCGTCGTACTCCCTGGTCTCTTCATGGGCTTTCCAGAGATCACCCAAATCTCACAGACTGCGATGTTAGACAATCGGAGCTCATATAGGTGTGTTTCCTTCAAGACTGCCCTATAGGACGACATCTTTGCTACACATAGCAAACAGAAACACATTAAGGTAAATCGCCAACCTGCCTTACAGTTTGAGAGTACAAGTGTGCATCTTCACATAGAGAGAGTATAAAAGAAGTACTCTCCTCGGTGAACCACTAGCTTGTTTTCCCATGTCCTAATTCACGGGATCTTCGATCACATAGGTTGGGTTACTACTATGGTGTCACATCAATGGGTCTCAAACCCATCTCTCTCGATGCACTTTCTATCACATTACGTGATAGACCCTTCGTAAAGGGATCTGCCAGGTTTTTGTCTGTTTGTATGTACGAAACAGTAATAACTCCGGAGTTTCTCATTTTCCTGACAGATTTTAAACGTCTCTTGACGTGTCTTGATGATTTTGCATTATCCTTAGAACTGGTCACTTTGGCAATCACCGTTTTATTATCACAGATCATAAGGATTGCCGGCAATGGTTTCTCAACTACAGGCAAATCCATCAAGAGCTCTCGCAGCCATTCTGCCTCTGCAGTTGCTGTCTCTAAAGTAGTGAGTTCTGCTTCCATGGTTGACCTCATCAAAATGGTCTGTTTGCAAGACCTCCATGATATGGTGCCACCAGCTAGAGTGAACACATATCCACTCGTGGCATAGAGTTCATCAACATCAGAGATCCAGTTCGAATCACTATAACCCTCAGGCATGGACGGATGCCCAGTATGGTGAATTCCATAACTCATTGTACCTCTCAGGTAGCGCATAACCCTTTCAAGTGCGTGCCAATGATCTGTACCCAGTTTTGACATGAACCTGCTCAGTTTGCTCACAGCAAACGAGATATCACGACGGGTTGCGCTAGCTAGGTACATGAGTGAACCGATCATCTGAGAATATCTGAGTTGATCTCTTGACTATTTCTCGTTCTTTCTGAGTATCACGCTGGGATCATAAGGCGTTGGAGAAATCTTGCTATCCATAAAACCGAACCGGCTCAAGATTTTCTCAACATAGTGAGATTGACTTAAAGTAATCCCACTCTCATCCTTATTCAGCTTAATGTTCAAAATAACATTAGCTTCTCCCAGATCTTTCATATCAAAACATTTTGATAGAAAAGACTTGACCTCAAAAATTATATTAATGCTCGTACCAAAAATGAGTATATCATCCACATACAAGCATAATATAACGCTATTGCCCCCACCATAGCGATAGTACGCGCACCGATCAGCCTCATTAATGACAAAGCCAACAGAAGTCAAAGTACTATCGAACTTCTCATTACATTGCTTAGGTGCTTGTTTCAGGCCATACAAGGATTTCAACAATTTGCACATCTTTGTCTCTTTACCTTTTACTACGAACTCATCAAGCTGTTCCATATAAATTTCCTCTTCCAACTCTCCATTAAGGAAAGCTGTCTTCACATCCATTTGATGGATGATTAGACCATAAGAGGCAGCCAGAGAAAGTAGTACACGAATTGTCGTCATTCTAGCGACAGGTGAATAGGTGTCAAAATAGTCTTCACCTTCCTTTTGAGTATAGCCCTTAGCAACTAGTCTCGCCTTGTACTTTTTAATTGTACCGTCAGGCCTGAGCTTCTTCTTGAACACCCACTTGCAGCCTACTGGTTTGCACTCATATGGCCGTTCAGTTAACTCCCAGGTTCCATTGGAAAGAATTGAGTCCATCTCACTATGAACTGCTTCTTTCTAGTCATCTGCATCAGGTGATGCATATGCCTCTACTATGGATCTAGGAGTGTCGTCCACAAGGTACACAATGAAATCATCACCGAAGGATTTTGCAATCCGTGATCTCTTACTCGACTGAGTTATTTCATTGTGTTCCTCCTCTGAGACATTCTCAAACGGTGTATCAAGAAACTCGCTAGTTGTGGTGGATTCAGGACAAATTTCAGAAGAGATCCTAGCAGTGCTATGCATATCTTTCATAGGAAAAATATTCTCAAAAAATGTTGCATCACGAGATTCCATAATAGTATCAACATGCATATCAGGTACCTCAGATTTAACTACTAAAAATCTATATGCGATGCTCCGATGAGCATAGCCTAGAAAGATACAATCCACTGTCTTTGGTCCCAGCTTGCGTTTCTTGGTAATTGGAACATTGACCTTTGTCAAACATTCCCAAGTACGCAAGTATGAAAGTGATGGTTTTCTCCCAACCCACTCCTCATAAGGGGTTTTCTCTTTATTCTTGTTTGGAACGCGGTTTAGGACATGACATGAAGTCAATAGAGCCACCCCCCACCATGCCTTAGATAAACCGGACGTGTCAAACATGGCATTCACCAAGTCACACAATGTGTGGTTTTTCCTCTCAGCTACCCCGTTTGATTGGGGTGAATAGGGAGGCGTCCTCTCATGTATAATACCATGTTTCGCACAAAAATCATCAAATATTTTGGGAAAATACGCACCACCACGATCTGACCTAAGACGTTTGATCTTTCTCTCTAATTGAGTTTCTACTTCAGATTTATAGATTTTAAAGTAGTCTAAAGCTTCATCTTTAGTTTGCAACAAGTAAACATAGCAGAATCTAGTAGAATCGTCTATTAATGTCATAAAATATTTCTTTCCACCTTTTGTCAACGCACCATTTATCTCGCATAGATCAGAATGTATGAGTTCTAATGGTGCCAAGTTTCTCTCCTCAGCTGCCTTGTGATCCTTTCAAGATTGCTTTGACTGCACACAACTATGGCACTTAGAACCTTTGACAATAGTGAATTCCGGAATTAATTTGAGACTAGATAGCCGATTCATTAAACCAAAATTAACGTGACATAAACGAGAATGCCAAACACTTGCATCATCATTAATACCGTCACAAATATGGTTTACTGACTTATTGTTAAACTCCAAAAGAGAAAAGCGGAACATGCCTCCGCATTCATAGCCTTTACTAATAAATTGTCCATGCTTAGACACAACTATTTTATTGGACTCTAAAACTACTTTAAATCCATCTCTGCATAGAAGGGTACCGCTAACAAGATTCTTGTTCATAGTAGGGACATGTTGCACGTTCTTCAGCTGGACAATCTTTCCCGAAGTGAACTTCAGATCGACCGTGCCAACACCACGAACAGAAGCATGTGACCCATTCTCCATTAGGACGTCTGTCGGTACCCTAAAAACCATACACCCCCTGAGGTTACAAAGATCTCAAGGGAAGGACATCAACTCAAATTGAAGACCCTCGGGGGCCCACTCGCCAGACGTGACCGGACCCGCTTCTCCAACATGGTTAACCTCTAGGTTGCCACGTGTACTGACTGACCAGAGTTATTACCCACAAGGGTGAAGCTCCGGGCTAGGTACTGGAACGGCACCTCCGGAGGTAACCCCTGACCGAGAGAAGCTCCGGACCTGACACGTGCCAGGCCACCCCGGAGCTTCCCGCTTCTCCCAAGCAAGCTCCAGAGCTGCCACGTGTCCATACGTCGGAGCTGGCCGCTTTAAACCCCCGGGAGACGTTGTAACGGCTCCGGATCTCCAAAGGACAGCCGCGGACTTCAAGACCCGGTTAATTATCATTAATTCCACATTAATGATATTTAATCGGATGATCTTAACACCTGTAACGGCACTGTCGGAGCTGTTACAGGGTTATTAACAACAATTAATCTTGTGTATCAATGCCAATAACCGCCAGGGCCACATGTCGGGCCAGGCTGACTTGTAACGGTTTGTCCTTGTACTATAAAAGGACAAACCGCCGATACACGAGGAGAGAACTCTCGAACACTTGGAAGCTCACAAGTGAATACAACACACACACACACCTGTGGAGTAGGGTATTACGCTCAGGCGGCCCGAACCACGTAAACCACCGTGTCACTCGCGTCCAAACCGCATTTCACTTTCTTAGATCTCCGCGCGCCCAAACCGAACCACAAACTCCTTCAAACACTTTCATAGTGTCAGGGGATCTGCCGACTCCAACAGTCGACAGTTGGCGCGCCAGGTAGGGGGGCGCCTGAGATCTTCCATAATGGTGAATTCTGCGGCTGGATCATCCAACGGGCAACCTGCTGCTCAGGCTGTCGGAGGCAATCCCTCCAACATGCAACCACCGGCGGGAGCCTCAGTTCCAGCGGGAGTCACACTCCCACCACCGCCATCTTCTCCGACAAGACATGCCGAACGACATGATGGTGCACCGGCGTCTCATTCTGCGCCGGCAAGTCGTGACAACCCAGAACACGCGCTCCATGCAGCGCGTGCTCTCCTTCAGCGACCACCACCTCCGGATGCATCTCAAGGTGCCATGGAGCAATGGAGAGCTGATATTGAGCATTTGGTCGCAGCAGCGGCCGAACGCCTCAACAATCAGGGTCCACCTCCTTCAGGGCGGGCCCCGTCGCAGCGACGAACGTTGTCTGGAAGACTTGGTCCACATGTCTCCAACAACCGGAGAAGAGCTGCGTCACAGCAAGTGACGTCGTTGCCCTCTGGGGCACGACGTGCCCATACTGCATCTCGACTTTCGACACACGACCTCCGGGCGGAGCTTGATCGCCGATACCGCCAACAGGATGGCCGTGTCCACATCGAGCGAGCTCGAGAAAGACGAGATGCTCAAGACCTTTCTACTCTGGAAGGAGTAGGAGGAGGCTGTTCCGCCCTAGCCATGCATCTGCGCATGGTTAGATGGCCACAGAAGTTCCGGCCACACTTGCCGGAAAAATTCGACGGGACTGTCAATCCCGTAGAATTCCTACAGATATACTCCACTGCGATCTCAGCAGCTGGAGGAAACGAGGCCGTAATGGCCAATTACTTTCCAGTGGCTTTAACTGGGACCGCCAGGTCCTGGTTTATGAGCCTTCCACCCAACTCTATTGACAGTTGGGAGGAGCTATGCCGCCAGTTCACCGCCAATTTCGGGAGTTCATACAACCGTCCGGGCACTGAACTGGACCTTTTTGCGGTCGTGCAAAAAGGAGGAGAATCTTTGCGGTCATTCATCCAGAGATTCTCTCAGGTACGTAACACAATCCCTTCTATCTCAAGCGCTTCTGTCATTGTGGCATTCAGACAGGGTGTACGAGACAAGAAGATGTTGGAGAAGCTGGCGATCAAAGAGATCACCAGCGTCACGGAGCTCTTCAGCCTGGCTGACAAATGTGCCAGAGCTGCGGAGGGCCGTGAAATGCACTCCAAACCAGCCCTGGAGGATCATAAAAAATCCTCCAAAGAAGAAGCCGCTACCTCCGGGAGTGGCAAGAAGAAAAAGAAGACCAACGGCAAGAAGAAGCCGTCGGCCGGCACATCCAACGTTGCAGCCGCTGCAACTCCTGGTGGCCGGGGGCCACGCCCCGAGAAGCGACCTCGACCGTCTTCTGAAGACGGTGGCAAATCCAAGATGTGGTGCCCCATTCACAAAACGGGCAGCCACAGACTGGAGGACTGCCGGGAGGTCCAAAACCTTGCCGAGCGCTACCACAAGCGCCGGGAAGGGTCTCCCTTCCGACAGAGGGAGGGAAAACAAAAGGTCGATGAAGCTCCGGCTGAAGAGGAGTTAGGGTTTCAAGACCCCAAAAAGGTCTTGAAAGCCGTCTACACCTCCGTCGACGATGATTCCGATGTCTCCGACAACGAGCGTCGAAAAACCATGAACACCATTTTTGGTGGATCATGGGACATCACCTCTCGTCGCGTCATTAAGACTATGCGACGGGATATGGCTGCTGTAGCTCCTACAGCTAGACCGGAGCCACATCGAAAGTGGATGGACACACCCATCACTTTTGATGCTTCGGACTGTCCTCAAAGCATGGTTGGAGCTGGTCAGCTACCCTTGATGGTATCTCCCACCATCAACAACATCCAGCTCCATCATGTCCTGGTAGACGGAGGTTCGGGGCTTAATCTCATCAGCTTCGAAGCTTTCACTAAGCTTCAGCTTCGACCTTCGGACCTCCAGCCCTCTCGACCTTTCTCCGGAGTAGGTCCGGGGGCCATAACCCCACTCGGAGCTATCACTCTCCCTGTTACCTTCGGGACCCGGGAGAAGTATCGCAACGAAAAGTTGATCTTCGACGTCGCTCAGATCAACTTACCATTCAATGCCATTTTGGGTAGACCTGCCTTGTACAAATTCATGGCAGCTGCTCATTATGGATACCTGGTGTTGAAGATGCCAACACCAGTAGGCGTTCTCCGGATCCGTGGAGATCGCACTGCCGGAGTAACTGCTCTGGAGGAACTCCATGCACTCACCACAGCGCAAGAGGAGGACTCCAGACAGAAGCAAGCTCCACAACCTCCGAGCATTCGTCAACGAGGCTCGACCTCTGCACCCCGTGTGCAGCCAAGCGGCGACACCGACATCCCCGTCAAAGTCGTCCAAATTGGTTCTGAAGTCACTCAAACTGCCCGCATATCGGGTGGTTTGAACGACAAATAGGAACTCGCGCTCATCACTTTCCTCCGGGCTAACGTTGACGTGTTTGCTTGGCAACCGTCACAAATGCCTGGGATCCCCAGGGAAGTGATTGAGCACAATCTGAAGATTTACCCCGACGCTCGGCCTGTGCACCAGAAACCTCGGAAGCAATCGGTAGAGCGACAGAACTTCATCCGACAAGAAGTGAAGAAGTTGCTCGAAGCCGGATTCATCCGAGAAGTCTACCATCCAAAATGGCTGGCAAACCCAGTCGTTGTGCCTAAAGCCGGCGGGAAACTTCGGATGTGCATCGACTACACCACACTGAATAAGGCATGTCCAAAAGATCCATTCCCACTACCTAGAATAGACCAGATAGTGGATTCCACCTCTGGGTGTGAGTTACTGTGTTTCCTAGACGCATATTCAGGATATCATCAAATCCGGATGTCTAGGGAAGATGAAGAACATACTTCATTCATCACAGTGGATGGATTATATTGTTACACAGCCATGCCTTTTGGTCTCAAAAATGCAGCTTCAACTTTTGTACGAGCAATGTACAAAACTTTCGAAGAACTCATCAGAGACATAGTGGAAGTGTACGTTGATGACATCGTGGTCAAAGTCAAAAACAAGGAGTCCCTCTTGGACACCTTGCAGGCTGTCTTCGACAAGCTGCGGGCCACCCGCACGAAGCTAAACCCAGACAAGTGCATCTTCGGGGTTAGTTCCGGAAAGCTTCTTGGTTTCCTGGTAAGTCACCGGGGTATAGAGGCTAATCCGGCGAAGATAAAAGCCATTGAAGACATGCGGCCACCAACCCGCATCAAAGACGTCCAAAAATTAACTGGATGTCTAGCAGCCCTCAGTCGGTTCATTTCAAGACTGGCGGAAAGAGCACTTCCCTTCTTCAAGTTGCTGAGGAAGTCCGGACCATTCCAATGGTCTGAAGAAGCAGAGAAGGCATTCGAGGAGCTGAAACAGTTCCTCACCACCCTACCAGTCTTGGTAGCTCCGAACCCTGGTGAGCCTTTATTGCTTTACATTTCAGCAGCTGACGAAGTCGTCAGTATGGTTCTGGTTGCGGAGAGACCGGAACTACCCAATACTCAGGAATCTAGATCCCTTCGGGAGGATCCGGAGGTTCCTGAAAGCGGGTCTGGGTCCCAGCTCCCAGACTTGGGCCCACAAGAAGCCACTTCGGAGGACCTGGATCCTTCCGATAGGATCCAAGTCATTCCTGAAGAAGCTCCGGGTTCTTCCACCCAGAACCCGGAGGTCCCCGAAGATAGTCTGGACCCCTCTGACAGGGTCCGGATCAATGAAGAGGAAGTTCCGGACCACTCCGGGAAGGTCCGGACCATTCAACGCCCAGTATACTTCATCAGTGAAGTGTTACATGATGCCAAGACTCGATACCTAGAGGTGCATAAGCTGCTCTACGCGGTTCTTATTGCCTCAAGGAAGCTTCGACATTATTTCCAAGCTCACAAAGTCTCGGTGGTAACCTCATATCCACTTCGAGCGATTCTGCATAATCCCAATTCAACTGGGAATATAGCAAAGTGGGCAGCGGAACTGGCTGAATTCGACCTCGAATTCATTCCAAGACAAGCAATCAAGAGTCAAGCGTTGGCAGATTTCGTGGCAGAATGGACTCCCTCTCCATTAAACCCTGGGGGCCCCAGCGAGCAGAAGAAGGAACCACAAGTTCCGGCCTTCACTAAGCCTCACTGGACCCTTTACTTCGACGGCTCCATGCAGAAGCAGGGAGCCGGAGCTGGAATCCTTCTCCTCGCACCAACCGGGGAGAAGGTAAAATACATGGTGCACCTTGACTTCAAGGCAACCAACAACATGGCGGAGTACGAAGCACTCATATATGGATTAAAGGTGGCACTATCATATGGTGTAAAGCAGTTGCTGGTCAAAGGAGATTCACAACTTGTCATCAAACAGGTGAAAGGTGAATGCTCCTGCAATAATCCCCAGCTGGTTGCTTATCTCCTTGAAGTCCAGAGGCTTCAGAAGGACTTCGAAGTCCTAGACCTTCGCCATGTCCAGCGTGCTCACAACGCTGAAGCTGACGAACTCTCGACCAAGGCGTCCACCGGAGCCCCGGCTCCAGACGGAACCTTTGTCCGGAGGTTGTCAAAACCCACAGTTCAGCCTGCCGAACTGAACGAAGGGGGCGAGATCAGCATCCCGAAGCTGACGGTCCCGATGGCCCTGTTACCATGGCAGCCATCAAGGGTCGTAGGTGCTGCCGGAAGCTCCGAGCAACCCAGCACGCAAGACTCAAATGCTCAAGTCAGTTCCGATGCATGGATCTCGGAGATCCGGAACTACTTGAAAGACAACATCCTTCCTGACGATGATGTATCCGCTGACCGGGTAGTCAGATTGGCTAAAAGATACACGTTGGTAGAAGGGGATCTCTACCGGCGCGGTGCCAACGGCATCCTAATGCGGTGCATCACAAGGGAAGAAGGCTGCGAGCTCCTCGCAGAAATCCATGGAGGTGAGTGTGGGAACCACGCGTCTTCCCGCACGCTGGTCGGAAAAGCCTTTCGGCACGGCTTCTACTGGCCTACAGCGCTCCAGGATGCTACTGAGCTAGTGAAGAAATGCAAAGCATGCCAATTTCATGCAAAGAAAATTCATACACCTGCTCAGCCCTTACAAATGATACCTCCTACGTGGCCTTTCGCTGTGTGGGGGATGGACATCTTGGGACCCTTCCCAAGAGCCGTCGGAGGTTACAAGTTCCTGTATGTCGCCATCGACAAGTTCACCAAGTGGCCGGAAGCTACTCCTGTTGTGACGATCAACAAACAATCTGCAATCAATTTTCTACAATCTATCGTAAGCAGATTCGGAGTCCCAAACAAGATCATCACTGATAATGGGACTCAATTCACAAGCTCTGCATTACAAGGATATTGCGAAGACCTTGGCATACAAGTTTGCTACGCTTCCGTAGCTCATCCTGCCAGCAATGGGCAAGCCGAGAGAGCAAACGCAGAGATCCTTAAAGGACTCAAAACGCGCACTTATGAGCATTTGAAAAAGCACGGAGCTAATTGGATCGAAGAGCTTCCGCCCACTCTATGGGCTAACAGGACTTCTCCAAGTCGGGCAACTGGAGAAACACCCTTTTTCCTGGTGTACGGAGCTGAAGCGATCCTTCCTCCGGAAATCACCTTGGGGTCCCTCCGAGTCCGGACCTTCGACGAAGCCGCGCAGGACCAGCTCCGGCGTGAAGACCTAGACCTCCTCGAGGAGGGAAGGTGCCAAGCAGCTGTTCGGAACGCCCGATATCGCCAAGCTCTACGGCGCTATCATCAGCGGCATGTACACAACCGACAGCTCGAGGAAGGCGATCTGGTGCTACGGAGAATACTATCCAGAGAAGGGCAAAACAAACTCTCCCCCGGCTGGGAAGGGCCCTTCCGAGTGATCAAAGTATCCCGTCCCGGAAGCGTTCGCTTGGCTGCCGAGGATGGGACACCTCTCCCAAATCCTTGGAACATCGAGCACCTCCGTAAGTTCTACACTTAATTCCACGGAGGTGAGTCTTAAGTAACTTGAAATGTATGTTATAGAGTCATTGTACAGAGTCGGGTAGTTCCTCCGGGAGAGCAGCCGGACCTTTCCCGAAAGGTTTGGAAAGCTCATGCAACACTTGATACAGTCTCCGGACTAGGAGTGTAGCTAATTACCCTGGGTTAAACGAGAAACCGAACACACTTAGCCTGGTTCCGTACCCTAAGAGTGTACTTGTTTCCCCTGTACCCCGGACCTATAATGAAAGACATCTTCATGTGAAATAGACTCCACGTGCATTCATTTTTGCATAAGGCTCAACATTTTTATCTTTCTTGTCTATAACAGAAACGTGCAATTCTTAAGAAATTCTAGTTAGACCGATTTACGTACGATTCGAGTTGAATTGTTGGATTTTTTAGATTTAAATATCATCTGTGGCCAACTCGCCTGAAAGCCACCAAGCCATTCTAGGGCCGGAGTGTGCTATCGACTTAGCCTGGTCAAGCACCCTAAGTACGCCACTCTACCTACATCCCGGCAGGCCAAAGTAAGGTGGGTCTATGGATAATTGGATCTAAAAGAAAAGACAATTCATCCAATTGTACTAAAAATCGTGTTCAACTTGAAACCCTCTTAAGAACCGTAAGCCGCGACGAAGTTATAGATAAGGAACGGATTTTACTGTTTTTCTTGGCTTAAGTGTGCAGGAAAAATAAACCCAACATTGATGAAGAAAAATCGGAGTTAACCAAGCTCCGACTCCCACTGGCGTTAACTTAAAGATGGTGAGAAGACTCTATCACTAGAGTCTGTTGCCAGCAAGCCAAGCGTGGCAAAGGTCATTGCCGGAGCTACTAAGCTCCGACACCTTGAAGTATTAACTATCGACACTCAACGTGTTGGTAGAGGCTATTGCCGGAGCTACTAAGCTCCGACGATGGGCAATGCCGGAGCTTCTAAGCTCCGACGATTTCAAGGGACCTTCACTATCGAAAACTTCGGACCAAAACTATACGAGTTCGAAGCAAATCTGTCTTCAACAAAAATCAACATCCTTTTGGTACATGTCCACAATCAAATTGTGCACATCTACCAGGGGGCCAAGTGAAGACAAAGATGTTGAAGACAAAAAATGAAATTCACGAAAAATTGAGGATTTCATTTCATTTGAAGACCGGAGATTACATCTGGGGACAAAGGATTACAAAATTGAGGAAGAAGAGAAGATACAAATAAAGGCTAAGAATGATAGTCCTAGACCCTATGGAAGAACTCGGCGACCTTCTGGGCGACCTCCGACACGCTGCTTCGGGTAGCTTCGCCCTCTCCTTCGACGGGACCTTCAAGCACCGGGTCCAGAGAGAATCGAGGGTTCCGGCTAGTGTAACACGTCAACACATACTCTGTGACGTTTCTAGCCAGGGATTGACCCTCGACCTCAAGCTGGTCCGCGATGACGTCGCCCACCTTGGAGAGCTTGCTGCCCGCAGCGCTCAACGCCTGCAATGCAAGGTCCGGCTCCGGCTCCGGATCATCCGGAAGCACGGGGCTGAAACCCATAGGCGCCAGCGCATCGTCGGCCTTGCTCAGGAACTCCCAAATTTGCAGGGAGTCCGTCTTCCTCAGGCTCTTCATCTCTTCCAAGGACCTCCGAGTCGCCGCCAGCTCCGAATTCTCACGGGAGAGTCGCTCAACTTCTTTGGCGTTTTGCTGAATCTTCGCAGCAACCCGCTTTTCGAGTCTTCCGAGCTCCTCCTCCCGGAGGTGGATCTTGTTCCGGCGGTCGACCAGGTCTTTCTCCCTAGCCTCTATTTTCTTCTCCCGGGCGACGAGGGCACACTCATACTCGTAGAGTTCTTGCCCTCGCACCCAGGTCTTCTCCTCCTCCTCGAGGCAGCGCTCTTCCAATTTTTTAGCGCGCTCCTCGATACCTTTGTCCGCCAGAGCTGTCTTCTCGGCGAGCTCTTCTTCACGTCGCAAGACGTCATCCCGTAGCTCCAGGAGTTTTTGCTCCTCATCCTCGAGCCGCTTTTCCCTTCCCTCAAGTGCCTCTCGGCGCTTGATGAGTGCGGTACTGATGGCTTCGAGTTGATCGAACCGAGCGTTGGCCACATCATTGGCAGCCTTAGCTTGGTCATGGTACTCCCGGGATTGGGCGTCGAGGTTGTGAGTCATGCTCTCCCTCTCGTCCAGCATCTCACCCCAGAGCTCCAGGCGGACCTTCTCCCGCTTGATCCATTCCTTGTCCTCAGCAATCCTCGACTGCGCCAGCTTGGTCTCGAATTGGAGTCTATTACGCCACCTCCTAAGGGTTTGGCGCTCCTCTTCAAGAACCTTGCTGTCGTGGAAGAAGGCTAGTTGGACTTGGCGTAAACTGGAGCAAGCGTTGTCGATGGACATCGACAGCGAGATGGGCTCCGGACCTTCTGGGGTCTCCTCCGCTGGTTCCAGCGGGTCTTCATTTACAAAAATTGGGTCCCACTCTGCGAGAGCGGAACCCCGAGCTTCCAAGGCACTAGGGCCCTCCTCCGGGATGGGCTCAGTCGCCACCGAAGAAGGTCCCGCCACCAAACCTTCATTCGCCCCCTCAGGCTGGGGGCCGGCAACTTCGTTCAGGCACTCTGGCTCCGCCACGGGTACCATCGACGTCGTCGCCTCCAATGGCTCCGGACGGGACGCTTCTTCTGAGGGAGGCTCAAGCTCCCTCGCCTCTTCAACCACCGGCTCTACAGCCGGCGCCTCCACCATCACCGGCTCTGCAGCCGGCGCTCCAATAACTACCGGCCCTGCGACTGGAGCTTCAGAAGTAACCGGCTCAATTGCCGGAACCACTTCAACTTCCGGCTCACACGCCGGGGCTTCAGCTACCTCCGGCTCAACCGCCGGGGCTTCAGCACTTTCCGGCTCTGAAGCCGGGACCGCTACTTCCTCCGGCTCGACAGCCGAAGCATCTACTTCTGCAGCGCAGGGGCCCGGAGCTTCAACCTCCGGAGCGGGTGCCGCTGGCGCATCTTCAATTCTGTGGTCCGGCGCTACCACGGGAACTTCTGGGGATGAGTCGAGGTCCATGACCACGACAGCCGGCGCCGGAGCTGTCGCAGCCTCCGCCTGGGGCGGCACCGGAGCTGGAGCAGAAGCCCTCGTAGCCTCAGACACTGTGGCTGAGGGCGGAGCTTCACTCCCCTTCTTGGGAACGCTGCAGATGAAGAATGAAGAAAATGAGCAAACAGATGCTATAATTAAAAGTTAATTGAGGTAAGCAAGAAAAATTACCTTGGGAGGCTCACGCACCAGCTTGCGCGGAACCTCTTTCCCGGACGCTCCAGGCTGGCCACGGTCGGCGTAGGAGCCCCGGGAGGACTCCCAGGACTTGCCGTAGTCACGGGCGTTTCCCGGGTCGGAGCTCTCCTTGACCGGGAGGAACTCCTAGACCTGGAGGCCCTCACCGCTTCTCGAACCGGAGTCGCCTGTCCGGAGCTGGCACCTCCGGAGGGACCCATCACGGGGACAGCCGCACTCCGGGAGGATCCCACCGCCGGAACAGTAGCGCTCCGAAAAGATCCCACCACGGGGACAGACGCTACAGCGGCGGAGGATCTTCCTTCCTGAGGACGGGGAACTGGCGGGGAAGTAGCAAGCCCGACGGACCTTCCGTCAGCATGTCGCAGCTTCCTCTTCCGGCTCTCCGGCTCCTCCGCCAGCTCCTTGCCTTTGCCGGTGACTTCAGCTCTTGGCTGAGAGACAGGGGCGGAGCCGCCTTCCGACAACCCGGGGATCGTCAACCGGGCGGTCGATCTTCTCTCGACGACGCCAAGGTCGTCAAGCGCGGGCATCTTCCGCCGGAGCTCCCTGCTGAACTCAACTTCCACGTTCAGGGGGAGGAAAGCCGGTGGCGGAGTCAAGTACTCTCCGTCTACATCGATGCCGTGCTGGAATTTCTTGAGGTGAAACTCCAAGGACTTCCCCACCATGTTGGACTTCAACCCGGTCTCAACCCGGTCTTCGTCCATCACGCTGTTGAGGGCACAGGCGAGCTTCTCCCTCCTCTTCAGCGGCGCCCACCTGTTGGACAGGAAGTTGCAGAACACCGCCTGGGGAGTCAATCCTCCCTCCACACATTGGCGGATCCTGGACAGGACGGGGTCGAAAGCTGCCGCCAGCACCGGAACTTCGCTCCACACCGACGTGTCAATGCCGGGCAGACCGTCTGGCAGCTCCAACCGCTCGTGCTCCTCCACCCGGACGACTACCCAATCTTTCTTCCAGTCATCCCACTTCCCGGAAGGGAACGACCGGAGGTACTTGAACGGGCACTTCTTGCGCTTCACAAAGTAGTAGAAGCCAAGGTACTCGTCACTTCGGCCGGTGGTTTGGACGGTGAAGAAAGTGCGGAAGAGCTCGATGCAGGGAGGGATGCCCACCCACATCTCGCAGAAGTGGACAAAGATGGACACAAGGAGGAGGGAGTGAGGGCCAAGGTGGTATAGCTGCAGACCATAGAAGTCCAGCAGCATCAAGAAGAAGGAAGAAAATGGTGGGATCAGCCCCACCATGGCATACGATGAAAAGTATACCATTTCGCCGGAGTGCTCCTTTTTAAAGGGAAGCTCCCCGCCGGCGCGGACTGAACGGTTGAAGAAGTCCGATGACCACCCCATGAGGGCTCGGACCTTCTTCAGATCGCTCTCCGTCTTCAAACGACTCTCACGCAGACCCAACTCCATCGCAGCACAGCTAGGCGAGAGAAGGGAAGCAAAGCACGAGTTGGGAGTTTGAGCGCAAGAACAGATGGAAAGCGTAAAGAACTCCCGGCGGTGCGCTTTCCTTCTTAAATAAGCCCTCGCAACGCTTGGATGGAAACTGCAGGAGAGTCAAGCATACTACTCAAGAATTCAACCCAGCCGATGACAAGAGGGCCCGGGACCACCCCGACGATCAAGTCGAGGCTCTTACCCAGGCGAACAGTTGTCATCACGAGGCGGGAAACCCAAAGGCGGCGGACTGACAAGGCGCGCGGAACCGATACGGTTTTCGTATCGGGAACCGACGACCTTCAATTGCGAGAGATCCGCACGTCAAAGATCTTATCTGCCGCCTGAGGTGCGCCACGCGTCAGGACTTAACCGTAAAGCCCCGCCAAAGGCACCTCCGAAGACCCGTGAAGACCCAGTTCAAGAGTCGCAAGTGTGGACCCACCTCCGGCGGAATGACTTCATCCCGTTAGCCTTCCCCGGAGGTAGGTCCAGGGGGCCACTGTCGGTACCCTAAAAACCATACACCCCCTGAGGTTACAAAGATCTCAAGGGAAGGACATCAACTCAAATTGAAGACCCTCGGGGGCCCACTCGCCAGACGTGACCGGACCCGCTTCTCCAACATGGTTAACCTCTAGGTTGCCACGTGTACTGACTGACCAGAGTTATTACCCACAAGGGTGAAGCTCCGGGCTAGGTACTGGAACGGCACCTCCGGAGGTAACCCCTGACCGAGAGAAGCTCCGGACCTGACACGTGCCAGGCCACCCCGGAGCTTCCCGCTTCTCCCAAGCAAGCTTCGGAGCTGCCACGTGTCCATACGTCGGAGCTGGCCGCTTTAAACCCCCGGGAGACGTTGTAACGGCTCCGGATCTCCAAAGGACAGCCGCGGACTTCAAGACCCGGTTAATTATCATTAATTCCACATTAATGATATTTAATCGGATGATCTTAACACCTGTAACGGCACTGTCGGAGCCGTTACAGGGTTATTAACAACAATTAATCTTGTGTATCAATGCCAATAACCGCCAGGGCCACATGTCGGGCCAGGCTGACTTGTAACGGTTTGTCCTTGTACTATAAAAGGACAAACCGCCGATACACGAGGAGAGAACTCTCGAACACTTGGAAGCTCACAAGTGAATACAACACACACACACACCTGTGGAGTAGGGTATTACGCTCAGGCGGCCCGAACCACGTAAACCACCGTGTCACTCGCGTCCAAACCGCATTTCACTTTCTTAGATCTCCGCGCGCCCAAACCGAACCACAAACTCCTTCAAACACTTTCATAGTGTCAGGGGATCTGCCGACTCCAACAGTCGACAACGTCGGAATCCCGGGCGAACTGGTAAGAAGTAAACATGGAAATGTTAGAACATACATGAACATTAGCACCCGTATCAAACCACTAAGATGGTGTTTGAGAAAAAGAAAAAACAGTAAAGGAATTACTGTACCCATCTGCATTGCTAGATGTCACGATGTTGACATTCTTTTTCCCTTTGCGATCTGCCCTCTCAGGACAATTCTTGGAAAAATGTCCCTGCTCCCCACAGGTGTAGCAGCAGTCATCATTGGCTTTGTTTGACTTCTTCTTGTTGAAAGCAGTAGTTTTGTTTGGCTTGAATAGAGACTTGTTCCCTTTGTTCTTGACATAAGGTTTCTGCACCATATTAGCATTGGCGCTAGATTGACCCTCGCCTCCTTTCTCAGTAGCGTCCTTAGCCCGAGTCTTCTCCTCAACATCAAGAGATGCTATCAGGTTTTCAACTGATATTTCATGTCTCTTGTGTTTGAGGGTTGTGGTGAAGTTCCTCCACGATGGAGGTAACTTTGCAATAATGCACCCAGCTACAAACTTGTCGGGTAAAGGACACTTAAGGAAATTGAGCTCTCTCGCAAGGCACTGTATTTCATGAGCTTGTTCAACTACAGAAGATTGTTAACCATCTTGTAGTCATGAAAATTCTCCATGATATACAGTTCACTACCTGCATCGGTTGCACCATACTTTGCGTTAAGTGCATCCCAGAGCTCTTTCCCGTCTGTGACTGTCAGATAGACATCACAGAGTCTATTATCAAGAACACTTAAGATGCATCCTCTCAGGACAGAATTGGCTTCCTCGAACTTTGTCTGTTCTTCAACAGACAAAGGACCTTGAGGCCTGCCCTCGGTTACCCAGAAGATCTTAAGCGATTGGAGCCAGAGCGTGGCCTTAACTTGCCACCTCTTGAAGTGCACACCAGAGAATTTCTCCGACCTCAGTGCATCGGCTAGAGTCATCATGTTCAACTCAGGAAATTGCCTAATAAGGTTTTTGGATTGTTGGAAAATAGAAGGCAATTTACTGAACAATTTCGGGAAATACGAGAAAACAACAGCGATCAGCAGACAGACGGGACGAGAATAACGGGTACCGATTTGAAGTCGAACGCACCGTTGTAGATCCGACGGCGAACAGCCACTGCAAGCATTGGTGACGATGTTGAGCCGCAGCACCCGATCTCCTCGGTAGACGAGCCGTGGTGAAGAACGCGAGCAGTCGCGCGGAGCACTTCCCAAAAACCTTATTCGCCCTCTCCCAGTGCAGGATCGCAAGGGCGAGCGGTTCCGGAGACCTGCTCTTCCGATCGTCGGTGCACACCGGCGATCGGGATGGAGTAGACTAGAAGGCGGCGCAAGGAACTCGAACGTGGTAACAATCTGATCGTGGGATGCCCTGCCGTACCGCGGACGCCCGAACTTATAGAGTCCCAGGAGGCGGTTCGTATGAGATCCGAACTGACTCTGCAGTCGTAGACGCGTCCGTCTCCAACGACTTGGACTCTGACTCGGTAGCCCCAAAAATTCGGAGGCCCAGAAGCCCAAAGCCTAATTATATTTTTCTGCAAAAATATAAAATCTGGGCTCGGCTTGAGGCTCGAATTCACACGAACACGCGCGCGCGCGTGTACGGGGCGGGGCGGGGCGAGGCGCGCAAGCGAGGAGTAGGAGGAGGAACGCGCGTAGGCCACCCCTCTCTTCCTCCCTTCTCTCTCACTCAAGGAGTGGAAGAGCAACTTCCCTTTTATGTAGGGGTTGCTCCACTTCTACTTCCCATGTGGGACTAAACACTTAGCACCACCCCCTCTTGCCCTAATGGGTCTTTGAGATTTATTGAGAATTAATTCTGAATATTATATGGGCCAAGCCCGTTTATTCCAACACTCCCGCCGACGACAGACAAATTTTGAATTTGGCCTGCTAAGAGCGAAAACGGTGGAGGACCAGAGCCTTTCCCTGGCCAGCGCTTTGCACCTCTCCTTGCTCTGGACGAAGTAGGCAATGAGCTGGTCTCTGTTGGGGGCACAGTTCTTCACAGCTTCATCGGTCACCTGCACCTCACCTCCTTTATGGCTGCTCGCTGCACCTTGCCCTCCGTCCAGTGTAACTGCACTTCGGCCCATTCTGCAGCTAGTGGTGGCAAAGATCGATGGTGAAGACAGCTGGTGGCGGCGAGGCGCAGGCGACTAGGGTGGGGCGAGGCGCGGGATATCGAGTCGAGTGGGTAGGGGTTCGGGGTGGAGCCGGAGATTGAGGCCACAGGTGGATATTTCTGAAGCATGTTTAGATGCAGATTGAATTTGTTTACTGGGCTGACTATGAGATGGGTTGAATTATAAAATTCGGATAACTCGCGTCGGGTACCTACGGGTAGAAAATAAAATTCGCATCCGTATCTGAAATCATTGATTCAGGTACAAATCATACCGCGGGTAAAAGTTTCTACCCATAACCATACCTCGTCAGATGCAATACCCGTTGAGTACCGAACGGACGGGCGTGACAAAGAGACGAGGTCTGCACGCTGCACATTAATAAGCGGTTGTAAATTTCGTCAATAATTGTGAGGGCAATCTGAAACCTCCACCTTGCACTTACATTAAGCGGTTGTTAATTTCATTGATAACGGTGAGGGCACTTTGAACGTTGAAAATGATGTATGTCCACTTTCTACACGTGGCAAATGAATACTCTGTCGACCTCTTCGCCTTCGTGGTTGGTTTAAAAAAAAATCGGAAATGGTTCCAAAATTCAATGATGATTATGAGGACACGCTGAACTAAAAAGCGTTGGGTAGGGAAACTACTGGAATTATCGATGTAAAATAGAAGCAACCGTTTTGAATTTCGAGCGGCAGTTTTGGAATTAATGCACACAACCATTCACTTTATTGCCCATGCCCTAATCAAAGGAGCCTTATCCTTTACTGACATGCATCTGATCCACAGCACCTCTTCATTTGCCATCTGAAAATGTTGATTGGCGCTAACCCACGCTGCCACGCACAAAATTCCCTGTGGTCAACTGCAGTGCTCGTACTAAATAAGTTGATGTGAAAAATGTAGAGCAAAGAGGTGAACGGAGTAGCAGATGCTAATAAGACTTTAGACACGCTCGCACGACCAATCGAGATATACATTTTTCTCTGAAATCCCTGCATTAAGAAGATCGAATACAAGAGAGTCAGCCTTTGAGATGTTAATTTTGAAGTCAATATTTTTCATCTTGTATTAGTGCAATATCCACAACAAAATTTTGCTCTTAAATTATGGACGTTTATACTTCCGGAATCACGATGAAGACGCGAGAAATCCATCTAAAGATCTAATTCCTTTTGTGGCGTCCTCTAGTCTCAGGTAGAAGGCTCACGTAGAAAATAAACAAAAATTTTCGTAAGCCCGAATTATATTCGTGATCATAGGAAAAAAGTTTATTTTCTTCAGCTAAGATTGACTCACAAAAATAATTGTTATTAGCGTCGGCCTGAAATACGGCCCATGAAAATATTGTTAAATTTTGTATACCTTGAATCTAGCCCACAAAATTACGCCGCCCCGATACCAGTGTCACAAAAATAAACCCAGATCCGGCAGCTAACCCTATCGTCTTCTCCTAACACTCCTCTCCTCCTTCGATCTGCGCCGCCTCGGATCCGCCTCTGGCTCACCGTCGGCCAGCGCATGGCCCTCGCCCTTCCCCTAGTTGTTCCCTTCCCTGTCCTCGTCGTTCTCCCCCACGGGACTGCCACTTCTCCCTACCGATCACAATTAAATTGTAAAACCTAGCCAAGTGCGAGGTCCCCCGCCGCCATGGGCGCCAGCAAAAAACTGCAGGGCGAGTCGATCGCGTCCTCAAGAAGGTCCGGGAGGGCATTGACGTCTTCGACAACATATGGAACAAGGTGCGCGCACCCCCCCCCCTCTGGCCACTCTAGCCATTTCGCCCTCCCTCCATCGTGGTCAGAGGAGGCTTGTGCGAGAAGCTTATATTTTTAGGATAAGATCGCTTTGGGACCGTCTGTCGAACCCTGAACTCTACTTGTAAGGCGTCTGACCTTGTCTATAAAAGACCAGACCGCCACTGTCGGTACCCTCAAGACCGGGTACTCCTGCATACAAGAAGAAGCTCTGAACCTGGCCTCCCCGTTGAGGCGGGCTCCGGGGCTGTCTCGCGTCCTTCAGCTCCGAGCCCCTTGCTCCCATCGAGGAGGGCTCCGGAGCTACCACGCGTCCTCCGGCTTTGGGCCCTTGCTCCCACCAAGGAGGGCTCCAAAGCAGCCACGCGTCCATCGGCTCCGGGCCCTTGCTCCCACCAAGGAGGGCTCCGGAGCTGCCACGCGCCCTGCGGCATCGGGCCCTCACTCCCACTGAGGAGGGCTTTGGAGCTGGAGTATGTCCCACGACCTGCAATGAGTCGTGGGCCCTGAAGAGTAAATGGTGATGTGTCATATCCAGTCGCGCATTGAAGGCGCACGCCTTCCCCAGGCGCACGGTGCTGTGCACGCCCCCTGTCAGGTACTGATGCGTCCAATCACATCATAGTGAATGCGCCACCATGGAGTAGGGTGTTACGCTCCTTGCGGCCCGAACCACGTAAAAACCACCGTCTCATACTCTCATCTGCTAGAACACTTGATTGAGGCCTAAACCCCATCGAACAAAGAACCTCCACAGGCTGCTCCTTAGCAGATCCGGGGGAAGTGTCGCGTTAACACTTCAACATTTGGTGCGCCAGGTAGGGGGCGTTGTCCCTTAGGAAGTTGCGCGTCCATCGCCGCCGAAGCACACAGCTTCGACAACTCCAGGAGGCCCGACGTTGACGTTTCTTAACGTTGATGGTGGGCAGCGCCGGAGCAGCCAGCTCCGGCACCACCCAAGGGGCCTGCCGTCGACGTTTTTACAGCGACGATGGCTGACGCAGGAGCAGCCAACTCCGGCACCACCCAGGGGGCCCGCCGTCAATGTTCTTCTCGTTGATGATGGGCGACGCCGGAACATCCATCTCTGGTACCTCCCGGGGGCCCGCCGTCGATGTTTCTTAGCGTTGATGGTGGGCGCCGCCGGAGCATCTAGCTTTGGCACCTCCCAGGGGCCCGCAGTCAATGTTCCACACGTTGAGGGTGGGTGCCGCCTTGGTTCGGTGACTACCTCGGTTCCATCACCGTCGGAGACTTCTCCGATGATGACCACACATCTCAATTCAACTTTGGCGCTCCCCAAGGGGCCCACCAGCGTCAACTATCCATGCTCCCGCGCTCCGCCGGGGCCTGCTGACGACATCCTGCGACTAAGTGGTAGGCGTGCCCAACCAGTTGGCCACACCTACCAGGGGGCCTTTAAGAGGTCTCATGGGCAGGACGTCATGTGGTTTCCTGCCACCACAGCGACAACGATGTCACCAAGGCGTTATGGTAAGTTCGACCTGAAGATCCACTGTAAGTTTTACTTTTGGCACATTGGGAGGTGCAGAGTATGCAGCCTGCTTAGTCTGGTCCTGCACCCTAAGTGTGTACACTTTGCCTCCCCAATGCCACTTCGGTAAAGCTTCACCCTGGGCGTAGTGGTAGGATAGTTTTTTTTTTTGAAAAGGGTGTCATAGCGTCTAGTAGCAGCGCTCGAAACAACTAAGCTCCAGTGGGTTCGGTCCAGGGTGTTCAACCTGCTTAGCCTGGATCCAAACCCTAAGCCTATACATTTTTTCTCCCTTGTCATCCGGAGCGGGTCGTTGCCTTCTTGTAAAGTCTGCATCCTCCTATGATTACCAAGTTAGAATAACCACTATCTTGCCCTATGCGCTGCTTAAGTTCATTTAATTACGCATTAATTCTATGATCATCAAATCATGCTTGTTCTCGCATATTGTCTGTCATATACTAGGGCACTCTCTCCCTGTCTTGCGTCTAGTGGAGTTATGCAATCCTTCTGCTGGCGGGTCTGCTTGAGGTTCTTGTGGTGTATTTGGGTTCTTTGGTTGTTTTTCTGCTCGAGAGTCTGTGGCGCTGAATGGTCACTCCCCTATAAAGTTAACGCCAGTGGGAGGTCCAGAGTGTACAACCTGCTTAGCGTGGTCCTACACCCTAAGCGTGTACACTTTGCCTCTTCAGCACTAACGGCTGAGTACAAGAGGTTGGACGACACACTCTCCTGAGCAGGGCGATAACCATAACCCGGATATCGTCGCACTGAATTATCCACGCACCATAAGCCTGGCTCGGGACCGTAAGACATAACGAGACTAAAAGCAGGAAGGGAGTAACTGACAAGCAAAATTATTTACATTATGCTTTAATTATTTACTTACTTTCGCATATCATCTGCCATATGCCGGATTACATTTCCCCTGTCTCGTCCGAGTTGGAGTTGTGTTATCCTACTAAAGGCGGATCCGCATGAGGTACCTGCAGTGTGTTTGTGGTCCGATGATCGTTTTCTTGGTCGGGGTCCATGGTGTCGAATAGTTCTAACTCCTGAAAGGCTAACTGGAGGTTTAGGGTGTGCAACGTTCTTAGCTTGGTTCTATATCCTAAGCATGCGCACCTTGCCTCCCAGTGCTAACAGCTGAGTATAGGGGGTTGGATGGCTCATGACCTGAGCAAGAGAGCAACCATACCCTGAATGTTGTCGCACCGAGTTACCCATGCTCCGTATCTTAGTTAAGGACCATAAGCCATAACGAAATTAAAGAGCAGGAAAGTGGTGACTGATGAGCGAAATTACTTTTTGTTTGTTTACCATGTGTACAGGACATACAGGGAGCTCGCCGCCATGTTCTACACGTCCGTGGTAGGCGCCGTCGATGCTTCTTCGAGCTCCGGCGCCTCCCACGGGGACCGCCGACGTCTCTTCTTCGAGCTCCGGCCCTTCAAAACTTAAGTTGGATTTTAATTATTTAATTATAATTTATGCAATTTACATTGATATAAACGTAATTAACATGTAAAAGCTGCTTAGTCATGTAACATGAACATGAAACTTTGGATGTATATTACAGGACTGAGTAATTTATTTTTCATATAGAGTTTATAATTTTATCATTCATATATTTGGCATAGAAAAAACGACTAATTTCAGCATATGTATGTCATGATGTGACTCAACATACAAATGACTTTAAACTTTGTCAACATATTGGTGCTTAAGTGAGGAATATGATACAACTCAAATTATACAATTTGGAGTTGTATAAATCACGATACAACCAAAATATCAATGTGGTGTTCCAAAAGATTTAAAATGAGCTTACTTCAATACATGCTGATGATCTCGTGGTTCTTATCTCACCATTGCAGCAGCACGACCTCACCGTGATCAAGGCCATCCTAGATGCGTTTGCAGCAGCCTCCTGTTTAAAAGCAAATATGAACAAGTGTCAGGCCTCACATATCCAGTGCTGTTATGGATGCCTTCGGCAAGACCTACCAGCACCTACAACTGAATACACACATGGTTGAAAGAAATAAATTAAATATACAATCTGATCACATTTGCATAATATGAAAATTCTTACTACACGCCCACGAGTAAAAGACTAAACTCACATTTGCACCTAAACTCATTTTTACCGCGAGTAAACGACGATTCGAACCAATATTAATTCTGCAGAATAGATCCCGAAAGAACGACATATACACACTTCCTGAAGCTGCACACAGTGCACAACACGGATGTCGTATGTGACTACCTTTCCCAAGTCACCTAATGTCGAAAAAAGGCTATCGGCCCGACCGAACAATGTTTCCCCACGCGATGTCCTAGACATACCCCGTGAAGGATTACCAACTGCCCTCTCAACGCCTGGCCAAGGTCATCATTCGACACGAGATTCCGAGGTACATCAGTTTACTAGCTTCCATATACTAGCATCCTCTCGGTACAACAACGATGCCTGTCCATAGGGTCGACTAAGAAATAGTCCTTAATCGACACAAGCAAGTCTATGCACACGGTATCCATGCACCGCTGCCCTACACACTTGCTCGGTCTCCAATTTCATAAAGTTGTGATCATTCCACCATAGTCCCTCTGGTGGACCATTTTCCCACAAGTAGTCTCATACTACTTGTTCTTAATGTGTGAGCATGGTAATTAGCATAGCGATAGGTAGGTCCTACTCCCATCCATACCCACGGTATTTTGGTCATGCAAGTGAGTTTCATTTCAATATGTTAGAAAATATAAGGCAATTTACTGAACAATTCCATAAAAGCACGTGGAAACATCAACGATTAACACCGGCAGACAGACAGGACGAGAAATATCGCGTACCAAAGCCGGAGAAATCGATGTAGATCTGGCGACAAACAGCCGTTGCAGACGTCAGTGGTGACGTTGGGCCGCAGCACCCGATCTCCTCGGTAGATGACTCGTGATGAAGAACGCGAGCAGTGGCGCGAAGCGTTTCCCAAAAACCGTAACACCCGGTTCTGAAAATGAACCAAGTGAATGCATATGTGCCCAGGATGTTCAACACATATACACGAGTGCGTACACATAAAATTACCACAGAACAAGATTAATTAACCCAATTTTTATTACACAAACCATATTATTCTCGAATACAAGTTCTAATGAATATTAATGATAAGTTCAACTAATGCAGCGGAAATAAACTAATTAAGCAAACTAAACAGCTAGGCAACATAAGCAATAGGGTATAGCACAGCTCCATGCAACACCACATGCAAAGTTGACGGTAGACACGGCCTAGAACTCCGCATTATCATCGTTATACTCCCAAATCTGACCTGCAACTGTTGGGGGGGGGATTGCAAGAGTGAGTACATGTCGTACTCAGCAAGTGTGAAAAGTATGACATGAGACTAATTCAAATGACGAATATAATAATGGTTGAGTGCTAAAAAGTACATTAAAACATTTGAAAAGCAATATATTACATGTATATTAAATAAACCCATCATAAACCATGTAGTTAAAATAATACCAGTCCATATTCCATATCCATCATCATATACCAATATCCATATTCAATACCAGAATTCAATTCATAACTATCCATAACCATAATACCCACCATAACCATCTCAAATCCCAATTTTCCTCTAATCATGTGAGGGTCCAGGTTGCTCATAACCGAGAGCACGGCTATCATGATAGTTTTAGACACACTCTGCAAAGGTTGTACCGCTTTACCCACGTGTTTGTGATTTTATCACCTTTTGATAATTATAGAATCTCAATTATGCCGTTTCACACTTCCTTAGGTGTGTGACCAAGAGATCACAAAATAGCCTTTACAAAGGAATTACTAGCCTATTTAGACCCCACTGAGGTTTCACTGGTGGCGATGTCTCCAACTGAGCACATCTTCAACCAAGGGCCCCCTCTTGAGCCATTCGGATCCCAGAGTAGTCCGACCAATCATCAACAAACCCAATCCGACTACTCCTTCCCCGAGCATTCTTAATAGTCCAAATAGCACTGGCAAAGTCCTAATTAATTAGATACATCGCACTCATACTTGGCCTCGTAGTAGCACTATAAATCCTAGATGGTCGCTCCACGAACCGATCCTTAGATCCAAAGCAAGCAAAACCACAATAACATCCAACCCATCCACGTACCGAGCTTGCTTACATCACCCATTACCATATCAGATTTAACCAGTTCATGTCAACCACAATCTCATTAATGCATAATTAAATTAAGTAGTGTAGTTGTTCTTCCATCCCAATTAATTAAGCGAAGGAAAAAGGTAAAAAATTCCATCCCAACTCTTTACCATATATCCCAGGTGATAAGGGTGGTTAAACAAAGCTAGTAAACTTCCTACCATAGGATTCCCATCAAATTGACACAAGCATGCAGTTTGCAAACAAAACATTTATTTTAAAAAAGGATCAATATGCTTCAAGTACACTTGCCTTGCTCTTGGGATTGATTCAGGTCAAAGCCTTCAAACTTTTGGTGTTGTAGATCCTCCGCAGCACTCTCTAGCGCAAATCCGTCTAATCCACACAATAACCATACAAGACAAGAAACACAATCAAAGAGTGCACAAATATCACTCAAGATGACATGATATGCATGATTAATGCAAATGCAAGATAGAACTTGTTAATAGATTGCTTTTAAATGATCACTATCTAGTTCTAATAGATTTTAACAAGTTTATACAGGTTCAGATTTGATTAGATCTAATTTTAGAATTAATTCAACACAATTTAACAAGGAAAATCAGACTAGTCCGCTAGGGACCGGACAAGTCCTCACTTTGCGAGATCAGCAGTTTAGGGTGTTTTAGATTGATGTGAATTTGGAGATTAGGGGTCGATTTCTCGCAAGAAAAAAGAATAGAAGGTATACCCGGTGTTTAGGACTCCAATGAATCAAGGATCTTGGAGGCAACACTTGGATCTTGATGATCTAGGGTTGATGATGAACTTGGAGATGAATTGGTGATGAAGAACAAAACTTGATGGAGATCTTGATCCTCTTTCGTTTCCTCCTCTTTTTCTTCTTGCTTGGGATCTCCTCCTCCCCCCTTGATGGTGGCTCTCCACGAACTAGGGTTTGGGTGGGGTGGAAAAGTGGCAAATAGATGTCAAACCAAGGGGTGGGGTTGTTTATATAGAGGTGGAGGCTAGAGTTAGATGGATTTCGAGTTTGAGATGAGTAGAGGCCGGTTTAGAGTCCCACATGGGCTCTAAAAGAGTTAGGCACGACGCCCCTAGGTCCACTTAACGTGAAACCCAAGAAACAAGTCGTGAAATAAAAGATCAACTCGGAGTCGCGAAATATGAGACAAGTCCGAAAAGGACCGGACTAGTCCGAAGTTGTCCACAGAGACCCTCTCCTTGATTTCCAAGATTTTGACCGATTGTTCGACATATGTCAAATCTGCCTCTAATTCCAATCCTTCCATTGACACTTGTTCTTTCGGTACTCTCAAGCACTTCTTGAGCTGGAAAACATGAAAGACATCATGTACATCTAAAAGATGAGTTGGCATCTCCAACTTATACGTTATTTCTCTTCTTTTGTCCAAAATCTTGAATGGTCCAATGTAGCGAGGTGCTAGCTTGCCTCTTATGTTAAACCGCCTATGACCCTTCATTGGTGACACTTTGAGGTAAATAAAATCTCCCACTTCAAAGGCTAATTTACTTATCCTATTGTCCGCATAGCCTTTTTGTTTTGATTGGGCAGCCCTCAAGTTCTCACGAATTATTTGGACTTGCTTTTCGGCTTCTTGCAACACGTTCCCAACTATATGCATCAAGGGATATGAAACTAGACAACTAACTAGCCTACATGGACATGGCAATGCTAAAGCATCCCAAAATTCTCTATTAAGCACACAAGCAAACAATATATAGCAAACAACACACCAACCAAAAACATATCGATTACTGAGTGCTCCTATGTGCTCTAAAGTGTCTGTTCTATCTAGGCTGCATCCTACGGTCAACCTATGGCTCTCATACCAATCTGTGACACCCGGTTCTGAAAATGAACCAAGTGAACGCATATGTGTACCCAGGATGCTCAACACCCATACACGAGTGCATTCACAAAAGAGTATATAGAAAGTTACCACAAAACAAGATTAATTAACCTAATTTTTATTACACAAACCATATTATAATCGAATACAAGTTCTAATGAATATTAATGACAAGTTCAACTAATGCATCGAAAATAAATTAATTAAGCAAACTAAACAGCTAGGCACATAAGCAATAGGGTATAGCGCAGCTCCATGCAACACCACAGGCAAAGCTGACGGTAGACACGACCTAGAACTCCACATTATCATCTTTATACTCCCAAATCTGACCTGCAACTGTTGGGAGGATTGCAAGAGTGAGTACATGTCGTACTCAGCAAGTGTGAAAAGTATGACATGAGGTTGATTCAAATGACGAATATAATAATGGTTAAGTGCTGAAAAGTACATTAAAACATTTGAAAAGCAATATATTACATGAAATAAACCCATCATAAACCATATAGTTAACATAATACCAGTCCATATTACATATCCATCATCATATACTAATATTCATATTCAATACCAGAATTCATCATAACCATCCATAACCATAATACCTACCATAACCATCCCAAATCCCAATTTTCCTATAATCATGTGAGGGTCCAGGTTGCTCATAACCGAGAGCACGACTATCATGATAGTTTTAGACACACTCTGCAGATATTGTACCGCTTTACCCACGTGTTTGTGATTTTATCACCTTTCGATGACTATAGAATATCAATTATGCTGTCTCACACTTCCTTAGGTGTGTGGCCAATAGATCACAAAATAGCCTTTGCAAAGGGATTACTAGCCTATTTAGACCCCACTGAGGTTTTACCGGTGGCGATATCTCCAACTGAGCACATCTTCAGTCAAGGGCCCCCTCTTGAGCCATTCGGATCCTAGGGTAGTCCCACCAATCATCAATAAATCCAATCCGACTACCCCTTCCCCGAGCATCCTTAATGGTTCAAGTACGCCGCACCCATACTTGGCCTCGTGGTAGCACTGTAAATCGTGGATTGTCGCTCCACGAACCGGTCCTTAGATCTAAAGCAAGCAAAACCACCATAACATCCAACCCATCCACGTACCGAGCTTGCTTAGATCACCCATTACCATATCAGATTTAACCAGTTCATATCAACCACAATCTCATTAATACATAATTAAATTAAGTAGTGTAGTTGTTCTTCCATCCCAATTAATTAAGCGAAGCAAAAAGGTAAAAAATCCCATCCCAACTCTCTACCATATATTTCATGTGACAAGGGTGGTTAAACAAAGCTAGTAAACTTCCTACCATAGGATTCCCATCAAATTGACACAAGCATGCAGTTTGCAAAAAAATATTTATTTTAAAACACGATCAATATGCTTCAAGGACACTTGTCTTGCTCTTGGGATTGATACAGGTCAAAGCCTTCAAACTCTTGGTGTTGTAGATCCTCCGCAACACTCTCTAGCGCAAATCTGTTTAATCCACACAATAATCATACAAGACAAGAAACACAATCAAAGAGTGCACAAATATTACTCAAGATGACATGATATGCATGATTAATGTAAATGCAAGGTAGAACTTGTTAATAGATTGCTTTTAAATGATCACTATCTAGTTCTAATAGATTTTAATAAGTTTATAAAAGTTCGGATTTGATTAGGTCTAATTTTAGAATTAATTCAACACAATTTAACCAGGAAAATCGGACTAGTCCGCACTTTGCGAGATCAGCAGTTTAGGGTTTTCTAGATCGACGTGAATTTGGAGATTAGGGGTCGAATTATCGCAAGAAAAAAAAGAATAGAAAGTATACCCGGTGTTTAGGACTCCAATGAATCAAGGATCTTGGAGGCAACACTTGGATCTTGATGATCTAGGATTGATGATAAACTTGAAGATGAATTGGTGATGAAGAACGAAACTTGATGGAGATTTTGATCCTCTTTCGTTTCCTCCTCTTTTTCTTCTTGCTTAGGATCTCCTCCTCCCTCCTTGATGGTGGCTCTCCACGAACTAGGGTTTGGGTGAGGTGGAAAAGTGGCAAATAGATGTCAAGCCAAGGGGTGTGGTTGTTTATATAGAGGTGGAGGCTAGGGTTAGATGGATTTTGCGTTTGAGATGACTAGAAGCCGGTTTAGAGTCCCACATGGGCTATAAACGAGTTAAGCATGACGTCCCTAGGCCCACTTAACGTGAAACCCAAGAAACAAGTCGTGAAACAAAAGATCAACTCAAAGTCGCGAAATATCGAACAAGTCCGAAAAGGACGAACTAGTCTGAAGTTGTCCAGAGAGAAATCGGACAACTCTGGAAAAAAATCGGACAAGTCCGACTTTAGTCACAGAGGAAAACAGACAAGTCCGCTGGAACACCAGACTAGTCCGGATAAGTCCAGGTACTTAGCAAATTTTTAAGGATTCTTGGAACACCGGACTAGTCCGCATAGGACCGGACAAGTCCGAAAGTGTCGAGAGGCAAAGTCGAACTAGTCTGCAGCAAAAACGGACAAGTCCGACGGAGGTCAGAGAGAAATTGGACTAGTCCTCACCAAAATCGGACTAATCTGCACTTTTTAGAATTTTAAGTGTGCTTTTGTTCCAAATCAATTTTAAACTTATTCCTATTTATGTGAATTAATGTTAAACATGTATATGAATGTGTGTAGGGTATGATGCATGAAAATGAGGGTGTTACAAAAATCATATTCACCCTCTCCCGGTGCAGGATCACAAGGGCGGGTGGCTCTGAAGACCCGCTCTTCGGATCATCAGTGCACGGCAGCGCTCGAGATAGAATATACTAGACAGCAGCACAAGGATGGCGAACGTGAGAAACGATCTGATCATATGATGATCTGCCCACCGCGCACGCCCTTATTTATATTCCTGAGAAAGTGGTTCGGTTGCAATCCGAAGGACCCGCATCCGATCTGACTCGGTCTCGAAAGCCCAAAAAATGGAAAGCCCAATTAAATGTTCTGCAAAAATATAAAATTTAAGCTCGACTTGAAGTTCGAATTCACACGAACACACGCACGCACATGCAGGGCGGGGCGTGGCGAGGAGGAATGTGTGGGTCACCTCTCTCTTCTCCTCTCTCTCACTCAAGGAGTGGAAGATCAACCTCTCTTATATGGAGGGGTTGCTTCCCTCCAACTTACCATGTAGGGCTAAAGATTTAGCACCACCATCTCTTGTCTTAATAGACCTTTGAGATTTATCAGAATTAATTCTGAAATAACTATTGAATCTAACCCATTTATTCCAGCACAATACCTAGACATAAGGCACATTCAACAATAGACACATAAACATGTGAATTTGTAAAAGACTCAACACCGGAGTATGAACAAAACCGGAGCTTGCCTTGCATCAATTCAGTGGATATGTTAGTTTCCAGCAGCCGCTCCTCACGCCTGTGTGTTAGCTCTTTGATCACCTCGGTCCCTATTGAGATGCCATGATGATGCATATGTTAATTGCACATGTAATTGATGAATAAAAGAAATGGTAAAGACGTGGGAAAATGTTATGCAAGTGGTGATGAACTGGAATCAGGTTATACAGAGAGTTCGTTTTACATTGTTATCTGCAGAAAATTCTTTTAGAGTGTTGTTTATTTCTTATGTGTAATTCATATTAACCTTCATGGCGGGTGGTACAAGTCAAGCAATAAACAGAGATAAGTATAGCAATGCAAGCTGACTGTTTTACAGCAGGTTACAGGACATGAGAAGAGTTACTCCACACAATTTTAGAATTTTCTAAGTATCCTAGCTCCCACAATAATTTTTTTGAAGGCTTAGGGTTAAAGGATTTTTTTTTTGAATCGGATAACCACCTCCATTTCTATAGAAACAAAGATCATTGGATTACACAGCATCATCACCCATATCTCCTAGTTCTACTTTCTATTGAACCACTGAGAGAATGGATGATCAAAATGTTTCCATTGGAAGTTAACCGAAAACGAACCCACAGTTTTTAGACAAGACATAGTCTAGTACAGTGCCAACTAAGCCTGTACCACAAAATCTTAAATTCATGGTTTAAGTCTTTAATAGGAACAGGAACAGTGAGCCTCCCACTTCTGTTATAATCTCGGATGATCACCCTGTATCGCCCTGCCTGTGATCTGGTTCCGGCAACAGTGTAATCATCCCCTAGGCTTGCATCACATTGCCTGCTTCCTTCATTATCAGCTCAACTCCATTTTTAATGATGTCCTACATTTCTTTAGAGTAATACCCTGCCTAAAAAGATATTAGAAAGCAAGCAAAGAACAAAATGTCACAGGGGTGTTTAATATTCTTCCCCTCAAAACACGCTTTGTTCCTTAACTTCCACGTGGCCCAACAAATAGCTGCAATTCCTAGAGAGGAAACAGATTCGCTCACAGGTAAAGAAATCTTAATCCACTCCCAATATTGTTTCATATCTATTGATCTATTTAGGATTCCAAAATATTTAGCTAAAATCCCCCACACTACTTTCATACAATTACAGGAGAAGTTAGTGGTCGATATTTTCCAACTCGTCACAGAATCTTTAAGTAACATCCCCAGACCAGTTTTTCCTGCTCATCTTATCTTTAGTAGGGATGCCCCTGTTTTCAATAAGCCATAAAAAGGTTTTCACCTTCGGTGGAATTTTAGCTTTCCAAACTTTTTTTATTACAAATACCAGATTCATTGCAAGTCAGTCTTTGGTACATCGACCTGACAGAGAAACAACCACTATTTGAGTGTAGAGGTGGCCAAATGGGTCAGCCCAAAGCACGACTAAAATGGCTCGGCACGAGCACGACCCGACCCGAAAAAATCGGACACGGGCCATGCTCGGGCCTGGATCTCCGGCCCGTCAGGCTAGCTGGCACGGCCCAATTAGGACCGACACGATCGGCTCGCCGGGCAGTCCGGCCCGACACGGCCCGTTTAGGTCCGAATAGTGATTTTTTTGTTATTTTTATTATTTTTTAACTAAAATAGGCTATGGGCCGGCCCGCCCCAGCACGGCCCGTTATGGCCCGAAACGCTTAAAATAGATCCAGGCCGTGCCTGGGCCTGGACCCCCGTTCCGCGGGCCGGCCCGTGCCGGGCCCAGGTTTTTAAGGCACGAGCCCGGCCGGGCTCGGGCCGGGCCGGCCCGGCACGGCCCATTGGCCACCTATATTTGAGTGTATCCATTTTACCTTATGCTCGCTGGATGATAGAGTCTGTGTATTTAAGAGAGCTGCCAGATTGTACCACATTTCACAGAAAATAACAAGCAAAGGAAGTCGAAATTGAATACACCAATCATCATGCGCCACTTGACTAGCAATAATGTTTTTGTTAGCAGCAAACTCAAAAAGCATAGTATGAGATAAGCATAAGGGTTTATTACCTAACCAAGTATCTAACCAGAATCTAATCTTCTTGTCATTACCCATTATAAATCTTCTGCCAAAAGTGTATAACTGCTTAATCTTGATAAGGTCTGACCACATTGGAGAGTCAGATAACTTTCTGTTGACTGATCCAATGGGATTGTCTTTAACATATTTAGCTAAGACAATATTTTGTCATAATCCATTTTTACTCTCTAATTTCCATCACCATTTTGAAAGCAAACTAATATTCACTTTTCTAAGATTTTTGATCCCCAGGCCACCCTTGATTTATTTTTGCAAATTATATCCCATTTGTCTAAGTGGTATTTTTTCTTTGTGCTACCACCTTGCCAAAAAAAACTTCCTTCTAGCATTTTCCATCCTCTCAATAACTGCTTTAGGTAACAAAAATATGGACATATGGTAGGTAGGAGTGTTAGACAAACTTGCATTAATGAGCACAGTCCCACCTGCCATAGACAAATGACAGCATTTCCATAGCTCAATCTTTTTTGCTACTTTCATCTCCATGTTGTGCCAATCCGCCACATGAATTCTTGAGGCCGAGATCGGCACCCCAAGGTATTTAATACGTAAATTCCCTACCGAACAATTGAAAATATGGGCAAACTAACCATCAGTATCGACATCAGAACCAATTTGGATGTCTTTGATGAGAACGTCAGTGTCGCCGCTTCGTTGCACATGAAGTGCAGAAGATGAGCCACGCTGACGTGAGCTCAGAGGTTGAGCAGCTTGCTCCTTGCCGGATCCTTCTTCCTGCGCTGTTGCAAGCGCCTGAAGTTCCTCTAGCGCAGTTACCTCGACAGTGCGGTCCCCTCGGATCCGGAGTATGTCTGAAAGACTCGGCATCTTCAACATCAGATAGCCGTAATGGGCTACGACCATGAACCTATACAGAGTTGGCCTGCCATCATTACCAGATGGTGTTGAAGGGAAGGCTGATGTGTGCCACATTACCAGCTTCTCGGACCTATACTTTTCAAAAGTCTCAAAGGTAACCAGAAGAGTAACCGATTCGAGAGGTGTGATGGCTCCCGGACCTACTACGAAGAAGATATGTGAAGGCCAAAAGTCCGAGATGTTGAGCTGGAGCTTCGCGAATGCGACAAAGCTGAGGAGGTTGAGCGCCGCACCTCCATACACCAAGACATGGTAGAGCTAGATGTTATTGATACCCTAAGACCATCAAGGGTAACTGACCAACTCCGGTCATGTTCTTCGGGCAGTCTGAAGCATCGAAGGTGATAGCAGTGTCCATCCACTTCCGATGAGGCTCCGCCTTAGCAGTAGGGGATGCAGCAGCCATCTCCCGACGCATAGTCCTCAGGATGCGTCGAGAGGTGATATCCCAGGACCCTCCATATATCATATGGAGCGTCTTCTGACGCTCATTGCCGGAGGTGTCAGAGTCGTCATCAACAGTGTTGTAGACCGCCTTTAACGCTTTCTTGGCGTCTTGGAAGCCTAGCTCCTGATTAGACGGAGCTTCACTGACTTTTTGCTTTCCTTCCCGTTGGCGGAAAGGAGGTTCTTCTTGACGCTTGTTGTTGCGTTCAACAAGCCTTTTGACCTCGCGACAGTCTTCAAGATTGTGGGTTGTTGATTTGTGAATCGAACACCCCATCTTTTCACTGTCGCCATCTTTGGACGATGGTTGAGGTCGTTTGTCGGGGTGTGGCCCCCGAACACCAGGTGTTGCAGCAGCGGCAACGTTTGGTGTTCCGGCCAGTGACTTATTCTTGCCATTTGACTTCTTCTTTTTCCCACTACTTGAATTGGTACGGAGCCTTTATAAGGTCATTGCCATCTTTGACAAAGTTAAACATGACGTTTGCTATGTAGATTGCCACATCTGTCTCTTTAGCCTTCTTTTGTCTGCGATTGTTTTTTTAAATTCTTTTTGTGATATTTGACTGTACTGTTTTGAGTCCTGTTTCGCCTCAAAGTCGAAATTCGTCTTTGCAATTATTGTAAGATCAAGTACGAAATATTAGACATTTACAAGCACCAGATGAATAACAGGTCTATTTCGAGCTTCTCTCGATAGAAAAGGCTCCACAGGTTTTGAAAGAAAAAGTTTTGTTTAAAGTCTCCACTACTATAGAATGCTTCTTTCGGCATACGAAATATGACAGGTCCAAGACGATATTTAGTGCTGGCGGTGATGTACCACTCTGCATTCTCCTGAGCGTGAAATGTTGTTTGCTTAGCTCTGTCGATGTCATCAACGACTTCCCATTCCAAAAGTTATTCGGAAAGTTAGGAGGAACGTCCTCAATCTGACTATATTTCACGCCGTTTTCTTCTCACTCCTCAATATCAACTCTATTTTTAATGATGTCCTGCATTTTTTGAGAGTAATACCCTTCCCGAAAAGATATTAGAGAGCAAGCAAAGAATTGAAATTTCTTGAGAGTAATACCCTGCCCATGTTCTGTTTAGACTTCACTTCCAATGTAATATCAGAGATGCTAAAAAAACATTGACCCTACACTTGCGTTGCACATGGCATAGCAGTGTAATCCTTAAGCAACTTAATCTGTATAACAAAAGACTGCCTCGTGGCCAACTTTCCCACAGCTAACAAAATGCTTAGCATCAGGACAACTGTTAATTCTATGTGCAGTACTGCCACAGTTATAACAAGCAACTTCAGAGTCATGTTTAACATCACTTTTCTTATCCTGGAAATTACCCTCATGACTCTGTTTGTGCTTCATTTGGGTCTGAGCATGAATCCTCTACAGCTGAGCTTGAATTAAATCATCATCTTTTTTCCTCACAGCACTAGCAACCATAAACTCCCCCAGAATCTTTGTTGTTTTGCTTCCCCTGGCTGTTGAAGCACTGTGCTCTCCCTCCATCTTGTTCCAAGAATTGTTTAACTGTCATGTTTGATTAAATCTGAAACTGGGAAGGCACGTTAGAGTGTAAATGACTTTGTAAAGTAAAAACTTAAGCTGCAGTAGAGTTACACAGAAGTTTCAGATATTAATTGTTCTAATAATCAAGTTATTGGTAGTTTTGCCCTCACTTTGACTATGATCATAGGAATATAAATCAGTATGTCATGCTTGATTATGATCATAGGAATGCACATATGCAAACGTGAAGCACTGAAATAACCAATTATGATTTCCTCTATATCTAGATTAACTAGCTAACATTGAATTATTTTAGGGATTGCTGAAAATAGAGAGGTGGGATGTCACAATTTTCTCGTGGATTGTGTTTATATAGTAGATAAGTATCGTTTCGTTTCCATCACACCACATATGGTTGTGAAGCCTTGCACCACCATCTTTGAAGGCAAGTTGGGTCGATTGGTGGACTCGAAGCCGCGGTCGCCTTACTAAATGTCGCCATTGAGAGGGATTTGACTCTCTCACCTGTTGCTCATCCTTTAGTTGTTGTGAAAAGAGAGGAATCGAGGGGTCTTTAGATAGAAGGATCTCAACGTGAGTTGATTGCCAAGTGCAGGTGATCTCGGACGAGTGTATACTGGTAATTCTAAGTTAGTAGACTTGTGTAGCTACACTATAAAGGTTGGGTTGGGTCGTGCAACAACTGTAACGTGCACCTTAAACGTGTTTTTCCTATATTTCCTCTGGCTAACAATCCCTTCCCTTGGTAGTAATAGGAGCTATACGAAATATCTTTAATTTGTACATACTATTTTTTTCTCTTAACGAAATAGACACGTTCTCGAAAAAATTATCAATTAATGCTTATGGCAGCAACAAAAGACATCAAACATAAATGAATACTCAAGAGGAGGACAACCAGGTGCACAACAAACTTACCCGAGTAAAGATTTTATTTTCTGTTCCAAAGACTTTGTTTTTCTCTCGATAATATAGAAGTTACCAACAAACTTTAAAGTTCCATCATGTCCACTGTCAGCACTGGGCTTTTCTTTGTCTTTGCCACTGTGATTTGTTCATCACAGTGGTAGTGAGAACAAATCTCAGAAAGATGTTCATCAAGTTATCATTTTCCGACTCCACTTCTGTGTAAATAAAACCGCCTATTTCCAATCAGTACACGTTAGACTTTTGGTATGACAAGAGGGTACAAAACAGTCACTTGGATCCGTGCATACTCATTGCATATTGTGGTTTTCATATCTACCTTTTATGTTGCACCCAACATCGATCCCACTGGATTAGTTGTTCCCCGCTGAAAGTGCATCTAGGCATCCCCGTGGGTTTTGGATGATTGATGACGACAATTAAGAGGCTAATGAGATAAAGTGATCTTAAGTACAGGTACAAAAATTGAAATGTGATGAAAATCCTCAAAAAGGAAAAGGATAAAACGGGCGTTAAAGACTCAAGCGTAGAAATTAGGGTTTCTATGGTGTTGAGCTTATATGAGCCGTGTCATGTGAGAGGGTGGATGCATCATGTGCAATGAGATCATTCTAGAGGACTCAAAGTAGTGGTTTAGTGAAACACCTAAGTAAGAAGCCAAAAATGAGAAAAACCCTAGGAGGCCGGACTAGTCTGGGCCTCAAGGCCGGACTAGTCCGGCCAGGCAGACAAATCCGTTTTGAGACGGACCAAACGTCTCTAGAGTGAATCTGAGTGAATTTGGAGTTAGGTCCGAGAAGTCCGAACTTGTCCGTTTTTGGACGGACTAAAACTCTCTGGAGAAGTTCGAACTTGTCCGTTTGGGTATGGACTTGTCCGTTTGAGACTTAGTGAGATAAACCGAGAGAAACCCTAGAGGCCCAGACTAGTCCGCCGCTGTAGCCGGACTAGTCCGGGCCAACCCAGAAGAGTCCGTTTTAGGACGGACCAAATGGTTTTGTTCCACTTCGGACTAGTCCGTTGTTGATCGGACTAGTCCGTTGTCTAGTGACCATTTGAATTTGGAAATTTGGCGAGTAGCGTGACGATTGTCGCTCAGTGTGGCAGTTCTCGAGAACTGACCAGAGGTCAGTGGTTCCATGAGGCCAGACTAGTCCGGGTCCAGAGGCCGAACTAGTCCGCCCTTCTGCTGAGGTCAGCAGAAGGGGCTCGGAACCACTATAAAAAGGGGACCCCGGGCTCATTTGAAGAAGTCTTGAACCCTAGCGCCGCCACAAGCATCCTAGAGCCTTCCAAAGCCTTCTACTCGTCTTACTAACCCTCTAAGAGCAAATCTTGAAGAGATTAGGGTTTGGGGAGGAGAGTAAAGGAAGATCATCACACTTTGACTCTCGGTTTGATCTCTTGCACATTGTATTGTGTTTTGTGGCTTGTGTGAGTTGAGCTTTGTGTGCTCCTCATTATATTGATTTGTGGGAGCCTCAAGTTGTGAGTAGCCCCATCAAACTTTGTGATTGCCCATTGATATAGTGGAAACCAAGCCGACCATCGTGGTGGCTTGGTGAGAGAAGGGTCAAGTGAGACCCAGTCCTTGTGTGGACTTCTCAACGTGGATGTAGGCTTCTTCATGGAGAAGGACCACGGGATAAATCTCAGCTCACTTGTCTTTCACTTTTTCGTGATCACTAGTATTGCTATTAGGGTTCATATTGCTCTTATTGCTTTTCACTTTGATCATTATTGCAAACTTGCAATCTAAGTGTTTGAACTCCACAATCTGAACTTCACTAGTTTGCCACACATTGCTTATCTCTTTGGTGAACTTTAAATCCGCAAATAACTTGTAGAAACCAAGTTTTAGGGTTTTCACCCCGTGCTGAGCAGACTAGTCTGGTCACAGGAATTTAATCCTGTTTGATTAAGTCATTTCATTTATTATTGTCTATTCACCCCCCTCTAGGCGACTTTCACCCGCATTAGTTGTTCGGTCCGCTTCAGCGTGCCAACCTCCACAGCATTTGCAACTTCGGTGACATTGTAAAATAACGTCTATGGCAGTAAAAAATAAATGAAACATGCATAAATAATGAATACTCAAGAGGAGAGGAACCTGACAACAAGTTGCACAACAACTTACTCGAATAGTAGTGATGATATCCTCATCCTTGGCCACTGAAGAAGTTGTGGCGGCGATGGTATCCTCATCCCTTTCTTGCATCAACGGTTCGATCCGCTTCAGCGTGCTAGCCTCTGCAGCCTTCGCACTGCGTGACATCGTAAAATAACGCATACGGCAACAACAAAAGACATGAAACATGAATGAATACTCAAGAGAAGACGAACCAGACAACAATTTGCACAACAACTTACCTAAATAGCGGCGATGGTATCCTCATCCTTGCCTATTAAAGGAGTCGTGGAGTGGGGTATCATTACTTCGGCACCTTCCTGAGCATTTGTGATGCTCGTGTGCTTCATAACTGATTCAGAGGTGCCATTGTCATCAAGTGATTGAGTCTCCAAATCAACATTAATGGGCGACGTCTCGTGAGCTACAGGTTCATTGTTTGTACGAGATAATTTTTCTAGCAGTAGTTCTCGTATCTTACTTCTTTTCTTAGAAGAATCATCTTCAGTTCCAAACCAATCCGGAATAAATTGTAATACCAAAATAACTTATTTAGTGTCAAAATTTTGAAAACACAGTCACGTAGATAAAACTAAGAACAAATCAACAAGTACAGAAAAATAAAGATGGTATCACTAACCATGCTAAGTTGATCTCTTGTGAACCTTTGTATTACTTTTTTTACAAAGTGTTCAATATAAAGAAGAATAAAGATACCACAGTCTTTGTCCTGCTGTGAACCTAGATAGCAGGAACAATCTTCTGACAAATTAGAAGTGTAAAAATGCTCTGGTACTTACTACAGCATAACTGTAATCTGGAAAATTAATAATGCAAGTATTCAACGAGTTGAAGTCACAAGCAGAGTTAAAATATTAATTGGATAAAATATTGATTTATATGTCTATCGAACTATTTCCTTGTCTACATGCTTGACACGATCGTCTCATATGTCCTCAAAAATTGAAATGTTAGAAGGAGAATTATTTCTTAAATATTGGCATTCTTTTTCAAGTAATCTATAACATGTATAGCTGACATAAAAGGTTCATTTGAGTTTAGCTTAGTTCTTAATGGAAGAACAATGAAAATATAGATTAAATGTTGAGATTGGTCACTTACTGCACAACATTGTTAAAAATATTATCACTATTATGTATTCAACGACCAGAATCCAAATGAAGTATGATCCGGAATTGCTCTCTTTTGATAGCATACATATAATTCTTAAGCTCCAATGATCGCTGATTTAATCAGCGATCATTGGAGCTTGACAATTATATGTATGCCTTCAAAAGAGAGCAATTTCTGACCAATCATACTTCATCTGAACTGTGTCATTAGAATACATAATAGAGATAATATTTTTTTACAATGTTGTGAGGTAAGTGACCAATCTCAACACTGAGTCTATATTTTCGTGATTCTTCCATTAACAAGTGACCTAAACTCAAGTGAACCTCTTATGTCAACTATGTTGTAGATTACTTGAAAAAGAATGACAATATTAATAAATAATAATTCTTCTGACATCTCAATTTTGGAGGACATGGGACGATCGTGTCAAGCATGTAGAAAAGAAAATAATTCAATAGACATATAAATCAATATTTTATCCACTTAACATACTAAAGATATTATGACTCTGCTTGTGACTTCAACTCGTAGAATACTTGCATTATTAATTTTTCTGGATTAAAGTTACACTGCAGTAAGTACTAGAGTATTATTACACTTTTAATTTGTCAAATGATTGTTACTGCTATCCAAGTTCAGAGCATGACAACGACAAAGACTGTGATATCTTTATTCTTCTTTATATTGAACACTTTATAAAAACCACCAAAAAGGTTCACAAGAGATCATCTTGGCATTATTAGTGATGTCGTCTTTATTTTTTTTGTACTTGTTGATTTGTTCTTGTAGTACTTTTATCTGTGTGAGTGTGTTTCCAAAATTTTGATACTAAAGAAGCTGTTTTAGTATTACAATTTATTCCGGATTGGTTCGAAACTGAAGATGTTTCTTCTAAGAAAAAGAGTGAGATACGAGAACTGCTGCTAGAAGAATTACCTCGTACAAACAATGAACTTGTAACTCATGAGACGCCGCTCAATAATTGATTTAAAGACTTGGTCACTTGATGATAGTGGCACCTCCGAATCAGTCATGAAGCACGCGAGCATCACGAATGCTCAAGAAGGTGTCGAAGTAACGATGACCCACTCCACGGCTCCTTCAGTGGTCAAGAATGAAGATACCATCGCCGCTATTCGGGTAAGTTGTTGTGCAACTTGTTGTCCGGTTCATCTCCTCTTGAGTATTCATTCATGTTTCATGTCTTTTGTTGCTGCTATAGGCATTATTTTACGATGTTACCAGAGTTGCGAAGACTGCGGAGGCTGGCACGCTGAAGCGAATCGAGCAGCTGATGCAGAAAAGGGATGAGGATACCATCGCTGCTACGGCTCTTTCAATGACCAAAGATGAGGATACCATCGTCGCTATTCAAGTAAGCTGTTATGCAACTTGTTGTATTGTTTGTCTCCTCTTGAGTATTGGTTATTCATGCATGTTTCATGTATTTTGTTGCTTCCATAGGCGTCATTTTACAATGTCACCGAAGCTGGGAATGTTGTGGAGGCTGGCATGCCGGAGTGGATCGAACAACTGATGCGGGAAAGAGATCACGAGGTGGTAAAGAGGATGATTCAAGCATTCATGCCTCGAAATGTCACTCTTTGCTCACTAATTCGTGAAAGTTTGGACTTTCACAAGATGACTCCCGAAGAAGTGCTAGGGAGGATCATCAACCATGAGATGATGGAGCAAGAAGCGATGTTCTACAATGATCTACAAAAGGTTTCCTCCTCCAAGAAAAGGAATGTTGCATTCAAGGCAACATCCTCAAGATCACAAGAAAAGGAAGAAAGTGATGAAGAGAGTCCTGACACCGATGAGGAAGAGACACACTTCATCAACAACTTCAAGATGATGTTTAGAAGAAGGAAAGGGAGCTACCAAAATAAAAGAAAAGAGCAAAGACAAGCCCAAGACAAGATCAAAAAGAGTTTGCTACAATTGCGGAGAGTATGACCACTTTATTGTGGATTGTCCACATGAAGAAAACAAGAAGAAGAAGGAGGGCAAGTCCAAAGAGAAGTACTTCAAGAAGAAGAAGCAATCCGGAAAGGAGTGGGATTCAAATAAGGAATCCTCCTCCAATGAAGATGAGAAAGTAGCAACCATTGCTATGAAGAAGACAACAACGGAAAACAAGCATTTTCCAAACTTGGAGACTTCAAAGGCAACTTGTCTCATGGCCAAGGATGGAAGAAAAAAGGTTAAATCTAAATCTTCTTCTTCAATTTCTTCTCATGATGATTTTGATAGTAGTAGTGAAAATGAACATATACTTAAAGACATGAGTAAAAGTACTTTGAAGAGATTGAGATTGTTAACGGAGTAAATATTTGAGAAGGAAGAACTCATCAACCGTCAAGAGGACATGCTCATCTAACAAAAGGAGAGATGTCAAGAGGTTGAGGAGCTCTCGGAGCTTGAAAGAGAAAGAAGCAAGGCACTTGAGCGAGAACTCGCTTTGAGCAAGGAAACTTGCTCAAACCTTGAGAACACTACAATTGTTAGTTTGACACAAGCTAACAAGATTCTTGAGACCCAAGTGAAGTCTCTCAAGGTCAATGCACCTTCTTCCTCTACAAGCTCATCTTACACAAATATTAAATCCGAAACATCTCAACCTTGTAAATACTCAAACTTAATCATAAAGCTTAAAGATGAGCTTAAGTTGGCACAAACCAATCAATCACCAAAGGGTGGCATCTTTGACAAGGAGAAGGTGGCATATGCACGCAGTGCATATACCAACACAAGACATCCCCTTGTCAAGGAAGGTCTTGGTTATTCTAGGGGGGTGAGGCAAAACGCAAAAACTCCTAAGAATGACAAAGACTTGATTGTTTTTGTCAAAGGAGACTCATACAACAACAAGGGGAAGAACATTGCACTTCACCCAATATGCCTAAGAAAGAACCTCATCCATTGTTCCATGACTTCGATGCTTCGTATGTTTTATTGAGGAACAAGTTTGGAATGGCATCTGCTAGATATGTTGGGCCACACCGCAAGAGTCCCAAACCTTGTGTTTGGGTGCCCAAGTGCCTCTTGACTAACATCAAAGGACCCAACACCGCTTGAATACCTAAAGCCAAGGCTTAAATCTTTCTTATAGGCATACTCCTCCAGTGGAACCAAGTGGGTTCTTGATAGTGGATGCACAAATCATATGACCGGAGAGAGGAAGATGTTTGTGGAGTATGAACTAAATGAAGATCCAAGTGAAAGAATCTATTTTGGGGACAATAGCCAAGGAAAAATCCTTGGCACAGGTAAAATTGATATACCCCCTAATCATACTCTTTCAAATGGTTTATATGTTGATTCACTTGATTATAACCTCTTGTCCATATCATAATTATGTGACAAAGGTTATAATTGTTTATTCACTAATGAGGGTGTGACCGTCACAAGGAGAAGCAATGACTCAATTGCCTTTAAGAGTGTACTCAAGGGAAAGCTCTATCTTGTGGATTTCTCCGCGGATAAAGCCCGACTTGATACATGCTTAATTGCAAAAACTAACATGGGATGACTTTAGCATAGAAGGCTAGCCCATGTTGGGATGAGGAATTTGCAAAAACTCCTTAACGGCGAGCACATCCGTAGTTTAAAGAATGTTGTGTTTGAAAAAGATAGGCCATGTAGCGCATGCCAAACCGGAAAGCAAGTTGGAGCACCGCATCCATCCAAGAACATTATGACAACATCAAGACCATTATAGGTTCTACACATGGATCTCTTCAGTCCAATTGCCTACATTTGTATTAGTGGTAACAAATATGGTCTTGTTATTGTTGATGACTTTTCACGTTTCACTTGAGTATTCTTTTTGCATGACAAGAGCGAGACTCAAAGTGTTCTCAAGAGATACTTGAAGAGAGCTCAAAATGAGTTCTCCTTGAGTATCAAGACCATAAAGAGCGACAATGGTACCAAATTCAAGAATACTCAAGTTGAAGAATTTTTGGATGAAGAAGGCATCAAGCATGAGTTCTCGGCCCCCTACTCCTCTCAACAAAATGGGGTGGCCGAGAGGAAGAATAGGACTCTAAGTGAGATGTCAAGAACCATGCTTGATGAGTACAAGACATCGGACCGGTTTTGGGCGAAAGCAGTTAACACCGCTTGTCATGCCATAAACCGGTTGTATCTTCACCGTATACTTAAGAAGAAGTCGTATGAGCTCCTAACCGGTAACAAGCTCAATATCTCTTACTTTCGTGTTTTTGGAAGCAAATGCTATATTCTTAACAAGAAGCCTAGGATTTCAAAGTTTGCTTCTAAGTCCGATGAAGGTTTCTTGCTTGGCTATGACTCAAACACTTACGCCTATCGTGTCTTTAACAAATCATCCAGAATTGTTAAAGTAGCATGTGACATAGTGTTTGATGAGACTAATGGCTTCCAAGTGGAGCAAGTTGATCGTCATGTGCTAGATCAAGAAGAAACTCCACAAGTGGTGATAGGAAGAATGGCACTTGGAGATATATGGCCACAAGAACAATCTCAAGATGCAAGTGACCATACTACACATCAAGCAAGCTCTTCCTCAAGTGATCAAGATCAAGTTCCCAAAGATGCGCTCCAAGAAGATGAAAATGGCGACATCAATCAAGGGGGATACAATGAGGATGAGGAAAACCAAGATGATGACTTAAGACCTCGAGCGCCACACCCAAGAGTGCACCAAAGCGTCCAACGGGACCATCTCATTGACAATATACTTGGAGACATCTCCAAGGGGATAACTACTCGATCTCGTGTTGCAAACTTTTATGAAAATTACTCTTTTGTTTCTTCCTTGGAGCCTCACAAGGTTGAAGAAGCACTATGAGATCCGGATTGGGTGATGGCCATGCAAGAAGAGCTCAACAACTTCGAGAGAAATCAAGTATGGAAGCTTGTGAAGAGGCCTAATGCGAATGTTGTAGGCACCAAATGGGTGTTCCGCAACAAACAAGATGAATATGAGGTGGTTACAAGAAACAAGGCACGACTTGTGGCCAAAGGGTATTCACAAGTCAAATGTTTGAATTTCGAAGAAACATTTGCTCTCGTAGCTAGGCTTGAATCAATTCGTATATTACTTGCCTTTACTACTCACCATGATTTTAAACTATATCAAATGGACGTCAAGAGCGCATTCCTCAATGGTCCAATCAAGGAAGAGGTGTATGTGGAGCAACCCCCGGATTTGAAGATGAATAATTCCCAAACCATGTGTACAAATTGTGTAAGGCTCTCTATGGACTCAAACAAGCTCATAGAGCTTGGTATGAGTGCCTTAGAGATTTTCTAACTCAAAATGGTTTTAAAATTGGGAAAGCAGACTATACTTTATTCACTAAGCACTTCAATGATGATTTGTTTGTTTGCCATATATGTCGATGACATTATATTTGGTTCTACCAACAAAGCTTTTTGTGATGAGTTTTCCAAGATAATGACGGAAAGATTTGAGATGTCCATGATGGGGGAGTTGAAGTTCTTTTTAGGTTTTCAAATGAAGCAACTCAAGGAAGGCACGTTCATTAGTCAAACCAAGTACACACAAGATATACTCAAGAAGTTTGACATGGACAAGGCCAAACCCATCAAGACTCCTATGGCAACCCATGGGCATCTCGATCTCAATGAAGATGGTCCAAGTGTGGACCAAAAGGTATATCGTTCCATGATAGGCTCATTGCTTTACTTATGTGCATCTAGGCCTGATATCATGCTTAGTGTGTGTATGTGTGCTAGATTTCAAGGCGCTCCAAAGGTGTGTCATTTGACCGCCGTTAAGAGAATTCTTAGACATTTGGTTCACACACCAAGCCTAGTACTTTGGTACCTCAAAGGATCTAAATTTAACCTCATTGGATATTCCGATGCGGACTATGCGGGGTGCAAAGTTGATAGGAAGAGTACATCGAGAACTTGCCAATTCCTTGGTAGATATCTTAGATTCTCAAAATGTTGATTGAATCTTGCACATCTGATTGTTACATTCAAAATTCACACATGGTTGCAGAAAACTCATCCTCCTCAATTTTTCTACAAATTATTTTGAAATTATTGAATCCTTGTGAATCATGGTCATAGTTTAATTGTTGATTACTTATTGACCATGTTTACAAAGATCTCTTGTGAAATCTAGTCCAAAAGGATCAAATCTCCACTGAAAATTCAATATATATGAGTTTTCAGCCTTAGGACCGGACTAGTTCGGTGGCTCACAATAGTCCGGACCTAGTACAATAGCCGGACAAGTCCGGGTCTCTGACCGTACTAGTCCGGCCCTTGGGACTTAACCTCCCCAGGGAACTCTCGACCTCTCCACTTCTATTCAAACACTCTCTCTTCAAAAACGCTCGAAAACAGCCCCCTCTTCGGCGATTTTTTATTCCAACCACAAAATCTTGATTCAAATCGGTGGATTGAAGCCCTAAGGTGCTTAGGAACCTTTCCCCAAGCATCGGAGGCCGATTCCTTACTCACATTTCATCAAATCGAAGATTTGAAGAGGTATTCTTGACCTAACCCCAAAATCCTTGAAATTCAATTTTTTGGGTCTATTGATAGAAACTTCTTCACAAATGTTGTTGTACACATCAATGTGATCATGTACCTCTATTTTTGTGGCAGGGTCTGCAGTGTTTGCAAAATTTCTCTGGATTAGGGTTCTTGCTGTGTGAACCGGACTAGTCCAGCCCAAGGGCAGCCAAGTCCGACCTAGTGCGGACTAGTCCGGCCCCTGGACGGACATGTCTGGGTTACACAGCAAAAACCCTAACCTAGGATGGTTTTGTGAATTCTACCTCTATCTCTTAACTTCTCTTGACTCATACACATTCCTTTGCTTCTTTTATAAGCAACCATGTCGGATAATGAGTATGTTCCACCTTCCGACTCCGAGACCGAAGCGGAGAAGCAAGCTCTCTATCGTCGGAAGCAACGAGAAGATCAAGAGATGGTTGCTGCATACTTTGCATCACATAGGTTAAAGAAGACGCAGCGAGAAGAGCACAATTTTGCAGCTGCCGAGGCAGCCCCGAAAAGGAAGCGACTTGTGACCTTGGGTGAACAAGCTAGAACACAGGGGGCAAGGACCTCCAAGGATAAAGGCAAGGACCCAGTCGATGTTGCACCCAAGAAGAGGGTGATAGTGGCCAAGAAGGCTGCTAGCAAGGTCAAGAAGGGTGCCTCTCAACCCATAGGCCCCTTGAGGATGTCTTCGCCTGCACGGAACCCAAACCGTGCAGCTGCCTTCGATGTTAACATCTTCAAGGGCAAGGGGGGCTGAGAAGGCACACAAACTTAGGAAGATTAATGTGTATCAGTGAAACAGGAGCACATTGGATCCCCGGTTCTGGTGTGACTTCCACTGTGACTACTATCGGACGGTCTACATGACTAACCCTCTGCCACAGATGCTCAGTGAATAGACTGGGATTACATGGCTCAGAAGGATCATCAAGCCTTCAATGCTGTGATTGAGGCCGTCGAGAGGCATGGGTTGAAGAAGGTCATGGCTTTCCAGTATGACTGGAATGTGGAAGTAATTGCCCAGTTCTACTCTACTTTCTACTTCCACACTGATGGGGATCGCCAGATTACATGGATGACCCATGGCGAGCAATACTCCATCACCTACTGGGAGTTTGCTCAGTTACTTGACTTGGAGGACCAACTGGATAATGAGATTATCATTTCAAACCTGAAGCCAGTTGATCGAGACACCCTGAAGTACATGTACCCAAGTCATGCACAGTTTGAGGCCGAGCACATCATAAATATTAAGCCTTTCTATAGTGTGCTCAATTGGGTCCTCATGAAGACCATTGCCCCCAAGGATGGAGATGCGGGGATTATTCAAGGAAATTTGAGGCACTTGATGGTCCTCATTGATTGAGATGTTCGCTTCAATGTGGTGGACTATATCTTTGGTGACATCTTCAACATCTCGCATCGCACACTCCCAACCGATTATGTGGATACGCTCCGTACATTATGTACATGATCTAGAAGATCTCCAGACTCACGTTCAAGAAAGACATCATTCACCAGAGGCTTTGACCTCAACTCCCTCCTCCAGAGCCGACTGCTCCTAGGAGGAAGAATGTGGATCCTCCCGCCTCTTCCTCTTGCTTTGTGCCATCTCGTCCACCACCTCCGCCTTTGTCACAATGCGGGAGTGGATTCTTCAAATGCTTCAAGGCTATTTTCTCCTCTTGCCAGAAGACGGAAATTCGGCAACGTTGCATGGAGCGTCGCAACGAGAAGTATCTCAAGGCGATGTGCGACAAGCTGAACATTCCTATGTCTCCCGCCGAGGAGAGTGATGGTGAGCTCATTTCTTTCCTGGAGTTCACTGCCGAGGAGCTCGCTCAGTTTGGTGAAGATGGGACTTCCACCGCGGCCCCGACCGATGATGATGATGTCAATGTTGACCCGGAGGCCACAGAGAGCGACAGCGGGCGCCAAGGCGGCGATGACGATGACGACTCCGATGATGAGTAGACCTAAGGGCCCTTCCTCTATTCTTTTTCCTTTTTGGTGTCTTGATGCCAAAGGGGGAGAGATTAGTGGATGAAAAATTAGTGGAGATTAGTGGATGAAATATTAGTGGATGGGGCACTTAGATATAGGGGGAGAGATATAGGGGAAGAGATCGAGTGGGAGAGTTTGAGAGTCTCTACCTAGTTATTAGTGAGAGAGTATTTGATCTATGAAGGACTTATGTTTTAAACTCTCATTTCAAGTTGTATTGCAAGATTTAATCTATATATTCATGTATCTTGCCTAAATTTGTGATGTGTTGCCTTATTTACATGCTTATCTTGCATAATCGTTGACTAATCACACTTTATGAACACATCACTTAGGCACCCCACCATAACGTGTATATGTATGAGAACTCTCTCAATCTCTCTTACTCATGATGCATACATTGAGGGGGAGTCACTCATACAAATACATGTTATGAAAACAAATTATTAACTTTGTTGTTGAAGTCTTAATGTGTTGTCATCAATCACCAAAAAGGGAAGATTGAAAGTGCATCTAGGCATCCCCGTGGGTTTTGGATGATTGATGACGACAATTAAGAGGTTAATGAGCTAAAGTGATCTTTAGCACAGGTACAAGAATTGAAATGTGATGGAAACCCTCAAAAAGGAAAAGGATAAAACGGGCGTCAAAGACTCAAGCGTAGAAATTAGGGTTTTTATGGTGTTGAGCTTATATGAGTCGTGTCATGTGAGAGGGTGGATGCATCATGTGCAATGAGATCATTCTAGAGGGCTCGAAGTGGTGGTTTAGTGAAACGCCTAAGTGAGAAGCCAAAATGAGAAAAACCCTAGGAGGTCGGCCAGACAAGTCTGTTTTGAAACGGACCAAACGTCTCTGGAGTGAATCTAGGTGAATTTGGAGCTAAGTCCGAGAAGTCCGGACTTGTCCATTTTTGGACGGACTAAAGCTCTCTGGAGATGTTTGGACTTTTCCGTTTGGGTACGAACTTATCCGTTTGAGACTTAGTGAGATAAACCGAGAGAAGCCCTAGAGGGCGAACTAGTCCGTCCCTGTGGTCGGCCTAGTCCGGGCCAACCCAGAAGAGTCCGTTTTAGGACGGACCAAATGGTTTTGTTCCACTTCGTACTAGTCCGTTGTTGATCGGACTAGTCCGTTGTCTAGTGACCGTTTGAATTTGGAAATTTGGCAGGTAGCGTGACGATCGTCGCTCAGTGTGGCAGTTGTCGGGAACTGACCAGAGGTCAGTGGTTCCATGAGGCCGGACTAGTCCGGGTCCAGAGGCTGGACTAGTGCGCCCTTCTGCTGAGGTCAGCAGAAGGGGCTCGGGACCCCTATGAAAAGGGGACCCCCGGGCTCATTTGAAGAAGTCTTGAACCCTAGCGTTGCCACAAACATACTAGAGCCTTCCAAAGCCTTCTACTTGTCCTACTAACCCTCTAAGAGCAAATCTTGAAGAGATTAGGGTTTAGGAAGGATAGTAAAGAAAGATCATCGCGCTTTGGCTCTCGGTTTGATCTCTTGCACATTGTGTTGTGTTTTCTGACTTGTGTGAGTTGAGCTTCGTGTGCTCCTCATTGTATTAATTTGTGGGAGCCTCAAGTTGTGAGTAGCCCCATCAAACTTTGTGATTGCCCATTGATATAGTGGAAACCAAGCCGACCATCGTGGTGGTTTGGTGAGAGAAGGGTCAAGTGAGACCCGGTCCTTGTGTGGACTTCTCAACGTGGATGTAGGCTTCTTCGTGAAGCTGAACCACGGGATAAATCTCGGCTCACTTGTCTTTCACTTTTTCGTGATTACTAGTATTGCTATTAGGGTTCATATTGCTCTTATTGCTCTTCACTTCGATCATTATTGCAACGTGGATGTAGGCTTCTTCGTGAAGCTGAACCACGGGATAAATCTCGGCTCACTTGTCTTTCACTTTTTCGTGATTACTAGTATTGCTATTAGGGTTCATATTGCTCTTATTGCTCTTCACTTCGATCATTATTGCAAACTTGCAATCTAAGTGTTTGAACTCCACAATCTAAACTTCACTAGTTTACCACACATTGCTTATCTCTTTGGTGAACTTTAAATCCGCAAATAACTTGTAGAAACCAAGTTTTAGGGTTTTCACCTTGTGCTGAGCGGACCAGTCCAGCCCTGTGCACACTAGTCTAGCCACAGCATTAGCTGTTCAGTCCGCTTCAGCGTGCCAGCCTCCACAACATTTGCAACTTCGGTGACATGTAAAATACCGTCTATGGCAGTAACAAAAGAAATGAAACATGCATGAATAATGAATACTCAAGAGGAGAGGAACCAGACAACAAGTTGTACAACAACTTACCCGAATAGCGGCGATGGTATCCTCATCCTTGGCCACGAAGCCGTGGCGGCAGCAGTTCGATCAGCTTCAGCGTGCTAGCCTCCGCAGCCTTCGCACTCCGGTGACATCGTAAAATAACGCCTACGGCAGCAACAAAAGACATGAAACATGAATGAATACTAAAGAGAAGATGAACCAGACAACAATTTGCACAACAACTTACCTGAATAGCGGCGATGGTATCCTCATCCTTGGCTATTGAAGGAGTCGTGGAGTGAGGTATCATTACTTTGGCACCTTCCTGAGCATTGTGATGCTCGTGTGCTTCATAACTGATTCAGAGGTGACATTGTCATCAAGTGATTGAGTCTCCAAATCAACATTAATGGGCGACGTCTCATGAGCTACAAGTTTATTGTTTGTACGAGATAATTTTTCTAGCAGTAGTTCTCGTATCTTACTTCTTTTCTTAGAAGAAGCATCTTCAGTTCCGAAACAATCCAGAATAAATTGTAATACCAAAATAACTTATTTAGTGTCAAATTTTAAAAACACAATCACGTAGATAAAAGTAAGAACAAATCAACAAGTATAGAAAAATAAAGATGGTACCACTAATCATGCTAAGTTGATCTTTTGTGAACCTTTCTAATACTTTTTTTACAAAGTGTTCAATATAAAGAAGAATAAAGATACCACAGTCTTTGTCCTGCTGTGAACCTAGATAGCAGGAAAAATCTTCTGACAAATTAGAAGTGTAAAAATACTCTGAACTTACTACAACATAATTGTAATTTGGAAAAATTAATAATGCAAGTATTCAACGAGTCGAAGTCACAAGCAAAGTTATAATGTTAAGTGGATAAAATATTGATTTATATGTCTATCGAACTATTTCCTTGTTTACATACTTGACACGATCGTCCCATATGTCCTCAAAAATTGAAATGTTAGAAGAAGAATTATTTCTTAAATATTGGCATTCTTTTTCAAATAATCTACAACATGTATAGCTGACATAAGAGGTTTATTTGAGTTTAGCTCAGTTCTTAATGGAAGAACAAAGAAAATATAGATTAAATGTTGAGATTGGTCACTTACCGCACAACATTGTTAAAAATATTATCACTATTATGTATCCAACGACACAATTCAAATGAAGTATGATCCGAAATTGCTCTCTTTTGATAGCATACATATAATTTTAAGCTCCAATGATCGCTAATTGTAAATCAGCGATCATTGGAGCTTGACAATTATATGTATGTCTTCAAAAGAGAGCAATTTCTGACCAATCATACTTCATCTAAACTCTGTCATTAGAATACATAATAGTGATAATATTTTTTACAATGTTGTGAGGTAAGTGACCAATCTTAACACTTAGTCTATATTTTTGTGATTCTTCCATTAACAAGTGACCTAAACTCAAGTGAACCTCTTATGTCAACTATGTTGTAGATTACTTGAAAAAGAATGACAATATTTAAGAAATAATTCTTCTTCTGACATCTCAATTTTGGAGGACATATGGGACGATCGTGTCAAGCATGTACAAGGAAATAATTCAATAGACATATAAATCAATGTTTTATCCACTTAACATTCTAAAGATATTATGACTCTGCTTGTGACTTCAACTCGTAGAATACTTGCATTATTATTTTTTCTATATTAAAGTTACACTGCAATAAATACTAGAGTATTATTACACTTTTAATTTGTCAGGTGATTGTTACTTCTATCCAAGTTCAGAGCATGACAACGACAAAGATTGTGGTATCTTTATTCTTCTTTATATTGAACATTTTATAAAAACCATCAGAAAGGTTCACAAGAGATCATCTTGGCATGATTATGTTGTCTTTATTTTTTGTACTTGTTGATTTGTTCTTGTAGTACGTTTATCTCTATGAGTGTGTTTCCAAAATTTTGACTCTAAAGAAGCTGTTTTGGTATTACAATTTACTCCGGATTGGTTCAAAACTGAAGATGCTTCTTCTAAGAAAAGGAGATACGAGAACTGCTGCTAGAAGAATTACCTCGTACAAACAATGAATCTGTAACTCATGAGATGTCGCTCAATAATTGATTTAAAGACTCGGTCACTTGATGATAGTGGCACCTCCGAATCAGTCATGAAGCACGCGGGCATCACGAATGCTTAAGAAGGTGTTGAAGTAACGATGACCCACTCAATGGCTCCTTTAATGGTCAAAGATGAAGATAGCATTGCCGCTATTCGGGTAAGTTGTTGTGCAACTTGTTGTCCGGTTTGTCGTCTCTTGAGTATTCATTCATGTTTCATGTCTTTTGTTGCTGCTATAGGCGTTACTTTACGATGTCAACAGAGCTACGAAGACTACAGAGGCTAGCACGCTAAAGCGAATCGAACAGCTGATGCAGAAAAGGGATGAGTATACCATCGCTGCCACGGCTCTTTCAGTGGCCAAGGATGAGGATACCATCGTCGCTATTCGAGTAAATTGTTATACAACTTTTTGTACAATTCGTCTCCTCTTGAGTATTGATTATTCATGCATGTTTCATGTATTTTGTTGCTTCCATAGGCGTTATTTTACAATGTCACCGAAGCTGGGAATGTTGTGGATGCTGGCATGCTGAAGCGGATCGAACAGCTAATGCGGGAAAGAGATGAGGCACTCGCATCAATCCAAGAACTCAATGGCGTGTTGACACTGTTGAAACCAACGGTGCGAGAAGAAAGGATGCAGCCCTCGCAGCCAAGCTAGAACTCAAGAGTAAATAGTCTGATCATTAATTTTGCTTTTACAGTTTTACTAATTGGAGAGGCTGGTGATGGTATGTAATTATTCTTGTTGTCCATGTTGCAACAAGAAAAACAAAGAGCTGGAGCGGTTCGTCAGGTCCCTCAAATTCAAGGGAGATGAAGAGCTTAGGGCGAGAGCGGAAGCTGGAAGTAGCATAGGGCTTTTGGATACGGAGGTTGATGCTGCCCCGCAGAAGCAGAGGAAGGCAATCAGGTGCACAATTGAATTACTATGTGACATGTGTCAAAGGAAAGGGCATTTGATAATCGAATGTCCTTACACCATAGGGCACAACGAGTGGGATTTGCTGTTGAACAGATGGGCTTTTATCACATACCCCATGAATCTAAAACTGCTCTAGTGTGTGTTGTTTGAGGTTGTATAACAAAAGAACAAGTAGTTGAGCAACTGCAGCGGCTGATGTCTGGGAAATGGGTGTGGAGTGCAGAACCTTAAGAGGAAAATTCTTTTCTTGTGCCTTTTGCAACCAGGGCAGATCTGAATAGAGCTCTGGCATGGGGTAGTTCTGATATCAATAAACATTTGAGTCTCACGTTAACCTTTGATGACTGAGAGGAGCCACAAGAAGGGAGTACACTACCTATTGTGTGGGTTAGAGCCATTGACATCCCAAAAAGCCTTAGAAAGGACTTTTCCGTTCTTTGGGCGGTGGGATCGATGTTGGGTGCAACACAAAAGGTAGATATGAAAACCACACTATGCAATAAATATGCACTGATCAAAGTGGTTGTTTCGAACCCTCTTCTCCTACCAAAAGTCTTACGTGTACCGATTGGAAAAAAACGGTTTTATGTACACATAAAAGTGGAGTCGAACAATGATAACTTACAGGATGAACCTGGCAATGGTAGTGAGAACAAATCTCAAAAAGAGACACCAAAGAATGTCAACAGTTCGGATGGCAAAGACAAAGAAAAGCCTAGTACTGACAGTGGACAGGATGGAACTTTAAAATCTGCTGGCAACTTCTATAGTATCGAGAGAAAAACAAAGTCTTTAGAACAGAAAATAAAGTCTTTACTCGGGTAAGTTTGTTGTGCAGCTAGTTGTCCTCCTCTTGAGTATTCATTCATGTTTGATGTCTTTTGTTGCTGCCATAAGCATTAATTGATAATTTTCTCGAGAACGTGCCTATTTCGTTAAGTGGAAAAAAATAGTATGTACAAATTAAAGATATTTCGTATAACCCCTATTACTACAAGTGAGGGGAGTGTTAGCTAGAGGAATATAGGAAAAACATGTCTAAGGTGCACTTTAGAGTTGTTGCACGACCTGACCCAACCATTGTATTGTAGCTACAAGTCTACTAACCTAGAATTACCAGCATACACTCGTCCCAGATCACCTGTCCTTCGATCTAAAGACCCTTCAATTTCTCTCCTTCCACAACAACCAAAGGATGATCAACAGGTGAGAGTCAAATCTCTCCCAACGGCGGCATTTAGAAAGGCGACTACGGCTCCGAGTCCACCAATCGACCCAACTTGCATACGAAGATGGTGGTGCAAGGCTTCACAACCATATGGGGAATGATGGCAACGAAATCATAGTTATCTACTATATAAACACAACCCACGAGCAAATTGTGACACCCCACCTCTCTATTTTCAACAACCACTAAAATAATATATTGTTATTCTAGTTAATCTAAATATAGAGGAAATTATAATTTGTTATTTGAGTGTTTCACGTTTACATATGTGCATTTATATGATCATAATCAAGCATGACATACTAATTTATATTCCACCATGTCAACATTATATGTCAATCATGTAATTTATGTACACTCAACTTTCATATTTTCTGCCTATCTCAAAATCCTTGCAAACACACATGGTCAAAGTGAGGGCAAAACTATCAATAACTTGATTGTTAGAACAATTAATATCTGAAACTTGTGTGTCACTCTACTGCAGCTTATATTTTTACATTGCAAGTCATTTACACTCTAACGTGCCCTCCTAGTTTCAGAGTTAATCAAACAGGACAGTTAAACAATTCTTGAAACAAGATAGAGGGAGAGCACAGTGCTTCAACAGCCAGCGGAAGCCAAACAGCAAAGATTCTAGAGCAGTTTATGGCTGCTAGTGTTGTGAGGAAAAAGGATAATGATTTAATTCAAACATAGCAGCAGGGGACTCATGCTCAGCCCCAAATGAAGCGCAAACAGAGTTAGAAGGGTAACTTCCAGGATAAGAAAAGTGATGTTAAATTTCCTCATGAGTCAGAAGTTGCTTGTTATAACTGTGACAATACTGCGCATAAGAATTAACAGATGCTAAGCATTGTGCACGCTGTGGGAAAGTTGGCCACGAGGCAATCTTTTGCTATAAAAATTAAGTTGCTTAAGGATTACATTGATATGCCATGTGCAACGCAAGTGGAGGGTCAATGTTTTTTAGCATCTCCGATATTATGGAATAACTAAAATACAATTAGCAGTTTGATGCAATCGTGCAAAAATTAAATCTGGAACATATGAATTTCATCCAACGGTTGCTGCATTTTACACTTAAATCCTCTCACCTAATAACATAAATGGAACTATTTGTTTGAGGGATTTAAGTGTAAAATGTAGCAACCGTTTGATGTCAATTGTGTGGTCCAGATTTAATCTTTGCACGATTGCACCAGAGAGCTGTTTGCATTCTAGTTGTTCCCCTAATATTACATCAGAAGTGAAGTCTAAATAGAATATGAGTAGTATATTACTCTCAAGAAATTTCAATTCTTTGCTTGATCTCTAATATCTTTTTGGGCAGGGTATTACTCTCAAGAAATGCATAACATCATTAAAAATAGAGTTGATATTAAGGAATGGGAAGAAAACGACATGAAATGTACTAAGATTGAGGACTTACCTCCTAACTTTCACAATGGGAACCCGTTGATAACATCAGCAGAGTTGAGCAAACAACATTTCACGCTCAGGAGAATGCAAGAGTGGTACATCACCGCCAGCACTAAATATCATCTTGGATCTCTCATTTTGTATGCTAAAAGAAGCATTCTATAGCAGTGGAGACCTTAAACGAAATTTTTTCTTTCAAGATCTGTGGAGCCTTTTCTATCGAGAGAAGCTCGAAATCGACTGTTACTCATTTGGTGTCTGTAAGTGTCTAATATTTCGTACTTACTTTTCTTACTACACGCATACCTGTCATGAGATTATAACAATTTTGGACTTATTCTTTGACAAGATGAAATACATAATAATGAAAAAGCGAAGTCCTAGACGAGTATCCTTGATCCTACAATAATTGCATAGACGAATTTCAACTTTCAGGCGAAACAGGGCTCAAAACAGTACATACAAATGTCACAAAAAGCATTTGAAAAAACAATCGCAAATCAAAAGAAGGCTAAAGAGACAGATGTGACAACCTACATAGCAAACGCCATGTTTAACTTTGTCAAATATGGCAAGGACCTCATAAAGGCTTCGTATCAATTCAAGTAAGTTTGACAGATGGCATTGAAATAGCAATTTATTGCTAATTGTTAACTTAACACGTTTGTTTGTACGTGTGCAATGATCACTACATAATCTTCATCAAGCCAAAGCAGGGTTTGACAACAGTTTTGAACTCAGCCGATTTCTCACCAAACAATTACAAAAATTTCCTTTGCATTTTGAGAAGGTACGGATATTCGATACTATCGAAGTGTTAATGCGACACTTCCCCCAGATCTGCTAAGGAGCAGCCCGCAGAGAGTATGAGACACTGGTTTTTATGTGGTTCGGGCCGTAAGAGCGTAACACCCTACTCCACAGTGAGGTTGTATTGCTTGTGTGTGTGGTGTGAATGCGTAGATTGGTTGTCCTTTGTAACTATGGCGGTCTTTTCCTTTTATAGACAAGGTCAGACGCCTTACAAGTGGGGTCTGGTGTCCGACACGTGGCCCCAGGGCGATCTTATTCTAAAAGAGATATGTCTTCTCGCATAAGCTTCCCCTGACCACAGCTTGAAGACATGTCGTCTTACCGCCTCAGTCGCCAGTGGTCCATGCATAGTCGTTGATGATGTCAGGGAATGTCCCATCCATCTGTCTCTGGCGTCGTAAGCTACCTACCTGGCGGAGTAGAGTACGCATGTTGCACCTTCACTGCGACGCGATTGGGCGCAGCAATACCTAACAGCAGGCGTGCACCACGTCACGCACCTAGGGAAGACGTGAGCCTTCAATGCCTGATCTGGACAAGGCACACCACCCTCTTAACTCCGGCAACCCACCGTCCAGGGAAGTTGCAGGGTACATACCAGCTCGGAAGCTAACCTCTTCTGAGGAGGTCGGGTAAATCCTTTAACCCTAAGCCTTCAAAAATATATTGTGAGAGCTAGGATACTTAGAAAATTCTAAAATTTTGTGGACTAACCCTTCTCGTGTCCTGTAACCTACATTAAAACAGTTAGCTTGCATTGCCATACTTATCTCTGTTTATTGCCTAACTTGTACCACCCACCATGAGGTTAATATGAATTACACATAAGAAGGAGAAAGCAATGCTTGGATCAGTGCCCAACATCTCAAGAGAGCACAAAGGAAAACAGAGGGATATCATAGGCGCTTCAAGCTCCACTCCGTGTAAATAGACTGATATCAGAAGTTGCTTGTTATAGCTGTGGCAATACTGCGTATAGAATTAGGAGTTGTCCTGATGCTAAGCATTGTGCACACTGTGGGAAAGTTGGCTAAAAGGCAATCTTCTGCTATACAAAGTTGCTTAAGGATTACATTGTTATGCCATGTGCAACGCAAGTGGAGGGTCAATGCTTTTTTAGCATCCTTGGTAATTACATAGAAAGTGAAGTCTAAACAGAATGATGCTATATTGCCCTGATCACTGTTATTAACAGATCAGCTACTGCTGCTCAGATTGAAGATTGAAGACTGTTGATCAGTTTAGGTCTACTTCCACAACCAGTTCTTGGCAGTGGAAGGTCCAACAGTTGGATGAAACCCATTTTAAAGTGAAATTTCCTATCTCTAAGAAGATTGAAGACTAGGGGCTATTTAATTTTGGGCTGAAGAACACCAACTCTCAGATCAACATTAAACCATAGGTGACATATGTTAAACCGAAAGGGAGACTTCAGGAAGGCTGGATTAGGGTAAAAGGCATTCCATATGACAAAAGAAACAAAAAAAACCTTGACATATGTGAGCTCTCTGGTGGACATGACAAATGATGTGGATGAGGACACCATGGACACTATACAAGGATCTAAGCAAAGTACATGAGTCTGTTGAGGGGGCAATTGATCCTTGTTTTTATAATTTCTGGGTTCAACGTGATATACATGAGGAAGACAAAGCTAAAGAAGATCAAGTAAAGATCACAATTACAGAGCAGCAGCAACCTCATGCTCATGTTGATGTGCAAAAACAGAAGGAAGTGAAAGGAGACACTAAGACAAATGAGGATACTATGGGACTATCAATGGGCATGGATAGTGGTGCTCAACAGAATGTGAAATGCACTGCTCAACAAGAGGAGGATAAAGCTAATGAAAACCAAAGTAAAGATTGCAAATGTAGAGCAGCAGCGGCAAGCTCATGCTGACTGGCAAAAACAGAAGGTAGTGAAGGGAGACATTGGGGAGTTTGATGATAATATGGGGGTGTTAAAGGGCAATGACAGTGGTGTTCATCAAAGTGTGAAACACACTGCTCAAGGCTCAATAGGAACAATCATAAGAGAAAAATGCCTGATGTTACAAATTATGGGAATGACTGGAATCAAGACATGATGACTTGCTTGGAGAAAAAGAAAAAGGTATGGCTTGGAGGTGCCTTATGACCAGGAACATCCATCTAAGATGTTAAAATGTGAGTTCTCTAGAGCAAAAGAAACTGTGATATATAACACTAAATATGATGGTGATGCAGTGAATATAAAAGGAAGCATGAAGATTTTTGAGAAGCAGATTTTACCTGTGACAAGACAAAGTGAGAGACTTCATTCAGGACTGTTGGAGAAAATGAAGGAGTTGGATAACAGGAATGAGAACAAATGCACATCAAAAGGTATGGATCATAACTCCTTTGCTGTTCTTTCTTATGAATGCATTACTAAACTTTCTAAAGGTATGAAGATTATAATTAGAGAACAAGATTTTGATATTGTGGACCTTATGATTGACTTAGAAAAAAACTAGATTTCTATCTATCTGGTGCCTTAAAAAAGGCAGGGATAGTGATACTAATGACCCAGGGGATACAAATACTAGGTCTGCTGGTAATCAATTGTTAGGATGGTATGAGGAGGAACCTGATGTTGTAGGGTATAAGTTGAGTACAGTTAAAAAAATCAAAATGTTATGTGTCCAACTCGTCAAAAGTGAACACACAGGACTTGCATATAGACAAAAGTTTGAATATTGAAGTAAGATTAAAATAGACTACATTGCATTTCTATCTCACTTACCAAAAGTGAAGATAATACTTGCATGTATCTATTTCAAATGAAAACATGAAAGAGGTAAGAAAAGTTGTTGAACCCCAACAGGAAGAGGAAAGGAAAGATGTTAAACAATGAACTACATTCAAAATTACTGTTGGCCAACTTGACAATCTAGTATGCGTTACAATAATCAAATCAAATTTACGTTGGCCAACTTTCTAGTTTAATATCTACCCATAAACCTAATAATCTACCCCCAAATTACAACCCCCACAATACAAGCAAGCAATTGTGAGCAATAAAATTATATGACACGTTTATGCAGGCAGAAGAAAAATCATTAAGTTGTTACATTGAACAATATTATATCATTAAACAATATGAAAGTACAAAAAACTTGTATTACAACAATCAATAATATTATTAAAGATATTTCCTAAACAATGAAAACTAACCAATGAGACAGTCAAACAATGTATGCCAAACATCATGAAAAATCTAAACAAAACATGAATATTTTGAAACTAAGTGGGATAATAAAACTAGAGTTTGCAGATCTAAACTTTTAAAAGATCCAACAAAAACAAATTTAAAGAATAAACATAGCTTAGATGAGATACCGTTAAAGTAGAGAGGCGTGCTTAAACCATAAGCCACAACCACAACTAGGCAATGTTGCAAGCAGCTGGACCACCGGAGGCAGTTTGGCACAAGTACATTATAATCATTTCATGCAAAAATAAGGATCAGAAAATTGTGACTTCGCTGCAAAAATAAGATAATAGATTCTAAGAATTAGCAAAAACATCAAATAGCTAATACACGACCCAAATTATGGGAAGTGCCACTATAACATGAAGTTGGCAAAATTAGACATAATATACATTGATTTAGCACATAATAAAGCTAGTAAAAAAGTTTTAGCATACTTATAATACAATAATATTCCAGGCAGCATAGTAAACTAACAGATTTGTAAAAAAAATAATTTAAATTTATTTTATATTAGATATAGCCACAGAATATTTGACAACACAACGGAGGGCATACCTTCTAACAGAGAATATATGGTGATGCTTAAAACACAATGATGTGGCGGAAGGCACGAGAATTTCAGAGGCCTAAACGGTTCATCCATTTGCTACAAAGGAACTGAAATATATCCTGAAAATTACTCTAAGGAAAAAATAAGATCCTAACAAGAGTGCATACAAATTAACAGCCACCCATAACCCACAGTACAAAAAAATAGGCAAATACACATTTAAGACTAACTAGGGACATAGCACAAGCTTCTCATGAAGTACCAAAAGAAATTTTGAAAGTATATCCGTTTACTGCAAAAATTATTGGAACGAAGTCTGAGAAATTGGGGTTACCAAACACACAAAATTTATCCACTGCAGATGCATCCAGCATGGACAAATATCAATCCAGGTTACAATGATAATCAACATCAGAACCTGCAACTTATGTGGCAAATGTATGTAGAAAAAATAGTCCAACAATAGTTGAATACAATGCCAATTCAATATGCAAAAAAAAAAAACAATTTGAATGCAGAGAAATAAGAACAATCAATTAGTGGGATCACAATCGACAAAGGACCCATGACAAAGCAACATTGTCTGTAATTACATAAGCTAGAATACAAAACTTACAACCAACGGAAGACTGAATGAAACCAAGCTACACACAAGAAAACTCTATGGTACTGACTGCAACACTAGGATCACAATCTGAGGAAAGACCAATGACAATAAACTAGAATATGAAACTTACAATCAATGTAAAACTAAATGGAACCAAGCAAAAGCTATGCAGTGCATTGCTAGAAAGATATAACACAACATTATAGCAGATCGTTCATCCACTTGCTGCAAAAGATTATCAGAATAATACAGACAGCAAAAACTCACCTCTACATATGATTTCCCTATCAAGATAAAAAAAGGACTGAAATTAGCAGCCACCCTCTCCCACGGAACAATGGAATTAACTTCATGAAACTGAGGTTAAGAACTCACAAAGTGCAGAAAAATAAACTTGGGTTGTTCACTTATCATTAATTGAACAAAGTGCAAAAAATATATTCAGTCCAGCAAGAAATTAATGATTATGCAGCACAAAATGAATGAAATTTAGCAAAGAGGGTTCAACAAAGATAGGTGACAAGAATGTTGACAGTATCCTAATATAGTATACATTCATATCAGAAAAAAATAACTGCTGGGTACCTCATTGGAAGATCTGAAACTGTCAAATTTGTTTATTTGGAACTGACAGAGAGAGAACAAGGATATTGCCAATGTGAGTCACCCATATTATCAGTTATGCATCTTACATAACATTCCTTCACAGTTCTGCCATTCAAATCATGATGGCCCCAATGGTCGTTGTCACCAAAATAATTCTGACTATACAGCAAGACCTGCAGCATAAATATAGACAGACACAAATGAAAAAGATCACCATATATGCAGACATGCACAGTTTTACTGCAGGGCCTAAACTAACAACAGTGCATGACTTTAGGCAGCAAAAGAATAGAAGGTTAACCGGCTCCAAGCAAACAAAGGAAGATGCAACTCCAACGACACAACACTCACTGAATAACAGTAGAATTATCTGAAAAACAAAATTAAATTAAAAGGTCCTACAAATTCAAAACAATCTGAAACCTGAAAATCAACAACCCTTTTCAATGCAGTAAAAAGACATAACATCCATATTTGGGTTTGTTGGTAAAATTAATGTATCTTCTGGCAAGACAGAAGAACCATCTTACTTACCTTGCTGCTCTGAGGAGGCGGTAGTAGTAATCGTAGTAGCAGGCAAGAAGTTATGGATCCTGCAGCAGCAAGCAAGAAAGAGTAGAGGGCGTCAGTGAGACTGTTCGTCGAGTGGAAGGAGGAAGAGAATAAGAAGGTGGTGAATTTTACAGGGACTGGTCTGGAGGCCTCATCGATCTCTTGGGCAGTTAGGGCCTCCTAAAGAATGACGCTCGTAGATGACGGGGCAGCCCCCTGATCTTGGGGTGGGAGGGGAACTTAGATCTTTCTGGGCGTAGTCCTCCATCTTAGGCTGCAGCGGTGAGTCGAACGGCAGCTTGTCGTCCCCGGCTCCTTCACTCGTTAGGATAGGAGAATCGTAGCAAGATCGGATTTTGTTGATTCAGTTAGCCGAGTTAGAGGGTTGCTGATCGGAACCGAGGGCCATGACGCACGGCCGGCCTCGTGCATCACCGGACCGGAGTCTCTCGCCTCTGCCTTCGCCGCATCAGATGGAGACAGACGCCGACGGGTTCCGTCGGATTTCGGGTACCCTCAAACATTGAGGGAGAAGACACCCGGTCTCCTTTTATCATCGCGGCTGACCAGTCGCTGTTTTTAGATCGGCCAGGTGGGACTAAACTCCCTCGGTAGCGTGGGCGTGCTGACTCCCTTAGTCCCGTGGGCGTTCGTAAATGGGTTTTTTTTCTACGGCCTGGGCGTTCGTAGGTCTTTTGTACGGCCTGGTCCAGTTGGTTTGAGGTTAACGAAAACCGCCAAACGTCTCCGCATTAAGGTCTAGGGTTACCATCGTTGTACGCACACAGGGCGGCGTCCTCTATTCGCGCTTCGCTAGAGTTCCTTTTCCGCCTCCCGTCGATGACGGCCGAATTTTGAATTTCCCTGGCCAGCGCCTTGTACCTCTCCTTACTCTGGACGAAGTAGGCAATGAGCTGGTCTCTGTTGGGGGCACAGTTCTTCACAGCTTCATTGGTCACCTGCACCTCGTCTCCTTCATGGCTGCTCGTTGCACCTTGCCCTCCGTCCAGTGCAACTGCACCTCGCCCCATTCTGCAACTAGTGGTGGCAGGGATCGATGGTGAATACAGCTGGTTGCGGCGGGGCGCGGGCGACTAGGGTGGGCGAGGCGCAGGATATCGAGTCGAATGGGTAGGGGTTCAGGGTGGAGCCAGGGATTGAGACCGTAGGTGGATATTTCTGAAGCATGTTTAGATGCAGATTGAATTTGTTTACTGCGCTGACTATGAGATGGGCTGAATTATAAAATTTGGGTAACCCGTCGGGTACCTGCGGATAGAAAATAAAATTTGCATCCGTATCCAAAATCATCCGGTCAGGTACAAGTCATACCCGCAGGTAAAAGTTTCTGTCCATAACCGTACCTTGTCAGATGCAATACCCGCTGTGTATCGAACGCACGAGCGTGATAAAGAGACGAGGTATGCGCGCTGCACATTAATAAGTGGTTGTTAATTTCATTGATAATTGTGAGGGCAATCTGAAACCTCCACCTTGCACTTACATTAAGCGGTTGTTAATTTCATTGATAACGGCGAGGGAACTTTGAACGTTGTAAATGACGTCTGTCCACTTTCTACCGTTGCGTCCGCGTGGCAAGTGAATACTCTGTCGACCTCTTCGCATTCGCGGTTGTTTTTTTTAAAAAAAATCTACAGTGGTTTCAAAATTCAATGATGATTATGAGGACATGCTGAACTAAAAAGCGTCGGGTAGGGAAACTACTGGAATTATCGATGTGAAATAGAAGCAACTGTTTTGAATTTCGAGAGGATGGCAGTTTTGGAATTAATGCACACAACCATTCACTTTATTGTCCATGCTCTAATCAAAGGAGCCTTATCGTTTACTGACATGCATCTGATCCACAGCGACACGTTTCTAGTACCTCTTCATTTGCCATCCGAAAATGTTAATTGGCGCTAACCCACGCCGCCACGCACAAAATTCCCTGTGGTCAACTGCAGTGCTCGTATTAAATAAGTTCAAGTGAAAAATGTAGAGCAAAGAGGTGAACGGAGTAGCAGCAGTTAATAAGACTTTAGACACGCTTGCACAATCAATCGAGATATACATTTTTCTCTGAAATCCCTGCATTAAGGAGATCGAATACAAGAGAGTCAGCCTTTGAGATGTTAATTTTGAAGTCAATATTTTTCATCTTGTATTGGTGCAATATCCACAACAAAATTTTGCTCTTACATTATAGACGTTTATACTTCCGGAATCACATTGCAGACACGAGAAATCCCTCTAAAGATCTAATGTTGAGACTAGTTGTTTAGAGTGTTCCTCCAAAGAGTGTAGTCTCGGGTAGAAGGCTCACGCAGAAAGTAAACAAAAATTTTCGTATGTCCGAATTATATTCGTGATCATAGGAAAAATGTTTATTTTCTTCAGCTAAGATTGACTCACGAAAATAATTGTTATTAGCGTCGGCCTGAAATACGGCCATGAAAATATTGTTAAATTTCGTATACCTTGAATCTGGGCCACAAAATTACGTCAGCCCGACACCAGTGTCACAAAAATAAACCCAGATCTGGCAGCTAACCCTATCGTCTTCTCCTAACACTCCTCTCCTCCTTCGATCTGCGCCGCCTTGGATCCGCCTCTGGCTCACCGTCAGCCAGTGCATGGCCCTCGCCCTTCCCCTAGTTGTTCCCTTCCCTGTCCCCGTCCTCCCCCCCCACGCGACCGCCACTTCCCCCTACCGATCACCCTCAAATCGTAAACCCTAGCCAAGTGTGAGGTCCCCCGCCGCCATGGGCGCCAGCAGAAAACTGCAGGGCGAGTCGATCGTGTCCTCAAGAAGGTCCAAGAGGGCGTTGACGTCTTTGACAGCATATGGAACAAGGTGTGCACACCCCCCCTCCGGCTGCTCTAGCCATTTTGCCCTCCCTCCACCGCGGTCAGAGGAGGCTTGTGTGAGAAGCTTAGATCTTTAGGATAAGATCGCTTTGGGACCATCTGTCGGACCGCGGACTCTACTTGTAAGGCATCTGACCTTGTCTATAAAAGGACCAGACCGCCACTGTCAGTACCCTCAAGACCGGGTACTCCTGCATACAAGAAGAAGCTCCGAAACTGGCCTCCCTGTTGAGGCAGGCTCTGGGGCTGTCTCGAGTCCTCCGGCTCCGGGCCCCTTGCTCCCATCGAGGAGGGCTCCGGAGCAGCCACGCGTCCTCCCGCTCCGGGCCCTTGCTCCCACCAAGGAGGGCTCCAGAGGTGCCACGCGTCCTCCGGCTCTGGGCCCTTGCTCCTATCAAGGAGGGCTCCAGAGCTGCCACCCGCCCTCCGGCATTGGGCCCTCGCTCCCACTGAGAAGGGCTCTGAAGCTGGAGTGTGTCCCACGACCTACAATGAGTCATGGGCCCTAAAGATTAAATGATGGTGCGTCATATCCAGTCACGCATTGAAGGCGCACGCCTTCCCCAGGAGCACGGTGTTGTGCCCACCCCCTGTCAGGTACCGATGCATCCAATCACATCGCAGTGAAGGCGCCGCAGGCCTACCCCCACACTGCCAAGTGGGTAGCTTACGGCGACAAGACAGATGGGACGTTCCCTGCCATCATCATCGACTACGCATAGCCACTGGCGTCCGACACGGCAAGACATCGGGTCTTCAAGCTACGGTCAAAGGTAGCGTACGCAAGAAGCCTTAGATCTTGTACAGGATAAGATCACCCCGGGGCCACCTGTCGGGCCCCCGGCCCCACTTGTAAGCCTTTCGGCCTTGGACTATAAAAGGATCAGGCAGCCACCGACTTAGACATCCACTCTGGTCCTCTCGGACTAGGATCCCCAGATTACACACACGCATACACACATACTAGCAATACAATCCACCGTGGAGTAGGGTGTTACGCTCCTTGCGGCCCGAACCACATAAAAACCACCGTCTCATATTCTCATTCGCTAGAACACTTGATTGAGGCCTAAGACCCGCCAAACAAAGAACCTCTGCGGGCTGCTCCTTAGCAGATTCGGGGGAAGTATCGCATTAACACTTCGACATTTAGCGCGCCAGGTAGGGGGCTTTTTCCCTTAGGAAGTTGTGCATCCATTGCCACCGAAGCACCCAACTTCGGCACCTCTAGGAGGCCCATTGTTGATGTTTCTTAGCGTTGATGGTGGGCAACGCCGGAGCAGCCAGCTCCGGCACCACATAAGGGGCCTGCCGTCGGCGTTTTTACAGCGACTGTCGGTACCTGGAGAACCGAGTACCCATAGATAGAGAGAAGAGGACGAGCAGGGCCCCGCCTGTCATGGAGGTAGACCCCGGCGGCCACGTGGCGTGAGACTCCTGGGCCAACCTCTCTAATGGTAGGCCTGACCCCGCCACGAGTCCGGTACCTCCGGATCAACCTCCACACTAAGAGGAGGCCAGGAGGCCCTGCACACGTCACAGCTTCGGGCCAGACTTCTCCGTTGAGGACGCAACCACGTCTCTCGTAGCTCCGAACCTGCAGCTCCGGACCTGCCTCCCCCGCTGAGGGGAAGTCTAGTGCTGCCACGCGTCCTGCAGCTCTAGACTGGCCACCCCGGTGGGGAGGTCCGGCGCAGCCACGTGTCCCGCGGCTCCAGACCTGCCACCCTGGTGAGGAGGGTCCGGCGATGCCACGTGCTCAGCAAGCTTCAGACCCGCCTCCCCGAAGAGGTAAGGTCCGGAGCAGCTGCGTGTCCTACGGCGTCAGACATAGGCCTTCCTGTGTCAGACGGACCCAGGCTCAACCGCTTGGTTGACGGCCACCGGAGAATGGAAGGAACGAGGAGTAAGGTAAGGCACATCCACCGTGTCTAAGGAGTAAACACTCGTGCCTTCCCTAAGTGAGCAGGGATGTGCATTCGTAAGTCAAGAGGCATGTACCCTGTCTTGTGATAACAGGCTGGCGCCGAACTACTATGTACGGCGGACAAATGAGAGGCTGCGACAAGCCAGACGGGACACGGCCAACCATGATGAAGGGCTATGTGTAGCCCTGCAGCAAGGCATGGCCAGGCGGCACATTAAAGCCATTGTCAGGGGATAGAATTTACTCCCAAATCTTAGGATGGATTTGGTACTCCTGACGCCACTTGTCGGGTCCTGGGCCCCACTTGTAAGCTGCTCGACCTTGGACTTAAAAGGGACCGAGCAGCCATCGACTTAGACAACTTCTCTCAAACGGAGATACACGCTCAAGCAATACAACACACAAACCATCGTGGAGTAGGGTATTATGCCCACGCGGCCCAAACCACGTAAAACCCTTGCGTTCACCGTTCACTAAGATCGATCTTGCTAGGACTAGCCCCCGAATACACATCGAACTCCCGCGGGCTGCTTTCGAGCAAGTCCGGGGGAGGTGTCAATTTAGACACCTCGACATTTGGCGCGCCAGTTAGGGGGGTTTTCTCCTGCAAGGATCTTCACCAGGAGCATGTTGAACGCCCGTTCCAACGCTAGTTCCTCCAGGCCACAACCCCGCCAGCAGGCGGCGGGTGAGGACCAAGCTTCACCCACCTCAGAGTTGGGTCCCGCTCCAGGGCGGGAAGATCTGGACCATCCCGACGTCGTGCAGTCACTCCACCGACTGCAGGCCCGCACAACATGGCACGGCGAACTCCTGCTGTGACAGCTGCTACGACAACACCGGCAGCAAGCCCGGAAAGTGCACTCCTTGCTGCGCGTGTGTTACTCCGCAACGCACCGATGACAGGTGCCCCGCAGGGGGCAACCCAGCAGTGGGTAAACGACGTCGACCATCTGGTCGTCGCTGCACTCCAAGCGACACCACAAGGCGAGAAGCGAGCGACAACAACATTTATTTCACTGTCACGTAAGCCTACCATCGACCGGTGGACTGCCGATAGCCGCTCAACAAGGCTTTCAACAGCGGACATGCGGGCTGAGTTGCAGCGCCGCAGAGCTGGTGAGGACTATCGAGTCGTCATCGAACGACAACGGGAGTAGTGCCGCACTCTTGAAGCTGACTACAGCTTGTTGGGTCCTGGACCCCAGGTGCATGGCGCTCTCCCGCCACGACAGACGTATGTGGCACCTCCCGCTCAGCACCAGGTGTACGTGGCGCCTCCTCCACACCAGGAGTATGGTGTGCCTCCGCCGCACCAAGCGACTGCTGCCACACCTCAACACCAGGCGTACACAGTGTCGCCTGGTCATCAAGGTCACGCAGCACCAAACCTGCCGCCCGCAAGCACAGGTGAAGGGTGTGCAGCTTTAGCTCCACACCTACGGAGGGTGGTGTGGCCTCACAAGTTCTGGCCGCACACGCCGGAGAAATATGATGGGGGTGTCAACCCGAGTGAGTTCCTACAGATCTACTCCACTTCGATCCTAGCTGCAGGGGGTGACAAGGTCATCATGGCCAATTACTTCCCAGTAGTCCTGGCCGGCCCAACCCAGTCATGGCTCTCCCCCAGGGGTCCATCACCTCCTGGGAGGAGCTATGCTGGTAGTTCGTGGTGAAATTCGGAAGTTCGTACGAGCACCTAGGCACGGAGCTCGACCTCCACGTTGTTAGACAGCGCTCGGGGGAGCCGCTGTGAACGTTCATCCAATGATTCTCCCAGGTACAGAACATCATCCTGCACATCTCGAATGCATCTGTCATAGTTGCATTTAGGCAGGGTGTGAGGGACAAGAAGATGCTCGAGAAGCTCGCCACGCATGACGTGCGCGATGTCTCTGAGCTGTTTGCCTTGGCAGACAGATGCGCCAAGGCTGCGGAGGGTTGTAACTGGCACGCTCGACCCTCCTCAGAGAGTGGGGAGCCCTCACAGTCTGAAGCGGAATCCACTACGAGGAGTGGTGGCAGGAGGAAAGAGAACGGGGGTCACGACAGGAGTAAGCTGAGGCCCAGGGCTGGTGGCAGCCGTGGCAGCTGGCAGAGCCAGGAGCTCGCGCCAGGATAAGCGCCCATGCCCGTCACCTGAGGGTGATGACGCTGACTTCAAGTGCCCAGTGCACCGGACCAATGGTCACAGTGCAAGTGAGTGCAGGGAAGTCAAGAAGCTCGAAGCAGCAGCGCCAAGAGAGCGAGCCTCTCCGCCAGAGGGAGGGTAAGAAGAAGCTTGACCCCGTGGAGGACAAAGACGAAGACATGGGGTACCAGGAGCCCTGCAGGGCGGTGAAAGCATTCTTCACAAGTGCTGACTCGGACACTAGCAGCGACCAGGAGCGTCAAAAGCTCCTCTATGTCATCTACGGGGGAGTCACGGACCCCGCGTCTCAAAACATGGTGAAAATCCCGCGACGGGCCATGGCCGCAGTGGGCCCAGCGCCAAGTCCGGCTCCCCACAGCAAGTGGATGAGCACTGCGATTGGCTTCGACACCTCAGACTGCCCAAAAAACATGGCAGGGGCTGGGGTGCTCCCGCTGCTCATGGCCCCAAGCATCGCCAACGTGAAGCTCCATTATGTGCTGATCGATGGCGGTGCAGGCCTCAACCTCATCTCAACCGCAGCCTTCCGGAAGTTGCAGATACCTATGTCCCAACTCACGCCTTCGAGCCTTTTCTCAGACGTGGGCCTAGGGCTAATCGTGCCCAGCGGTAGCATCCACCTCCCAGTAACCTTCGGCACTCCGGAGAACTACCGCACGAAGAGTATTCTGTTCGATGCGGCGGACGTCAAGCTTCCCTTCAACGCCATCATCGGAAGGCCGGTGCTATAATAGTTCATGGCCATAGCTCCCTACACCTATCTGGTCTTGAAGATGCCGACGCCACCTGGAGTCCTCAAGGTCCGGGGAGACCGCACTGTGGCGGTGTCGGCCTTGGAGCAGCTCCAAGCACTTGCGGCAGGACAGGCGCTGAGCCTTGATGGTACAAGGGAGTGCCGGCCAAGCCAAGGTTTGTCTCAGCGGACCTCCGCCGCAGCTCCGCGTGTGCTGCCCAACAAAGATGATGTCCCGATCAAGGCCGTCAGAATTGGCGCCGAAGCTGCCCAGATGACCCGCATAGCGGGTAACCTAGATAGCAAATAGGAACTCGCGCTCGTCACCTTCCTCCGAGACAATGTCGATGTGTTTGCCTGGCAACCATCGCAGATGCCCGGGATCCCCAGGGAGGTGATTGAGCATCATATGAAGATCTGCCCCGACACCCGTCCGGTACAATAGAAGCCCCAGAAGCAGTCCGTCGAGCGCCAAAACTTCATCCGAGAGGATATTAAGAAGTTGCTCGACGTTGTCTTTATCCGGGAAGTCCACCACCCTCGGTGGTTGGCTAATCCTGTTGTCGTCCCCAAGGCTGGCGGGAAGCTTCGGATGTGCATCGACTACACCAACCTAAACAAGGCATGTCCAAAGGATCCATTCCCACTCCCCAGGATAGATCAAATTGTAGACTCTACATCAGGCTGTGATCTGTTGTGTTTCCTAGATGCGTATTCTGGTTCCCACCAAATACCTATGTCTAGAGATGATGAAGAACACACTGCTTTGGTAACAGTAGATGGCCTGTATTGTTACGTCTCTATGCCTTGTGGTCTTAAGAATGCTCTCCCCACTTTTGTATGAGCAATGCATAAAATGTTTCGTGACCTCATTAGATACCTAGTAGAAGTGTATGTCGATGACATCGTGGTAAAAATCAAAAACCGCGCATCTTTTCTGGACAGCTTAGCGCAAGTCTTCAGCAGACTGCGCATCACGCGCACGATGCCGAACCCTAAAAAGTGTCTCTTTGGGGTCTCTTCTGGAATGCTGCTTGGGTTCCTGGTCTCCCACCGTGGAATCGAAGCTAATCCCAAAAAGATTAAGGGGATAGAGTTGATGCAGCCTCCGGTTCGCATCAAGGATGTGCAGAAGCTTGCAGGGTGCCTAGCGGCCCTCAGCCGGTTCATCTCGAGACTGGCAGAGCGAGCGCTTCCCTTCTTCAAGATTCTGTGGAAAATGTCATTCCAGGAGCTCAAGAGGCACCTGACGTCCCTCCCCGTTATGGTGGCGCCGGAGCCCGGTGAGCCCCTGCTGTTGTATATTACCGCAACAACCGAAGTGGTTAGTATGGTCTTGGTCGCAGAGCGATCAGAACCACAACAGCAACATACACGGGAAGGAGCTCACTACACAAGCACCAAGCCTCAGATCTCGGACCAAGCCATGGATCTTTCCCTGGGGAGCTCCGGAAACCAGGAAACCCTCGGGTCCCAACCCCCGGAGGATGATGCGGATCCTAAGAGCCAGGAGTCCCAGGACCAGGACCCGCTGTGAGGGGCACCGGACCTCTCAGACAGAGTTCAGACCATTCAAAGGCCAGTCTACTACATCAGCGAAGTCCTCCATGAAGCAAAAACAAGGTATCTAGAGATACACAAGCTGTTGTACGCCGTGTTGATAGCATCGAGGAAGCTCCGACACTATTTCCAGGGCCATAAGATCTTGGTGGTCACCTCCTTACCGCTGAGAACGGTACTCCACAACCCTAATGCTACCGACAACATCGCCATGTGGGCAGCTGAGCTAGCCGAGTTCGAGATTGAGTTCCTTCCTCGGCACACGGTCAAAAGTCAGGCACTGGCAAATTTCTTGGCCGAGTGGACTCCATCACCTAGCAACCCAAAAGGCCCAGATGGCGGGGAGGCAGTGCCCGGTGCACCAGTCTTCACTGAGACCCTGTGGACACTTTACTTCGATGGTTCCGCGCGGAAACAGGGGGCCTGGGCCGGAGTGGTGCTCATAGCCCCGATAGGGGAGCAGTTCAAATATATGGTGCACCTTGGCTTCAAAGCCACCAACAACATGGCAAAGTACGAGGCCCTCATCTACGGGCTGAAGATAGCGTTGACTCTCAATGTCCGCCAGCTCCTTGCCAAAGGTGATTCCCAGCTAATTGTCAAGCAAGTCAAGGGGGAATGTAGTTGCAATGACCCCCAACTGGCAGCATACTTGCTGCACATCACAAAGCTGGAGAAATAATTTGAAGTCTTGGAACTGTGCCATGTGCCCCGAGCTGACAACTCAGTCGTAGACGACCTATCAACGAAGGCCTCCACAGAGGCACGAGCGCCCGAAGGAGTCTTTGCAAGGAAGTTATCGCGACCAACTGCCCGAGCTGCCGAGCCAGGTGAAGGGGGTGAAGCTAGTACCTCAAAGCTAGCAATCCCGGCGGCCGTGTAGCCATGGTGCCCGCCAAGGTTCTTATGCGCCACCGGCAGCTCCGAGCAGCCGGGCACCCAAGAAACAGAAGCTCAAGAAGGTCCCGATGCATGGATCTCGGAGGTTGCGGACTACTTGAAAGACAACTACCTTCCCGAAGAACATGCCATAGCAGAACGGATTGTGGAGATGGCTAAAATATACACGTTGGTAGAGGGGGATCTCTACCGGCATGGCGCCAACGGCATCCTACTATGATGCATTACCCGGGAGGAACGATGTGACTTGCTCACGGAAATCCATGGAGGTGAGTGCGGGAACCACGCATTGGCCCGCACGCTGGTCAGCAAAGCCTTTCGGCACGACTTCTACTGGCTCACAGCACTCCAAGATGCCGCTGAGATGGTTAAGAGATGCAAGGTGTGCCAGTTCCATGCCAAGCAGATCCACACACCAGCTCAAGCGCTACAGATGATCCCCCCCCCCCTTGTGGCCATTCGTCGTGTGGGGACTGGACATCCTAGGACCTTTCCCAAGAGGTGTCGGAGGATTCCGGTACCTCTACATTGCCGTAGACAAGTTCACCAAATGGCCAGAAGCCACCCAATTGTCACCATTAACAAGAAGTCAACAGTGAAGTTCATCAAGTCGATCGTCTGCAAGTTCAGGTCCCGAATAGGATCATCACTGATAACGGGACCCAATTCACGAGCGCGACATTCCAAGAATACTGTGAGGACCTTGGAATCCAAGTTTGTTATGCCTCTGTTGCTCACCCCGAAAGCAATGGGCAGGTAGAGAGGGCAAACGCTGAGATTCTCAAGGGCCTCAGGACTCGTACATACTCAAGCCTTGAGAGGCATGGTGCAAACTGGGTGGATGAGCTACCATATGCGCTGTGGGCTAGCCGGACATCAACCAGCCGGGCTGCGGGAGAAACACCCTACTTCTTGGTGTACGGGGCGGAGGCCGTCCTTCCCCCATAGATCACCATGGGCTCCCCCTGTGTCCAGATGTATGACGAAGCCACACAGGACCAGTTCAGGCGTGAAGACATGGACCTTGTTGATGAGGGACGTATACGAGCAGCCCTCCGAAATGCACGGTACAGGCAAAGCGCTCTGGCGCTACCACCAGCGGACCATGCGCAATAGAAAGCTGAAGGTAAATGACCTGGTCCTGCGGCGTCTGCTTTCCTGTGAAGTGACAAACAAGCTCTCCCCTGGTTGGGAGGGCCCCTTTCGGGTAACAGAAGTTTGTCGCCCCGGGTGCGTTCGCCTAGCTATGGAGGATGGGCAACCAGTGTTGTCGGTACCCTGCGTACATGATACCCCTTGGAACTGCAAAGAGTGCAAAGGAACTCCACCTATCTGAGTTGAAGACCCCAGAAGGCTCCACGCGTCACTCAGAACCGGACCTGCCTCCTTCCTATGGTTAGTCCCAATGCCGCCATGTGTATCATAAAACCGAAGCTACAATCCCTACATGAGAATGCTCCGGCTAGATACTTGTGTGGCACCCCCAGACCTAACCCCCAACAGAGGGAAGCTCTGGTACCGACACGTGTACAACAGCACCAGACCTACTCGTCCAAGACGGTAAGCTCCGGAGCTGCCACGCTTTCAACCGTTAGACCTTCAACCGCAACAGACAGATTGGTGGACCTCCAACGGCTCAAACCTTCAAGGAACATTTAAAGCTTCAAGACCCGATTATGTGTCATTAATGCTATCTTAATGACACACGATTGGGCGACCCTTAATACCAGCAACGCCACCATCAAGGTGCGTTACCATGCTGTTAAGGGGAATTAAGTACATTAACTGTGTATTAGGCATCAGTAACCGCCTGGGCCACATGTCAGGGCAAGCTAATGATGTAATGGCCAACCCTTGTACTATAAAGGACTGGCCGAGCGATACACAGGGGAGGCTTCCAGACACTCTGGTCTCCCACACTAGTGCTCATACGCTCAATACAACAACAACACACACCCGTGGAGTAGGGTATTAAGATCAGGCGGTCCGAACCACGTAAATCCTCATGTCAAGTCACCATCTTGTTCTGAATTTCCGCGCGCCCTAACCAAACTAAGAAACTTCGCGGTCTACTAACAGTAGTGCCGGGAGAATTGCCGGAATGAGACTCCGACAGCTGGCGCGCTAGGTAGGGGTCATAGGAGGGAGGCAGGTCCTGGTTCCGAGTGACATGTGGGGCCTTCGGAGGTCTTCAGCTCAGATAGGTGGAGTTCCTTTGCACTCTTCGCAGTTCCAAGGGGTATCCGGTACGCAGGGTACCGATAGTGGCCCCCTGGGCCCACATCTGGGAGAGACCTTTTGTGTTAAGTCATTCTGCCGGAGGTGGGTCCATCTTTTGATATTTGCGCCATGTCTTCAAGGGTTTTTGGATGTGCCGTTGAGGTGGTGGTTCGCAGTTAAACCATCGCCGCGTGGCATCTTCAGGATGCGGCAGGTGAGATCTGCGCGTGCGGATCTCACGCAATTAAAGGTCGTTGGTTTCCAATACGAAAACTGTATCGGTTCTGAGCGCCCTGTCAGGCTGCCGCCCTTAGGTTTCCCGCCTCTCATCATGACAATTGTTCACTTGGGGTAAGGACCTCGACTTGATCGTCTGGGTGGCCCTGGGCCCCCTTGTCATTGGTAGGGTGAAATTTTTTAACTGTATCCTTAGCCCTTCTATGGTTTCCATCCAAGCGTTGCGGGGGCTTACTTAAGAAGGAAAGCGCACACAGTTTGGGGATTCCTTACGCCTTCATTTGAACTTGCGCTGGAATCCTCCAAACTTTTGCTTGCCTTTTCTCTCTCGCCCCGCCGTGCTGCGATGGAGTTGAGTCTCCGCAAGAGCCGTCTCACGATCGATGACGATTTGAAGAAGGTCCGAACCTACATGGGGTGGTCCAGCGACTCCTTCAACCACCTGGTCCACGCCGGCGAGCTTCCGTTCAAGAAGAAGTGTGGCGGCGACATGGTGTACTTCTCTGCGTACGCCATGGTGGGTCTGATCCCTCCTTTCTCAACCTTTCTCTTGATGCTGTTAGACTTCTATGGTCTGTAGTTGTACCACCTTGGCCCCCACTCCATTCTTCTTATGTCAACATTTGTCCACTTCTGCGAGATGTGGGTGGGTATTCCCCCCTGCATCGAGCTTTTGCGTACCTTGTTCACCATCCACACCATCAGCAAGAGTAATGAGTATCTTGGCTTCTACTATTTTGTGAAGCGCTAGAAATGCCCCTACAAGTATTTGAGGTCGTTCCCTTTCGGCAAGTGGAACGACTGGAAGAAGGATTGGATTGTCGTCACGGCAGAGGAGCACGAGAAGCTGGAGCTGCCTGAAGGTCTTCCCAATGTTGACACTGACGCTTGGAGTGAGGTTTCGGTGCTGTCGGAGGCCTTCAATCCTGCTCTGACCAGGATACGCCAATGTGTAGAAGGAGGGGTGACCCCCCAGATAGTCTTCTGCAACTTCCTGGTCAACAGGTGGGCTCTGCTAAGAAAAGGGAGAAGCTCGCCTGGGCCCTCAACAACATGATGGACGATAACCGGATTGAAACCAGTCTGAAGTCCAATTTTGGAGCTTCATCTCAAGAAGTTCCAGCATGGCATTGACGTTGAGGGCGATGACTTACCTCCACCGATGGCTTTCCTCCCTTTAAACATGGAGGCGGAGTTTAGCAGGGAGCTCCGGAGGAAGATGCCGGTGCTTGACGACCTCGGCGAGGTCGAGAGGCGTCCGACCACCAAATTGGTGATCCCCGAAGCTTCCGAGGCTGGCCCTGCTCCCACCCCGAGACAGAGAGCTAAATTCATTGGCAAGGGCAAAGAGTTGGCTGAGCCCTCCAGCCGAAAGAGGAAGTTGAAGCACTCTGACGGGAGGCCCGTCAGACCTGCTCCTTCCACAATAGCTCCTTCTCCCCGGCGGGGGAGGTCTTCTACGGTGACACCAACTCCAGCATCAGCGTCTCCCCGAAACGCCAGCTCTGCCCAGGTGACTTCGGCGCCGGAGCCAGCTAAGGGCTCTAGGTCTCAGGGTCCTTCTCAGCTGAGGAAGGCCCCAACCAAGACGTCGCTAACGACGGCAGTAAGCTCCGAAGAGCCTTCCGTAGCTACTACCCCAGTTGTGATTGGGTCGGGCTCTGAGCGTCCAGCGAAAAGGTTTCGTGCTAGCTGGAGCGGAAGTCTCCCAAGGTAAATTTGCTTTTTTTTACCTCAGTTGATAGTTTTTGTTGTAACCATATTTTGAGTTTCTACATCCTTCATCCACAGGGTCTCCAAAAAAGGGGCCGAAGCTCCGGTTCCTGACACAGCAGCTGATGCTGTACAGGCGGATGCTCCGGCTCCAATTCCAGCGCCGCCCTAGATGGTGGTTGAGGTCTCGGCAGCTCCGATGCCAGCTGTCGAGGTTCTGGACCTCGACTCATCTCCCGAAGCTCCCGTGGTAGTGTCAGACCACAATAATGAAGATGTACCAGCGGCACCAGCTCCGGAGGTTGAAGCTCCGGTTTTGGATGTTGTGATAATGGACGCTCCGACCTCAGAGCCGGAGGTAGCTGAAGTTCCGGCCTTAGAGACGGATGTTAGTGAAGCCCCGACGGTGGAGCCGGTGGTTCATGAAGTTCCGGCGCTTAAGACAGTTGTTGTGGAGGTGCCAACACTTGAACCAGTGGAGGTCGAAGCGCTGGCGCCTGAGCCGGCAGTGGAGGAGGCACCAGCACCAGAGATAGAAGTGGCCTCGGCTCCGGCCGAATATTCAATGCCTATCCAAGAGGTGGTAGTTCTGGAGGTACCCGTGCCCGAGCCAGGGTGCCACGACGAAGCGACCGGTCCTCTGCCAGAGGGACCAGTTGCTGATGACTCTGGAGGTAGAAGCTCCCATTGTCGGACCTTTCTCGGTGACGAATGAGGCACTCCCGGAGGGCGGCCCTAGTGTCGCGGAAGCTCAGGGGACCACTCTTGTAGAGTGTGACCCAATTTTTGTTATGGAGAACCCACTGGAGTCAATGGAGAGGACCCCGGCAGGTCCGGAGCCGATCCCCTTGTCGTTATCCATCGACAACTCCTGCTCTAGCCTTCGTCAGGTCCAACTTGCCTTTTATCACGACAGCAAGGCTCTCGAGGAGGAGCGCCAAACCCTTAGGAGGTGGCGCAACCGACTCCAATTCAAGACCATGCTGGCGCAAACAAGGCTGGCCGATGACAAGGAGTGGGTCAAGAGGGAGAAGGCCCGGATGGAGTACTGGGGCCAGCTGCTGGACGAGAGGGAAAGCATGGTGCGATCCCTCGACATTCAGTCCCGAGCTATACATGAACAAGCCATGGCTGCTAATGAAGCAGCGAATGATCGCCAGGAGAAGCTCAGTACCATCCATGAACGCCTCGTCAAGCGCTAGGAGGCTCTTGAGGAGCGAGAGAAGAAGCTCGAAGAGGGAGGAGGAGCTCGCCCAAAGGCTGGCTCTGGGTGACAAGAGCCTTGCAGAGCGCACCAAGAAGCTGAAGGAGCTCTGCTAGAGCGAGGAGAAGAAGGCCTGACAGTGGGGACAAGACCTTACCAAGAGGGAGAACGAAGTCGCTGCCAGGGAGAAGAAGGTGTGAGGCTGGGAGAAAGACCTGGTTGGCCGCTGGAACAAGATCCACGTCCGGGAGAAGGAGCTTGCCGACCTTGAAAAGCAAGTTGTTGAAAGGATTCAGCAGCACGGCAAAGAGGTCGAGCGCCTTGACCGGGAGGGTTCGGAGCTTGCAGCAGCCAAGAGTAGGGGTGGGCAAGAAAATCGGGACTGAAAAAACCAAACCAAAAAAACCAAGACCGAGACCGAAAAGACCGAAATATCAGGTATCGGGTATGTATTCGGGTACCAAATCTAAATAACCGATATATTAATTTTGAATTCGGGTATCACTCTCGGGTACCCAAAATAACCGAATAACCGAACAATAAAATCTCAAGTTAAATTATGATATACGAATCCTAAACAATATGGATTTGGATATTTCATTTGTGAGTTTTGATATGTGAGATCATTAGATTGAACTATTTATTTACGATCCATCATTAATTAACTAATAATGTATTGTCTCTCGAGATTAAATTTACAAATGATATTAAACTTATATTGATTGTTGAGAGCATGAAGTAAGAATAATGTACAATTCGGGTATTTCAGGTAAGACCGAAGACCGAACCAAAATTTAGGTACCCAAAAGTTTTGGGTACCTAATATTTGTATAACATTTCGGGTAGTGATTTTCAAAAACCGAAATTCAAAAAGACCGAATGAATGGGGCCTAGAGGGGGGTGAATAGGCCTTTTGAATTTCCTGCACCCTTAATAGAGTCATCAAAAACTTGATTGACCGGACTAGTTCGGTTATGTGGGCGGACTAGTCCGGTGTGCTGAAATTTGTGAGTTGATTAAGTGTTATTTGGGAAACTAGGTTCTTCTAGCAGCGGAAATGAGAACAACAGATTCTTTGATTTAAGATTAGTGTATGAATGCACGTGAAGACTTATGAGCAACTTAAATGGTTGTTTAGCAATTAAGTGATCTAGTGAACAAAATGTAAAGTAAATGAGGCACAAGAGACAAGCAAATTTTTACCAAGGTTTGATCTCACCACGAGATCTACGTCCTCGTTGGGGAAGCTCACACAGAGTCGGGTCTCCAACCCTTTCCCTTTTCAAGTCACCACGAAGGCCGACTTGATTCCACTATCACGGGTAATCATCGAGTTTGTGGGGCAACCTCACACGTTGAGGGCTCCCACGAGAATTACAACAAAAGAGGCGATCAAATACACTTGAATGTATTACAATGTAGAGTATAAGTGTAGAAATATCAAACCCCAAGAGCTCGCAACGAAGGAACGACGATCTCCCAATCCCGAATCCAAGTGTTCAAATGATTTGACTCCTTTTGCACCTTAGATGTGTGGGGAGATGTGTTTTTGGCTCTTGGGACAAAGTGGCGGCACTACGGTTTGTGTTTTCAGCAGTATTCGACATGTATATCAATAGGAAAGTTGTGGATTCTCTATTTATAGGGTTTCTAAAAAGTAACTGTTGAAAAAACCTAATATCGGACTAGTCCGATGCAAGTCCGGACTTGTCCGGTCACAATGTATCTCGAAGTCCAGAAAGTCTGGCGGACTAGTCCGGCCAAGCTCGGACTAGTCCGATGCTGTGTGAGGGTGGACTCCAGAAAGTTCAACGGACCAGTCCGGTGGACACACGGACTAGTCCGGTCTCCCAATATGAGAGACTCCAGAAAGTTCAACGGACTAGTCCGATGGACACACGGACTAATCCGGTCTCCTAATATGAGAGACTCCAGAAAGTTCAACGGACTAGTCCGGTGGACACACGGACTAGTCCGGTCTCCTAATATGAGAGACTCCAGAAAGTTCAACGGACTAGTCCGATGGCCACACGGACTAGTCCGGTCTCCTGAGAGGGGAGACTCTAGAAAGTGTAACGGACTAGTCCGGTCCATGATCGGACTAGTCCGGTGCATTGTGAAAGTTAGGTTAATTTTAAACCCTTACCCCAGCGCAAAGTTGTGAGCTCTTGGAGTGTGTCTTTCATACACTCCCTATACATTTAAAATCTAATTTGTTCTTCCAAGTTCCATCAAAGTATCCCTCTTTGGACACCACTCCATTTTTCACCTTTTTGTGTGCACCGAGCTGTTTCACTTGTTTGTCCTACAATCATCTCAATAGTTTCATTAGGATCTCATATGTTTGTCATCAATTAGCCAAAACCCACGAGGGATATCCTAGATGCACTTACAATCTCTCCCTTTTTGGTGATTGATGACAACCATTTGAGATATCACAAATGAGAGTAAAATTTTGATTTTCATAAGGTGTGCACACATGAGAATAACGATAAATCCACAAAAAAACTTCTCAAAAATGCACACATCTTATGGTGGGGTGCCTAACAGGTTTGTGATCAACAAAGTGTGATGAAATAAAGATAATCAATAATGAGCATAGAGATAATCATTCAAGCAACAATAAGCATCACACATAAGAGAAGAAATAGTGCATTACAAAGTTTTAAAAATAGATACATGTCCTCGATCACAAAAGCATAAAGACTACAACTAGAGATAGTCTCAAACTACTAGTCTCAATCTCTCCCCCTTTGGCATCAAGGCACCAAAAAGGGAAAAATTGAGGGGAATCACTCATCACCGCTCCCTTCTTCAGTTTTGGTCCGGTCTTCATCTTCACCACCATCATCATTCATCGGAGCAGGATCTTCCTCGGAGTCCTTGAAGGCAGGCGGGGATCCAACCGGCTCAATCTCCAGCTTGTCATAGATAGCTTTGATGTTAGCATTGACATATTGTTGATGTTTCTTCTGCCTAACTTCAATCTTGCGGCAGCAGGCAAAGATGGAGGTGAGCATTTTGAGGACACCACCGGAGGGTTCATGTGCAGGTGCAGAGCCAGGAGGAGCAGCTGCAGATCTTGTGGCATTCACATCCCGAGTTTGTTTAGTCCTCCTCTCAGCTTCAGGGGAGGAAGGTGCAGTAGGAGCTGACGGTAGAGTGTACTCGTTGGGCTTTTGCGGCTTCAACCCCGTATGAGCGACATCCTTGACAAACTCAAGTCCCGTCACTTTCTCAATCATGAACATGATGTACGGGGCATACCCGCAAGACCTATTGGGAGTGATTGAGATGTTCACAATGGCATTGTAGATGTACTCAAAGACATTGAATGGTCTCCTTCCACTAATGACCTTCATTAGGGTCCTCAAGGTTCCTTGGATAGTCCCCGCATCTCCATCTTTCGGGGCTATCGTCTTCCTCAAGATTCTGTTGAGGACCACAAAGAAGGGCTTCAAGTATTTGAAGTTGGTAGGAGTATAGGGCATCCTTATGTCATAGAGGAACTTGAGATCATCCTTCTCCAAGGGCTGCAGATTGTGGATGACAAGATCATGATCCAGAGTATGTTCAAGGTGAAGAATCCTTGCAAACTCATCATAAGTAACACTATACTTGGAACCATGGGTCATCCAAGTAAGACTGCCTCCATCACCCCGAGCAAAGTAGAGCGTAGAGTAGAATTGGGTGATGATCTCACTGTTCTAGTCATTCTCAAAGGAAAAAAGTTCCTTCAGACCGTGCCTCTCCAGGGCCTCAACCACCTCACGGAAGGCATGATACTTCTTCGACTGCATGCATCCAATGTTCACCCATTGACTCTTCACAACGGGATTCTTCATCTTCATGTACACATGCTCGTAGTAGTCGGCATGGAAGTTGCTCCAGAATCTTGGGTCTGAGCATTGCCGAGTTTGATTATGCACATTAATCTTCCTGAAGATATCGGCAAGCTCACCCCCTTTTCCGGTGAAGTCCTCACTCGAACACTGCCTGTTGCGGTGACTTGGGTTTTTCATCATCAGGGGCCCAATGGGACCACTAGCAAGCCCCTTCCCTTTGTTGAGAGCCCTCTTTGGCCCTGAGGAGCTCTTGGCAGCTTTTCCTTGGGCCTTCTTGACAACCACCTTTCTCTTCTTAGGCAAATTGTCGTCGGAGGGTGGAGAGTGGACATTAACATCATGTCTTTTCTTCATGGACCTCTTGTAACACCCTCATTTTCATGCATCATGCCCTACATGCACTCATATACATGTTTAACATTAGCCCACAACAAGAGGAACGAGTTTAAAATTGATTCGGAGCATTTAAAATTGATTTGGAGCAAAACCGCACTTAAAACGCAGGAAAGTGCGGACTAGTCCGATTTTACTGAGGACTAGTCCGATTTCTCTCTGACTAAAAACGGACTTGTCCGTTTTTGCTGCGGACTAGTCCGATTTTGGCTCTGGAAACTTTCGGACTTGTCCGATTTTGTGCGGACTAGTCCAATATTCCCTGAATCCTTGAAAATTTGCCAAGTTCCTGGACTTTTCTGGACTAGTCCGGTGTTCCAGCGGACTTGTCCGTTTTTCCTCTCTGTTCAAATTCGGACTTGTCCGATTTTTGGCCAGACTTGTCCGATTTTCTCTCTGGACGACTTCGGACTAGTCCGGTCCTGTCCGGACTTGTCCGATATTTCGTGACTCCGAGATTGACCTTTTGTTTTACGACTTGTTTCTTGGGTTTCACGTCAAGTGGGCCTAGGGACGTCGTGCCCAACTCTTTTAGAGCCCATGTGGGACTCTAAACCGGCCTCTACCCATCCCAAAACTCGAAATCCATCTAACCGTAGTCTCTACCTCTATATAAACAACCCCACCCCTTGGTTTGACATCTATTTGCCACTTTTCCACCCACCCAAACCCTAGTTCGTGGGGAGCCACCATCAAGGAGGGAGGAGAAGATCCCAAGCAAGAGGAAGAAGAGGAGGAAACAGAGGAGGATCAAGATCTCCACCAAGTTTCGTTCTTCATCACCAATTCATCCCCAAGTTCATCACCAACCCTAGATCATCAAGATCCAAGTGTTACCTCCAAGTTACTTGGTTCATTGGAGTTCTAAACACCTGGTATACCTTCTATTCTCTTTCCCTTACATGAATTCAACCCCTAATCTCCAAATTCACGTCGATCTAGAAAACCCTAATTCGCTGATCTCGTCAAGTGCGGACTTGTCCGGTCCCTAGCGGACTAGTCCGATCTTCCTGGTTAAATTGTGTTGAATTAATTCTAAAATTTGATCTAATCAACCCCAAACCTGTATAAACTTGTTAGAAGCTATTAGAACTAGTTAGTTATCATTAAAAGCAATCTAGTAACAAGTTCTACCTTGCATTGCATCAATCATGCATGTCATGACATATTGAGTAATATTTGTGCACTCTTTGATTGTGTTTCTTGTTTTGTATGTTTATTGTGTGGATTAGACGGATTTGCGCTAGAGAGTGCCGCGGAGGATCTACAACATCAAGAGTTTGAAGGCTTTGACCCTAATCAACAGCAAGAGCAAGGCAAGTGTCCTTGAAGCATATTGATCCTGTTTTAAAATAAATGTTTTGTTTGCAAAACTGCATGCTTGTGTCAAATTGATGGGAAATCCTATGGTAGGAAGTTTACCAGATTTGCTAAACCACCCTTGTCACCTGGAATTTATGGTAGAGAGTCGGGAAGGGTTTTTACCTTTTTGCTTCGCTTAATCAACTGGGATGGGAAACAACTATATCACTCAATTTAATTAAGCATGGATGAGATTATGGTTAACATGAACTGGATAAACATGGGATGGTAATGGGTGATCTAAGCAAGCCTGGTATGTGGATGGGTTGGATGTTATGGTGGTTTGCTTGCTTTAGATCTAAGGACCGGTTCATGCGAGAATAAGCCAGGACTACAGTGCCACCACGAGGCCAAGTATGGGTGCGGCATAGCTAATTAATTAGGGCTTTGCTAGTGCTGTTTGGACCATTGTGGATGCTCGGGGAAGGGGTAGTCGGATTGGGTTGTTGATGATTGGTGGGACTACCCTGGGATCCGAATGGCTCAAGAGGGGGCCCTTGGTTGAAGATGTGCTCTGCGGGAGACATCGCCACCGGTGAAACCTCAGTGGGGTCTAAATAGGCTAGTAATCCCTTTGTAAAGGCTATTTTGTGATCTCTTGGCCACACACCAACGAAAGTGTGTAATATGACCGACGGGTCATGGGCATAAGGGAGGTTCTTAGTCGCCGAAGGGTGATGAAATCACGAACACGTGGGTAAAGAGGTACAAACTCTGCAGAGTGTTAACTAAAACTATCATGATAGCCGTGCTCCCGGTTATGAGCACCTGGACAACTTCCATGATTAGAGGGAAATTGGAATTTGGGATGGTTATGGTTTGGTAATGGTTATGGATGGTTATGGTTTGGTAATGGTTATGGATTTAATCTCTGGTAATGAATATGGTTATTGACGATGGTGAAATCTGGAATTGTTGATGATGGTAATGAATTCAGTTTGGCATTACGATATTATTTATGATTATGATGGGTTTATTTCACATACTTATACTATATTGCTTTTCAAATGTTTTAATGTACTTTTCAGCACTTTACCATTATTATTGTCGTCATTTGAATCAGCCACATGTCATACTTTCCACACTTGCTGAGTACGACATGTACTCACTCTTGCAATCCCCCACCCCAACAGTTGCAGGTCAGGACTGGGATTTTAATGGTGATAATGCGGAGTTCTAGGCCGTGTCTACCGTCAGCTTTGCCTGTGGTGTTGGTTGGAGCTGCGCATACATACCCTGTCGCTTATGCTGCATAGTTGCTTAGTTTGCTTAATTAGTTTATTTCCGCTGCATTAGTTGAACTTGTCATTAATATTCATTAGAGCTTGTATTCGAGGATAATCTGGTTTGTGTAATAAAATTTGGTTAACTAATCTTGTCTTGTGGTAATTTTCTGTATACTCTTTTGTGAATGCACTCGTGTATGTGTGATGAACATCCTGGGCACACATATGTGTTAGCTTGGTTCATTTTCGGAACCGGGCGTCACAGATTGGTATCAGAGCCACAGGTTGACCGTAGGATGCAGCCTAGATAGAATGGACACTTTAGAGCACATAGGAGCACTCAGGAATCGATGTGTTTTTGCTTGGAGTGCTGTTTGCTATATATATTGCTTGCTTGTGTGCTTAATAGAGGATTTTGGGATGCCTTAGCATTGCCATGTCCACCTAGGCTAGTGTAGCTAGCTGTTTAGTTTCATATCCCTTGATGCATATAGTTGGGGACGTTTTCTAATTCTTACCTACTGCTTTTCTTCAGATGGTGAGGACTCGAAACCAGAGGGATGACAATGATGAAGAGGAGAACAATGGAGTGCCTCAGAACAACAATGGGCAAGGATCTACTCAGGGAGGTATCAACATCGAGCAGCTATTGGCCATGCAAAACCAGCTCATGCAGACCATGATACAGACTATGGGACAGCTGCAGGCTGGCAATATCAACAATCAGCCCCACATGCCTCCACCGCCACCCCCACCTCCTCATAACCGATTGGGAGAGTTTATGAGGACTAGGCCACCAACCTTTGCTCAAGCTGCTGACCCTATGGATGCTGATGATTGGCTCATGTCCGTGGAGAAGAAGCTAGCCATTGTCCAATGCAGTGACCGGGAGAAGGTGCTATTTGCTTCTCATCAACTCGTTGGAGCAGCTGCAGATTGGTGGGATTCTTATTGCAATGCTCATGAGAACCAAGAGAGAATTACCTGGGCGGAATTCAAGGGGAGTTTCCGTTCTCATTATGTGCCGGAAGGTGTTATGATATTGAAGAGGCAAGAATTTGAGAATTTAAGGCAAGGAAGATCAAGTGTGAGTGAATATCTCAATAAATTCACTCAACTCTCAAGATATGCGCCTGAGGATGTTAGCCGGGACAGCCGGAAGCAATACTTGTTCATGAGAGGATTGAACAATACGATCCAAGTGCAATTGCTCAACTGTGATTATGTCAATTTCCAGAAGCTTGTGGACAAAGCAATTGTGGTTGAGAACAAGATCCGTGAGATGGAGCAAGAAATCAAGAGGAAGGCGCCATATCAAGGACAGCAACAAGGAAGTAATGTGCGCCCTCGCTTTGCGCCGCCCAATGCGCCTCATTACAGCTCCTCTATTCCTGCTCAGCGCCCTGGTTATGCACCGCGCCCAACTCAGTTTGTGCAGCAGCACCCTGTCATGCAAGCACCTAGGCCTCCGATGCCTTATGCACCTCGTGCTGATCTTCCTGGAACCAATGCTCAAAACCAAGCTCGTCCCAATAATTCTGGTGGAGTTAAGAGGTGCTATACTTGTGGAGAAGCTGGACACTTTGCAAACCAATGTCCTAAGTCAGGCCTTGGTCAAGGAAGCAATGCGCCGAGGCAAAACCCAAGACCCAATGGAGGACAACCACAAGGAAGTCGTGGACAGCAGAACTTCGCTCGTGGCAACGTGAACCATGTCTCTACGGAGGATGCTCAACAAGCGGATGACGTGGTCATTGGTATGTTTCTCGCCAACTCCAACCCCGCGACTATGTTATTTGATTCTGGAGCATCGCATTCATTCATTGCATCGAAGTATGTTGCCAAGTATAGTTTGCCTATCTCTCATATGAAGTTTACTCTATTGGTTAAGTCTCCTGGAGGAGAGATGAGGACAAATATAGTATGTCCAAAAGTAAGCCTTAGAATAAGGGGGGTAGACTTCTCCGCCAACCTCATAGTTTTGGATTCTCAAGGGTTGGATATTATACTTGGTATGGACTGGTTGAGGAAGCACAATGGAGTTATTGAATGTGCCACAAAGACGGTGAAGTTGACTAATGAAGAAGGGATCACCGTAGAATTTGAAGCATCTCAAACCGCACCGAAGCAATTGGAGCTGAATCATATGGACGGTGTCGCAATTGAGGAGATTCCGGTGGTGTGTGAATTTTTGGATGTTTTTCCGGACGAGTTGCCAGGTATGCCACCCGATCGAGACATTGAGTTTGCTATTGATTTAATACCTGGAACTGCACCTATAGCTAAGAGGCCGTATAGGATGCCTCCTATGGAATTAGCGGAGCTCAAGAAACAAATTCAAGAGCAATTAGAGAAGGGTTTCATTCGCCCTAGCTCTTCACCTTGGGGAGCGCCCGTTCTATTCGTGGACAAGAAGGATGGATCCCAAAGGATGTGTGTGGATTACCGAGCTCTCAACGAGGTAACAATCAAGAACAAGTATACCTTGCCACGCATAGAAGACTTGTTTGATCAGATGAAGGGTGCTTGTGTCTTCTCTAAGATTGACTTGAGGTCGGGATACTTTCAAATGAAGATTAGACCATCGGACATACCCAAGACAGCTTTTAGGACATGGTATGGATCTTATGAGTACACCGTAATGTCTTTTGGATTGACAAATGCGCCTGCCTACTTTATGTACCTCATGAATAAGGTCTTCATGGAGTACTTGGATAAGTTTGTTGTGGTTTTTATTGATGATATTATGATCTACTCAAAGGATGAGAAGGAACATGAGGAACACTTGAGGCTTACTTGCAGAAATTGAGGGAGCATCAATTGTATGCCAAGTTCAGTAAATGCCAATTCTGGTTACGGGAAGTTTCCCTCTTAGGCCATATTATTTCCGGAGGAGGAGTATCGGTTGACCCCGGAAAAGTTAGAGACGTGTTGAAGTGGGAACCACCGCAAAACGTCAAGGAAATAAGGAGTTTTCTTGGGATGGCTGGATATTACCGTCGGTTTATCAAGGATTTTTCCAAGATAGCCAAGCCTATGACGGAGTTGCTAATGAAGGGAAAGGCGTTCCAATGGACTGAAGCTTGTCAAAACAGTTTTGAGGAGTTGAAGAAGAGGTTAACAACAGCCCCAGTTTTGGTATTGCCGGATGTAAGCAAGAGTTTTGACATCTATTGTGATGCATCAAGACAAGGACTTGGGTGTGTATTGATGCAAGAAGGTCAAGTGGTCGCCTATGCATCAAGACAATTGAAGAAACATGAGCAGAATTACCCCACGCATGATCTTGAACTAGCAGCCGTGGTACATGCATTGAAGATTTGGAGACACTATATTCTTGGACATAGGTGTGAAATTTATACGGATCATAAGAGTTTGAAGTATATTTTCACACAAGGATCTGAACTTGAGGCAACGAAGATGGTTGGAGCTCATCAAAGATTATGATTTGGGGATCAACTACCATCCGGGAAAAGCCAATGTAGTGGCCGATGCTTTGAGTAGAAAAGGAGTAAGTCATCAACTCACGGTTCGAGAGTTACCATTTGAGTTATGTAAGGAGTTTGAACGGTTGAACCTCGGGTTTGTAAATGAGATGGAGATGATGGAGTTAAACCCAACCTTGGAGCAAGAAATTCGAGAGGCACAAACCACAAATGAGGAGATCAAGGAAATCAAGGAAAGAATCAAAGAAGGGAGAGGATTCAGATTTGATGAAGATGAACATGGTACCTTATGGCTTGGAAAGAGAATCGTTGTGCCTAATGTAAAGCATATTCGGGAGACAATATTAAAGGAGGCACATGACTCGCCTTACTCGATTCACCCCGGTTGTACAAAGATGTACAAGGACTTGAAGACTTGCTATTGGTGGGATAGCATGAAAAAGGACATAGCTGAATATGTAGCATTATGTGATGTGTGCCAACGAGTCAAGGCGGAACATCAAAGGCCAGCCGGATTATTGCAACCGTTGAAGATTCCGAAATGGAAGTGGGAAGAAATTGGTATGGACTTCATAGTTGGGTTACCGCGTACTCAGTCCGGGTATGACTCAATTTGGGTAATTGTGGATCGCTTAACCAAGTCAGCTCATTTTGTCCCTGTGAAGACCAAGTATACAGCTGCACGATTGGCCGAAATATACATGGAGCATATTGTGTGTCGACATGGAGTCCCTAAGAAGATAGTCTCGGATAGAGGTTCTCAATTTACCTCCAGATTTTGGCAAAAATTGCATGAAGCTTTGGGAACGAGGTTGAATTTTAGTTCAGCATATCATCCTCAAACGGATGGACAAACCGAGAGAACCAATCAGATTTTGGAGGACATGTTAAGAGCTTGTGCTTTAAAGCATGGGAAAGGTTGGGACAAAAGCTTGCCATACGCAGAATTTTCATACAACAATAGTTACCAAGCAAGCTTGAAAATGTCACCATATGAAGCGCTTTATGGGAGGAAGTGTAGGACACCTTTATTCTGGAATGAGGCAGGAGAAACTCAAGTATTTGGTCCGGACGTGTTGCAAGAAGCCGAAAAGCAAGTCCAAATAATTCGTGGAAACTTGAGGGCTGCCCAATCAAGGCAAAAAGGCTATGCGGATAATAGGAGAAGGAAATTAGCCTTTGAAATAGGAGATTTTGTTTACCTCAAGGTGTCACCAATGAGAGGTCATAAGAGGTTTAACGTAAGGGGTAAGCTCGCACCTCGTTATATTGGACCATTCAAGATTTTGGACAAAAGAGGAGAAGTAGCATATAAGTTGGAGATGCCAGCTCATCTTTCAGCCGTACATGATGTGTTTCATGTTTCCCAACTCAAGAAGTGTCTCAGGGTACCGAAAGATCAAGTGCCAATGGAAGAATTGGAACTAGAGGAAGATTTGACGTATGCCGAGCAACCGGTCAAAATCTTGGAAACCAAGGAGAGAGTCACAAGGAACAAGGTGATTCGATGGTGTAAAGTCCAATGGAAGCACCATACCGAAAAAGAAGCAACTTGGGAGCTAGAAGATGATCTCAAGAAGGAATTTCCCTATCTCTTCTCTTCCGCGTCGAATCTCGAGGGCGAGATTCATTTTAAGGGGGGTAGGTTTGTAACACCCTCATTTTCATGCATCATGCCCTACATGCACTCATATACATGTTTAACATTAGCCCACAACAAGAGGAACGAGTTTAAAATTGATTCGGAGCATTTAAAATTGATTTGGAGCAAAACCGCACTTAAAACGCAGGAAAGTGCGGACTAGTCCGATTTTACTGAGGACTAGTCCGATTTCTCTCTGACTAAAAATGGACTTGTCCGTTTTTGCTGCGGACTAGTCCGATTTTGGCTCTGGAAACTTTCGGACTTGTCCGATTTTGTGCGGACTAGTCCAATATTCCCTGAATCCTTGAAAATTTGCCAAGTTCCTGGACTTTTCTGGACTAGTCCGGTGTTCCAGCGGACTTGTCCATTTTTCCTCTCTGTTCAAATTCGGACTTGTCCGATTTTTGGCCAGACTTGTCCGATTTTCTCTCTGGACGACTTCGGACTAGTCCGGTCCTGTCCGGACTTGTCCGATATTTCGTGACTCCGAGATTGACCTTTTGTTTTACGACTTGTTTCTTGGGTTTCACGTCAAGTGGGCCTAGGGACGTCGTGCCCAACTCTTTTAGAGCCCATGTGGGACTCTAAACCGGCCTCTACCCATCCCAAAACTCGAAATCCATCTAACCGTAGTCTCCACCTCTATATAAACAACCCCACCCCTTGGTTTGACATCTATTTGCCACTTTTCCACCCACCCAAACCCTAGTTCGTGGGGAGCCACCATCAAGGAGGGAGGAGAAGATCCCAAGCAAGAGGAAGAAGAGGAGGAAACAGAGGAGGATCAAGATCTCCACCAAGTTTCGTTCTTCATCACCAATTCATCCCCAAGTTCATCACCAACCCTAGATCATCAAGATCCAAGTGTTACCTCCAAGTTACTTGGTTCATTGGAGTTCTAAACACCTGGTATACCTTCTATTCTCTTTCCCTTACATGAATTCAACCCCTAATCTCCAAATTCACGTCGATCTAGAAAACCCTAATCCGCTGATCTCGTCAAGTGCGGACTTGTCCGGTCCCTAGCGGACTAGTCCGATCTTCCTGGTTAAATTGTGTTGAATTAATTCTAAAATTTGATCTAATCAACCCCAAACCTGTATAAACTTGTTAGAAGCTATTAGAACTAGTTAGTTATCATTAAAAGCAATCTAGTAACAAGTTCTACCTTGCATTGCATCAATCATGCATGTCATGACATATTGAGTAATATTTGTGCACTCTTTGATTGTGTTTCTTGTTTTGTATGTTTATTGTGTGGATTAGACGGATTTGCGCTAGAGAGTGCCGTGGAGGATCTACAACATCAAGAGTTTGAAGGCTTTGACCCTAATCAACAGCAAGAGCAAGGCAAGTGTCCTTGAAGCATATTGATCCTGTTTTAAAATAAATGTTTTGTTTGCAAAACTGCATGCTTGTGTCAAATTGATGGGAAATCCTATGGTAGGAAGTTTACCAGATTTGCTAAACCACTCTTGTCACCTGGAATTTATGGTAGAGAGTCGGGAAGGGTTTTTACCTTTTTGCTTCGCTTAATCAACTGGGATGGGAAACAACTATATCACTCAATTTAATTAAGCATGGATGAGATTATGGTTAACATGAACTGGTTAAACATGGGATGGTAATGGGTGATCTAAGCAAGCCTGGTATGTGGATGGGTTGGATGTTATGGTGGTTTGCTTGCTTTAGATCTAAGGACCGGTTCATGCGAGAATAAGCCAGGACTACAGTGCCACCACGAGGCCAAGTATGGGTGCGGCATAGCTAATTAATTAGGGCTTTGCTAGTGCTGTTTGGACCATTGTGGATGCTCGGGGAAGGGGTAGTCGGATTGGGTTGTTGATGATTGGTGGGACTACCCTGGGATCCGAATGGCTCAAGAGGGGGCCCTTGGTTGAAGATGTGCTCTGCGGGAGACATCGCCACCGGTGAAACCTCAGTGGGGTCTAAATAGGCTAGTAATCCCTTTGTAAAGGCTATTTTGTGATCTCTTGGCCACACACCAACGAAAGTGTGTAATATGACCGACGGGTCATGGGCATAAGGGAGGTTCTTAGTCGCCGAAGGGTGATGAAATCACGAACACGTGGGTAAAGAGGTACAAACTCTGCAGAGTGTTAACTAAAACTATCATGATAGCCGTGCTCCCGGTTATGAGCACCTGGACAACTTCCATGATTAGAGGGAAATTGGAATTTGGGATGGTTATGGTTTGGTAATGGTTATGGATGGTTATGGTTTGGTAATGGTTATGGATTTAATCTCTGGTAATGAATATGGTTATTGACGATGGTGAAATCTGGAATTGTTGATGATGGTAATGAATTCAGTTTGGCATTACGGTATTATTTATGATTATGATGGGTTTATTTCACATACTTATACTATATTGCTTTTCAAATGTTTTAATGTACTTTTCAGCACTTTACCATTATTATTGTCGTCATTTGAATCAGCCACATGTCATACTTTCCACACTTGCTGAGTACGACATGTACTCACTCTTGCAATCCCCCACCCCAACAGTTGCAGGTCAGGACTGGGATTTTAATGGTGATAATGCGGAGTTCTAGGCCGTGTCTACCGTCAGCTTTGCCTGTGGTGTTGGTTGGAGCTGCGCATACATACCCTGTCGCTTATGCTGCATAGTTGCTTAGTTTGCTTAATTAGTTTATTTCCGCTGCATTAGTTGAACTTGTCATTAATATTCATTAGAGCTTGTATTCGAGGATAATCTGGTTTGTGTAATAAAATTTGGTTAACTAATCTTGTCTTGTGGTAATTTTCTGTATACTCTTTTGTGAATGCACTCGTGTATGTGTGATGAACATCCTGGGCACACATATGCGTTAGCTTGGTTCATTTTCGGAACCGGGCGTCACACCTCTCCTTGGCTCTCCTCGTTTTTTCACGTTCAACTTCTTCATCAACATGGAAAGAGCCGTCATTTGAGCTTGAAGACATCGTGCCTAATAAGGAGTTCATGGATTAGATAAGAATGAACCAAGGATCGAGGTCAGATTAGGGTTCAGATGTCAGAGACCGGACTTGTCCGGGTTCAGAGTGCGGACTTGTCCGGCGTACCAGACTTGTCCGTTTCTGAGCGCCGGACTAGTCCGGCCTGGCAAGAACCCTAATGATTTCCTTGGATTCCAAAACTTCTATCTAAGGATACAAAATGACATGAAGGTGGTAGGAATACATCTATGAAGCCAATGAATAACCTTGGAATCAAAGGAAACGAGCTAGAATGAGAAAAGTTGAGATTTTGGTTTTAGGGTGAAATTTACCGAGATTCGAAGATGCGCGGTGAAGGAGCAAGAGTTTGTCCGGATGATTCCGGAGGGGAGAGTCCACTCGACAAGGAGAGGATTTCCCACGGAGAAAGCTTCGATTTTGAGGGCTCAACTCGAAGGTCTCTTTGGGGGCTAGGGTTTAGGAGGGAAGAGGAGAGGTGAGGGCTCAACTCGAAGTGGAGGGAGGTTTGAAATTTTGATTAGGGCCGGCCAACTGCTTATATATGCGGCCGAACGGACTAGTCCGGTCAGGGGGACGGACTAGTCCGGTGCCCCTGGAAAACCTAGGAGTGTGAGACTGTCCGGACTAGTCCGGTGGCAAACCTGACTAGTCCGGTGCCCCTAGAAAACCTAAGTATATATAGATAATTAAAAGTGATCCAAGGACAAGTTTTGCAAATAATCTTGGCAATTATGACCAGAAGGCAATCAAGAATTAAAAGTGGTCATAAACTGCAAGATTTCTTCATTAAAATTAGTTTTCTTAGAAGAAAAAAAGGTGAGGGGCAGTTTTCAACAATAAAATGCGATGTTTGAAGTTTCAATCAGGTATGCAACGTTTCAAGCCACATTTCGAGAGTCAATAATATTAAGTTCATTTATAAGCTCACAAAACCTTTTCTCATCTAATGGTTTGGTGAAAATATCCGCAAGTTGTTTTTCAGTCCTAACATGTGAAATAGCAATGTCACCTTTTAATGAATGATATCTAAGAAAATGATGACAGATATCTATGTGCTTAGTTCTTGAGTGCTCTACAGGGTTGTGTGCAAATTTTATAGCACTTTTATTATCACATAGAAGTGGGATATGGTTAAGATTGTAGCCGTAGTCCCTAAGAGTCTGTCGCATCCAAAGTAGTTGTGCGCAACAACTACCGGCTGCAACATACTCTGCTTCTGGTGTGGAAAGAGCAATGGAGTTTTGCTTTTTAGATGACCAAGAAACTAGAGACCTACCAAGAAACTGACAAGTCCCTGACGTGCTCTTCCTATTGACTTTGCATCCTGCATAGTCGGCGTCGGAATACCCTATCAAGTTGAACTTAGATCTTTTAGGATACCAAAGGCCCAAGTTGGGTGTGTGCACAAGATATCTTAGGATTCTTTTTACAGCAGTTAAGTGACACTCTTTAGGTGCGGCTTGAAACCTTGCACACAAGCAAACACTAAGCATAATATCTGGCCTAGATGCACATAAATAAAGTAAGGAGCCGATCATGGACCGGTATACCTTCTGGTCCACATTTGGACCGTCTTCATTGAGGTCGAGATGTCCATTAATGGCCATGGGTGTCTTGATGGGCTTGGCTTCGTCCATATTGAATTTCTTGAGAATGTCCTGTCTATATTTGGTTTGGCTCATAAATGTACCTTCTCTTAGTTGCTTCACTTGGAATCCCAAGAAGAACTTCAATTCGCCCATCATTGACATCTCAAACCTATCTGTCATAATTTTGCTAAATTCTTCACAAAAAGATTTGTTAGTGGATCCAAAGATAATGTCATTAACATAAATTTGACATATGAATAGATGATCATCACAATATTTAGTGAAAAGTGTATAGTCAGCTTTACCAATTTTGAATCCATTTTGAGTCAGAAAATCTCTAAGGCACTCGTACCAAGCTCGAGGAGCTTGTTTGAGGCCATAGAGAGCCTTACGCAGTTTGTAGACATGATCGGGATACTCGTGGTATTTGAATCCTAGTGGCTGCTCCACATAAACTTCCTCCTTGATTGGACCGTTTAAGAAAGCGCTTTTGACGTCCATTTGATACAGCTTAAAATTATGGTGAGTAGCATATGCCAATAAAATACGAATGTACTCAAGTCTAGATACAGGAGCGAAAGTTTCATCGAAGTTCAAACCTTTGACCTGAGAATAACCTTTGGCCACCAATCTCGCTTTATTTCTTGTTACTACTCCATGTTCATCTTGCTTGTTCCGAAAGACCCATTTTGTTCCAACGATGTTCGCCTTTGGTCTCTCCACTAGCTCCCACACTTCATTTCTTTTGAAGTTGTTCAACTCCTCTTGCATCGCCATCACCCAGTCTGGATCCCTTAAGGCTTCTTCTACCCTGTATGGTTCCAGAAAAGACACAAAAGAGTAGTATTCGTAGAAATTTGCAACTCGAGATCTAGTAGTTACTCCCTTAGCAATATCTCCAATGATATTATTGACATGATGGTCTCTTTGCACTCTCTGATGTATTCTTGGGTGTGGAACTTGTGCAGTTGCTTGTTCTTCATTATCTTCATGTTCATTGTCTCCCCCTAGATCATTGCTCCCATGATTATATTGATATTCTTGATTTTTCTCATCTTGATCTTGTAAAAGTGCTCCCCCTTGATCATTGCCTCCATGTTGCAGTTCATCTTCTGCATTTGAGTCGAAAGTTCGCTCTTGTGGTAAGATATCACTAAGTCCCATTTTCTTCAGTGCTTCATATGGAGCTTCCTCTTTATCTAGCACACACTTATCAACTTGCTCCACTTGTGAGCCGTTAGATTCATCGAACACTACGTCACGTGCTACTTCAACAAGGTCGGACACCTTGTTGAAGACACGATAGGCATAGGCATTCGATTCATAACCGAGCAAGAACCCTTCATCGGACTTCGAAGCGAACTTCGAGGCCCTCGGTTTCTTGTTCAGAATAAAACATTTACAACCAAATACTTTGAAATAAAAAACATTAGGCTTTTTACCGGTAAGGAGCTCATATGGGATTTTCTTCAGTAGTCGGTGGAGGTACAACCGATTCGTGGCATGACAAGCGGTGTTCACCGCTTCTGCCAAAAATCGATCTGATGTCTTGTATTCATCCAACATAGTTCTTGCCATTTCGATCAATGTTTTGTTCTTCCTTTCGGCCACTCCGTTTTGTTGAGGGGAGCAGGGTGCCGAGAACTCATGCTTTATTCCTTCTTCATCGAGATACTCTTCAACTTGGAGGTTCTTGAATTCTGTCCTGTTGTCACTTCTGATATTCTTTATGGTTGATGAGAATTCGTTTTGAGCTCTTTTCAGAAACTTCTTGAGGATTCCCTGAGTTTTTGATTTATCATACAAGAAAAATACCCAGGTAAATCTTGAAAAATAATCAACAATTACTAAACCGTATTTGTTACCGCCGATGCTGATGTATGAAATTGGACCAAAGAGATCCATGTGGAGGAGTTTCAGCGGTCTTGCGGTAGTCATCACATTCTTGGCGGGGTGTGGTGCTCCGACTTGTTTTCCTGCTTGACAAGCGTTTTACGGCCTGTCTTTTTCAAAAACCACATCCTTAAGACCACGGATGTGACCACCTTTTAGAAGTTTCTGTAGATTTCTCATCCCAACATGGGCTAGTCGTCTATGCCACAGCCATCCCATGTTGGTCTTAGCAACCAAGCAAGTGTTGAGTTCAGCTTTATCTTTGTTGAAGTCAACAAGATAAAGCTTGCCCTTCAACATTCCCTTGAATGCAATCGAGCCATCGCTTCTTCTAAAAATGGTCACACCCTCATTAGTGAATAAACAGTTATAACCTTTGTCGCACAGTTGAGATATTGACAAAAGGTTATAATCTAGAGAATCTACATGTAAAACATTAGATAAGGTGTGTTGAGAGGATATTTCAATGTTACCACTACCAAGGACTTTTCCTTGGCTGTTGTCTCCGAAGTATATGCCTTCACTTGGATCCTTGTTATACTCGTACTCCACAAACATACCTCTCTCTCCGGTCATGTGATTTGTGCATCCGCTATCTAGCACCCATTTAGATCCACTGGAGGAGTAGGTCTGCAAAAAAGAATTATTCTTTGGTTTTAGGTACCCAAGCTTGCTTGGGTCCTCTCAGGTTAGTCACAAGAGTCTTGGGCACCCACACACAAGTTTTCAAGTTCTTGTGGTGTGGCCCTATGTATTTGGCAATGACTTTTCCATGTTTGGCTTTCATAAGGACATAGGAAGCATCAAATGTAGGAAACAATATTTGTAAGTCAGATTCATGGGATTTTTCCTTAACAAAGACAATTCTATTCTTAGCATGATTAGGAGTAGACATGTGTTTGTTCCTGTCAAAGCCAAGACCATCTTTGACATTAGGAGGTCTAGTGACCATATATGCACTGCGTGCATATTTGATCTTCTCCTTATCAAAGATGCCGCTTGGAGAAGCATGCATATTATGAGAAGTTGAAGTATTGGAAGTGACATTCTTCTTACTAGAGCAAGTGCAAGTTTCGATTGTTGTCGAACTCATATCTTTGGAGGAAGAGCTCTTGGAGGAAGAGGAGTCACTTTGCTTGAGTGACTCAACTTGCACCTCAAGGATCTTGTTAACTTTCGACAAGTTAGCAAGTTCTTCCTTGATTGCAATATGTGAGTCCTCTAGCTTTGAGTAAGTTTCCATACTCAAGGCTAGCTCAACTTCAAGCGACTCGTTCTTCTCTCTTTCAAGCTCGAGAAGCTTTTCAACTTCTTGATATCTCTTCCTTTCACGGATGAGCATATCTTCTTGTCGGTTAAGAAGTTCCTCCTTTTCAAAGATTTCGTTCGACAACATTTCCATTTTCTTTAAAGCAATTTTACTTAGTCCTCTAAACATTTCTTCATTATCACTAGAGCTATCAAAGTCATCAATAGAGGAATTTAACGTAGGAGGAGTAAGTCGAACCTTTTTCTTGCCTTCCTTAGCCATAAGGCAAGTGTGGTTGTTCATGTCTCGTCCTCCCATGTTTGGGAAGAGTGTGGCTTTCATAGTGGGTTTCTTGACTGCGATAGTGGCTATCTCTTCTTCTTCATCGGAGGAGGACTCGTCGTTTGAGTCCCACTCCTTGCCAGTATGAGCTTGACGGGCTTGTCTTCTTTTTCTAAAATTTTTCTTTTCTTGAGGTCTTGTTTCCTTCTTCTTTTTATTTTCTTCATAGGGGCAGTCCACCATGAAGTGACCATACTCTCCGCAGTTGTGGCAAGTGCGTCGAGCCTTGGATTTTCCTTTATCCTTGCTTTTTCCTTCATTTGAATTGTTGTCGTGTCTTCTTTTTATAATGCGCTTGAACTTCTTGATAAAGAGTACCATTTCTTCATCATCAATATCGGTACTCTCGTCGCTTGTATGCCCATCATCTTGGTCTTCACGAGTTTCTTTGAGTTTGGGTCTGCACGTTGCTTTGAGAGCAACTTCTTTCTTTTTGGAGGAGGTGAGTTCGGCTATGTCTTTGATGTATTGAGCCTCTTTCTCCATCATTTCATGATTTATGATCTTCCCCAATAACTCATCTGGAGTCATTTTGTGGAATTCGGGGCTTTCCCTAATCATTGAGCAAAGTGTGACATTTCTTGGCATGAAGGCTCTAATCATTCTTTTGACCATCTCGTGATCCGTCCATTTCTTACTTCCATAGGCACGAATTTTGTTGATGAGTGCCTTCATCCGGTTGTACATGTCTTGAGGTGATTCGCCTTATTCAATAGCAAATCTCTGCAACTCTCCTTCAAGCATCTCGATTTTAGCTTCACAAACCGACCTATTTCCTTCGTGAGCTGTCTTAAGTGTATCCCAGATTTCTTTTGCACTTTCTAAGCCATCGATCTTGGTGAATTCCTCTCTGCTTAGTGATGATGTGATCACGGTGATGGCTTGTGCGTTTTTGTGAATCTCTTGTTCTTGTTCTCGGGTGAGTTCCTCATCCGTGTCCGGGATATCAATGCCAGTGCAAACAATGTGCCACAGACTAGGATTTAGGGATATTAGATGCATCTTCATGTTGTACTTCCACATGGTGTAGTCACTTCTGTCAAACTGTGGAGGCTTTCCCATAGGAATGGAGAGATAGTGATTGTTTGAATTGAGACGGTTGTAGTTGTAAGGATGTCGGGAGTAGTCGTGATGACCACTCCTCGTCGTCTTCTCTTCTTCTTTTCCTTTTTGTCCTAGCAGTTTCTTTCTCAGGAGTGCTTTTAGTTGTCGAACTTCTTCATCATCATGTGGGCTTTTCTTCAGCACATCGAAGGCTTTAGCTTCTTGTTCCTCCTCATTGATGTTCATCTTCGAGATATCATTGTTCTTCTCAGAGGCCGTTGATCTCTCCGAGATGTGAGTCTCGCTGGTGGAGAACCTTGCTCTGATACCAATTGAATGGCGCCTAGAGGGGGGTGAATAGGCCTTTTGAATTTCCTGCACACTTAATAGAGTCGTCAAAAACTTGATTGACCGGACTAGTCCGGTTATGTGGGTGGACTAGTCCGGTCTGCTAAAATTTGTGAGTTGATTAAGTGTTATTTGGGAAACTAGGTTCTTCTAGTAGCGGAAATGAGAACAACAGATTCTTTGATTTAATATTAGTGTATGAATGCACGTGAAGACTTATGAGCAACTTAAATGGTTGTTTAGCAATTAAGTGATCTAGTGAACAAAACATAAAGTAAATGAGGCACAAGAGACAAGCAAATTTTTACCGAGGTTCAATCTTACCACAATATCTACGTCCTCCTTGAGGAAGCTCACACGGAGTCGGGTCTCCAGCCCTTTCCCTCTTCAAGTCACCATGAAGGCCGACTTGATTCCACTATCACGGGTAATCACCGAGTTTGTGGGGCAACCTCACACGTTGAGGGCTCCCACGAGAATTACAACAAAAGAGGCGATCAAATACACATGAAAGTATTACAATGTAGAGTATAAGTGTAGAAAGATCAAACCCCAAGAGCTCGCAACGAAGGAACGATGATCTCCCAATCCCGAATCTAAGTGTTCAAATGATTTGACTCCTTTTTGCACCTTAGATGTGTGGTGAGATGTGTTTTTGGCTCTTGGGACAAAGTGGCGGCACTACAGTTTGTGTTTTCAGCAGTATTCGACGTGTATATCAATAGGAAAGCCGTGGATTCTCTATTTATAGGGTTTCTAAAAAGTAACTGTTGAAAAAACCTAATACCGTACTAGTCCGATGCAAGTCCGGACTTGTCCGGTCACAGTGTATCTCGAAGTCCAGAAAGTCTAGCGGACTAGTCCGGCTAAGCTCGGACTAGTCCGGTGCTTTGTGAGGGTGGACTCCAGAAAGTTCAACGGACTAGTCCGGTGGACACACGGACTAGTCCGGTCTCCCAATATGAGAGACTCCAGAAAGTTCAACGGACTAGTTCGGTGGACACACGGACTAGTCTGGTCTCCTAATATTAGAGACTCCAGAAAGTTCAACGGACTAGTCTGGTGGACACACGGACTAGTCCGGTATCCTAATATGAGAGACTCCAGAAAGGTCAACGGACTAGTCCAGTGGACACACGGACTAGTCCGGTCTCTTGAGAGGGGAGACTCCAGAAAGTGTAACGGACTAGTCCGGTCCATGATCGGACTAGTCCAGTGCATTGTGAAAATTAGGTTAATTTTAAACCCTTACCCCAGCGCAAAGTTGTGAGCTCTTGGAGTGTGTCTTTCATACACTCCCTAAACATTTAAAATCTAATTTTTTCTTCCAAGCTCCATCAAAGTATCCCTCTTTGGACACCACTCCATTTTTCACCTTTTTGTGTGCACCGAGCTGTTTCACTTGTTCGTCCTGCAATCATCTCAATAGTTTCATTAGGATCTCATATGTTTGTCATCAATTAGCCAAAACCCACGAGGGATATCCTAGATGCACTTACACCGAAATGACCGAATCGAATTCACTGGGTAGACCGAATGCCCACCCCTAGCCAAGAGGTCATTGGAAGAGATGCGAGGCTCTAGGGTTGCAGAGTCCCAACAAGTATGGGACTTCTTGGGCAAAGCCAATGATGCTCTGACGCCGCTGGGATTTAGTCCCATGCGTCCGGACGATTCGGAGCCGGAGCTGGAGCATGCGCTGAGGGCATTGAGCTCAGCTGGAAACAAACTCAACAAGATGGGCGATGTCATCGCGGATCAGTTGGAAACTAAAGGAAAATCCCTTGCACAAAATGTCGCAGAGTAAATGCCGACATGCTACACAAGTCGGGATCCTCACTTCTCACTAGATACGGTGCTTGAAAGTCCCATCGACCGAGAGGGAGATGCCGCCAAGACCAGCGTATCAGAGGTTGCCCAGAAGGTCGCCTTGTTCTTCCGTAGGAAGTAGGACTTTCTCCTTGTAGCTCCCACTTGTATCTTCTCTTATTTTCTCGAATTTTATAATCTCTTGTCTTCAGATGAATGAAATCCAAGAAATTTATGAATTTCATTTTTTGTCTTCAACCTTTGTCTCACTTGGCCCCCTGGTAGATGTACAAAATTTGATTGCGAACATGTACCAAAAGGATGTAGCATTTTGTTGAAGACTTGCGTGCTTCGAACTTGTAGAGTGTAGGTCCGAAGTCGTCGACAGCAGGGGCTCCCTGAGGTTGTCGGAGCTTAGTAGCTCCGGCAGCGACCATTGTCAACACGTAGAGCGTTGACAGTTGGCCCTCTGGGGTTGTCGGAGCTTAGTAGCTCCGGCAGCAACCACTATCAACACGTAGAGCGTCAACAACAGACCCCATTGGGTTGTCCTTCTACCATCTTTTCTTCACATTGACGGCTGGCTCCCTGGATTTGTCGGAACTTGATAGCTCCGGCGATGCCTACTATCAATGTTTAAAACATCGACAGTGGGCCACCTTAGGGGATGTCAGAGCTTTGATAGCTCCAGCATCATCCACCATCATCATGAGCTTTTTATTTTTCCTGCACACTAAAGTCAAGAAAAACAGTAAAATCCATTTCTTATCTATAACTCGTTTGCGGCTTACTATTCCCCAAAGAAATTTTTAGGTCGACCGCAATTCTATATATAATCAAGTGCATTTGCTTATCTTCTCCAGGTCCGATCATTTTTTGGACTCACCTTACTCAGGCCTGCCGGGGTGTAGGTAGAGTGGCGTACTTAGGGTGCAGGACCAGGCTAAGTCGATAGCACACTCTGGACCTAGATTGGCTTGGCGTTCAGGCGAGTAGACCATTCAACAATGTTAAGACCCGAAAGAATTAACAATGCAACTTGAATTATACATGAATTGTTCGAGCTAAAGTTTCTTGAGAATTGCACAACTTTGTTACAGACAAGAAAGAGAAAAATAAAAAAGAATGAGCCTGTACAAAATAAATGCACGTGGAGTCTGTTTTCATATAATGATGTTTTTCATTATAGGTCCGGGGTACAGGGGAAACGAGTACACTCTTAGGGTACAGAATATGGCTAAGTGTGTTGCATTTCTTGTTTGACCCAGGGTAACTAGCTACACTTTTAGTTCTGAGACTGTGTCAAGTGTTGCTTGAACATTGCGGACCTTCCGGGAAAGGTCCGGCTGTCCTCCTGGAGGAGCTACCCGACTCTGTACAATGACGCTATAACATACATCATATGTAATTACAGACTCACCTCCGTGATATTAAACGTAGAACTTACGGAGGTACTCAATGTTCCAAGGATTAGGGAGCGGCGTCCCATCCTCAGTTGCCAAGCGAACGTGTCGGAGTGTTTTTTCGGCAATTCTCCCAATACTATCATTGGTAGCTCGCGCAGTTTGTAGTTCGGTATTGGGCGCGCAGAGATTTCGAAGAGTATGGCAAATGGACACAAGGATTTACGTGGTTCGGGCCACCTGAGCGTAATACCCCACTCCACGGGGTGTGTAGCTGTTGTATTGAGCGTCTAAGAGCGTCTAGAGAGTTTTCAGCCCAGAGACCCTATGTTGTGTATCGTCGACCAGTCCTTTTATAGTACAAGGATTCGCTGTTACACCGCTAGCCTGGCCCGACATGTGGCCCCGACAGTTACTAATGTTTAATACATAATTAATGAGATTAATTACCCTTAATAGCGTGGTAACGGGACCTGACAGTGCCGTTACTGGTATTAAGGGCCTTCTGATCGAGTGTCATTAATATGGTATTAATGACACTTAATCAGGTTTTGAAGTCTTTGATTGCCCTTTGGAGGTCTGAGCCGTTGGGGGTTCACCAGCTTGATTGCTGAGGTTGAAGGTCCGGTGGTTTGGACACGTGGCAGCTTTGGAGCTATTCGTCTAGGACGGGTAGGTCCGGAGTAGAAGTACACGTGTCGATATTGGAGCTTCCCTCTGTCGGAGGTTAGGTCCGGGGGTGCCGCACAAGTGTTTAGCCTAGAGCTATCCCATGTGTGGGATATAGGTCCGGCTGCAGCATACACGTGGCAGTACCGGAGCTAACCATAAATGAGAGGCATGTCCAGTCCCGTATGACATGTGGGGCCTTCGTAGGTCTTTAACTCAGACAGGTGAAGTCCCTTTGGTCTTTTTGTAGTCCCAAGGGGTATACGATACACAGGTTACCGACAGAACGCATCCGAAACGGGATACTTTGATCACTCGAAAGGGTTCTTCTCATCTGGGGGAAAGTTTGTTTAACCCTTCTTGAGTTTGTATTCTCTGTAGCACCAGATCACCTTCCTCCAGTTGTCGGTTATGCACATGCCTTTGGTGATAGCGCCAGAGCGCTTGGCGGTATTGTGCATTTCGAACAGCTGCTCGACACCTTCCCTCTTCAACGAGGTCAAGGTCTTCACGCTGGAGCTGGTCCTGCGTGGCTTCGTCGAAGGTCCGGACCCGGAGCAACCACAAGGTAATTTCCGAAGGAAGGACTGCTTCAGCTCCGTACACCAGGAAGAAGGGTGTCTCTCCAGTTGACCGGTTTGGAGTTGTCATGTTTGCCCACAAGGTGGGAGGAAGCTCTTCAATCCAGTTGGCTCCATGTTTTTTCAGTCACTCATATGTGCACATCTTGAGTCCTTTTAGGATTTCTGCATTTGCTCTCTCAGCTTGGCCATTGCTTGCCAGGTGAGTTACGGAAGCGTACTTGGATGCCGAGGTCTTCGCAATATCCTTGGAATGCAGAGCTTGTGAATTGGGTCCCGTTGTCAGTTATCATCTTGTTTGGGACTCCAAATCTACATACTATGGACTGCAAGAAATTGATAGTTGATTGCTTGTTCATTGTCACAACTGGAGTTGCTTCCGGCCACTTGGTGAACTTGTCGATGGCGACATACAGGAACTTGTAACCTCTTACAGCTCTTGGGAAAGGTCTCAAAATATCCATACCCCACACAGCGAATGGCCATGTCGGAGGTATCATTTGTAGAGGTTGAGCTGGTGTGTAAATTTGCTTTGCACGTGTCGGTACCCTACGTACCGTATACCCCTTGGGAATACAAAAAGACCAAAGGGACTTCACCTGTCCCTGTTGAAGACCTGCAAAGGCCCCACATGTCATATGGGACTGGACATGCCTCCCATCAATGGTTAGTCCCGGTACTGCCACGTGTACACTGCAGCCGGACCTATATCCCTCACATGGGATAGCTCTGGGCTAAACACTTGTGCGGCACCCCCGGACCTAACCTCTGACAGAGGGAAGCTCCATTATCGACACGTGTACATCTACACCAGACCTACCCGTCCCAGATGAATAGCTTCGAAGCTGCCACGTGTCCGAACCGCCGGACCTTCAACCTTGGCAATCAAGCTGGTGAACCCCCAACGGCTCGGACCTCCAAGGGGCAATCAAAGACTTCAAGACCTGATTAAGTGTCATTAATATTATATTAATGACACACGATCAGTAGGCCCTTAATACTAGTAACGACACTGTCAGGTCCCGTTACCACGCTATTAAGGGTAATTAATCTTATTAGTTATGTATTAAACATTAGTAACCGTTGGGGCCACATGTCGGGCCAGGCTAACGGTGTAACGACCAGTCCTTGAACTATAAAAGGACTGGTCAACGATACATAGGGGGACCTTTACGCTCTCTGACACATACACAGTCTTTGGGCTGAAGCTCTTAGATGCTCAATACAACAGCTACACACCCCGTGGAGTAGGGTATTACGCTCAGGCGGCCCGAACTACGTAAATCCTTGTGTCCATTCGCCATACTATTTGGAATCTCTACGCACCCAATACCGAACTACAAACTCCACGAGCTATCAACGGTAGTATCAGGAGAATTGTCGGAAAAACACTCCGACAGTTGGCGCGCCAGGAAGGGGGGCAGTGCCTGAGATTTCAAGAATGGTGAACTCAGTTGCTGGATCGTCGAATGGCAACCCCGCTGCGCAACCTGCTGGAGGCAATCCCTCCAACATGCAACAACAAGCAGGTGCCGCGGCTCCAGCAAAAGTCATGCCTCCGCCGCCACCGTCTGCACCAGCAAATCAAACTGGACAACAGGACGGGGCATCTGCGTCGGTCACAGCGTCAGCGAATAACAACAATCCTCAACACGCGCTCCACCCTGCACGTGCTCTTCTCCAACGCCCACCACCTTTGGGTGCATCCCAGGGTGCAATGGAGCAGTGGAGGGCTGATGTGGAACATTTGGTTGCAGCAGCAGCCGATCACATCAGCAACCAAGGTCCTCCCACCTCGGGGCGGGCCCCATCGCAACATCGGACTTTGTCAGCCAGACTTGGTCCGCATGCTTCCCAAAATAGGAGGCGTGTTGCGTCTCAACAAGTGATGTCGTTGCCTTCCGGGGCGCGGCGCACCCATACAGTAACCAGGCTTTCAACTCATGACCTCCGGGCGGAGCTTGATCGCCGTTACCGTCAACAGGACGGCCGCGTCCATATCGAGCGTGCTCGCGAAAGGCGAGAGGCTCGAGACAGTCCTGCTCCCGAGTGAGTAGGAGGAGGCTGTTCTACCCTGGCCATGCACCTACGCATGGTGAGATGGACACAAAAAAATCCGGCCCCACCTGCCGGAGAAATTTGACGGGACTGTCAATCCTGCTGAGTTTCTCCAGATTTACCCCACTGCAATCCTCGCGGTCGGAGGTAACGAGGCTGCAATGGCCAACTACTTCCCATGGCTTTAACTGGGACCGCCAGGTCTTGCTTCATGAGCATTCCTCCCAACTCCGTCAATAGTTGGGCGGAACTGTGCCAACAGCTCACCACCAATTTCGGGAGTTCATACACCTGACCAGGCACCGAACTGGACCTTTTTGCTGTCACGCAGAAGGGAGGAGAATCCCTGCGTTCCTTCATCCAGAGGTTCTCCCAGGTACGAAACACTATTCCTTCTATCTCCAGCGCCTCTGTTATTGTGGCATTTAGACAGGGTGTACGAGATAAGAAGATGCTGGAGAAGTTGGCGATCAAGGAGATCACCAGTGTCACGGAGCTCTTCAGCTTGGCAAACAAGTGTGCCAAAGCCGCGGAGGGCCATGAAATGCACTCCAAACTACCTCCGGAGGATAATAAAAAATCCTCCAAGGGCGAGGCCATTACCTCCAGGAGTGGAAAAAAGAAGAAAAAATCCAACGGAAAGAAAAAGCCATCGGCCGGCACACCAACTGTTGCAGCTGTCGCAGCTCCGGGTGGCTGGGGGCCACACTGTAACACCCTCAATTTTCGCATTATGTATTGCATACATGTTCATGCATTAAGTATTAATAGAATAAAAGAAAAATGATAAACCATACATATATGGTGTAGCAAAAAGAAGAAAGAGAAAAAATAATTATAGCCTAAAACTTGTAATAGGGAATAAGTATAAAATAATAATAATAAAATATATGTAAATATATATATAAATATATATATATAAATAATATATATAATAATTGTATATATAAAAAAATAATAAAAATAAATAAATAATATTAAAAAATAATAAATAAAGAGTAATATATTTATAAAAAAAAAGAAAAAAAAGAGAAGAAAAAAAAGGGGGCCACTGTCGGCCAGGCCAAACCGGCCCAGCCCGCAGCGCCACGGCGCCGAGCCGCCCTCCCGCGCGCAACGCGCGAATTCCGCGCGCCTCCCTCGCCACGCGCCCCGCCGCCTGCTCCCGGGCCCCACCCCGCCGCCCTCCCGCGCGCGCCCTCGCGCGTCCCGCTTGCACGCGCCGCTGGACCCCACCCCGCACGCCCGACGCCGAGCGCCCGGGCCTCCCGCATGCCGAGCCGACCGCGTGGCCCAACCCCGCCCGAGTCTCCCGCGCGCGACGCCCCCGAGTCGGTTACGCCGCGTCGGCCCTAGCACCGCGTGACCGCCGGTTATAAAAGGGACCGAGGCCCTCGTTTTCTTGATCCCAAGAAACAGCGCTGCCGCCTAGATCAAAAACAGCCCTAGCCACCAGAGACGCCAGAAGAAAACGCACCAGAGGGCTGCGCCGCCAGGGGAAGAAAAGGAAGAAAAAAAGAGGGGGGAAGAAGAGGAAGAAAAAGAGGAGGGTGATGTCATCCACCAGAGAACGTCGCCGTCGTCGTGCCGTCGGAGGACCTTGCGCATCTACTTCGTCTACGCGACGTCTTCGTTCCGCGATCGTCAAGCCGTCACATCTACGGTAGGATTCGTTCCCGATGCGAATTTTAGCGACGTATTAGATCTAAACGCCGTAAATTGATTTTAGTTGCATCGTCTTTTTATTTTCAGCAGCATTAATCCACTTTAAAACCCCCGTAAACTCGTATGAACACGTATGAACTAGTTGCATCGAATTAATAAACAACCATAGTTAATTAATGATTGATCCTTGCATGCATGCATATCATTGCATGTTGATGAATTTGTGTGCATCATATTGAATTGTATGTATTTTCTTTTATGTGTGATCGCGAGTAGAGGGAAGTGCTCAAGAAGTCGTGTACGAGGATTTCGAGAACCAAGACTTCAAAGCGCTTGAGCAACCCTATCCGCCGGAGCAAGGCAAGTGTCCTTGAAGCATATTGATCCTATTTTAAAATAAATGTTTTGTTTGCAAACTGCATGCTTGTGTCAATTTGATGGGAATCCTATGGTAGGAAGTTTACTAGATTTTTTTAACCACCCTTGTCGCCTGGAATATATGGTAGAGAGTCGGGAAGGATTTTTACCTTTTTGCTTCGCTTAATTAATTGGGATAACAAACAACACTACACATTTAATTATGCATCAATGATATTCTGGTTAATGTGAACTAGTCAATACGATGGGTGATCTAAGTAAGCCTGGTATGTGGATGGGTTGGATGTTATGATGGTTTGCTTGCTTTAGATCTAAGGACCGGTTCATGCGAGAATAGGCCAGGACTACAGTGCCACCACGAGGCCAAGTATGGGTGCAGCGTAGCTGATTAATTAGGGCTTTGCTAGTGCTGTTTGGACCATTGTGGATGCTCGGGGAAGGGGTAGTCGGATTGGGTTTGTTGATGATTGGTGGGACTACCCTGGGATCCGAATGGCTCAAGAGGGGGCCCTTGGTTGAAGATGTGCTCAGTGGGAGACATCGCCACCGGTTAAACCTCAGTGGGGTCTAAATAGGCTAGTAATCCCTTTGTAAAGGCTATTTTGTGATCTCTTGGCCATACACCAAAGGAAGTGTAATTGGCATGAGGGAGGTTCTTTAGTCGCCGACGGGTGATGAAATCACAAACACGTGGGTAAAGAGGTACAAACTCTGCAGAGTTGATTAAAACTATCATGATAGCCGTGCTCCCGGTTATGAGCGCCTGGATGACCTACATGATTAGAGGGAAATTGGGATTTGGGATGGTTATGGTTTGGTAATGGTTATGGTTGATATTATGGTTATGGTTATGGTTATGGTTATGATTATGGTTATGGTTATGGGATGGAATTATGGTTTATGACATTGATTATGGTTATTGGTAATGGTGATTTATGGACTGGTATTATTATGGTTACATGGTTTATGATGGGTTTACTTCACATAAATATGATACATTGCTTTTCCAAATGGTTTTACTGTACTTTTCAGCACTTAGCCATTATTATTGTCGTCACTTGAATCAGCCACATGTCATACTTTCCACACTTGCTGAGTACGACATGTACTCACTCTTGCAATTCCCCCCCCCCCCCAACAGTTGCAGGTCAGAATTGTGAGTTTAATGGCGATAATGTGGAGTTCTAGGCCGTGTCTACCGTCAGCTTTGCCTGTGGTGTTGCATGGAGCTGCGCTATCCCTTTTGCTTAGTTTGCTTAGTTGCTTAATTAGTTTATTTACGCTGCATTAGTTGAACTTGTCATTAATATTCATTAGAGCTTGTATTCGAGGATAATATGGTTTGTGTAATAAAATTTGATAATTAATCTTGTTTTGTGGTAATTATTTGTATATCGTTTGTGATTGCACTCGTATATGTGTGATGAACATCCTGGGCACACATATGCGTTAGCTTGGTTCAGTTTTCGGAACCGGGCGTCACAGATTGGTATCAGAGCCACAGGTTGACCGTAGGACGCAGCCTAGATAGAATGGACACTTTAGAGCACACAGGAGCACTCAGGAATCGATGTGTTTTTGCTTAAGTGTGCTGTTTGCTATATACATTGTTTGCTTGTGTGCTTAATAGAGGATTTTGGGATGCTTTAGCATTGCCATGTCCACCTAGGCTAGTATAGCTAGTTGGTTAGCTTCATATCCCTTGATGCATTTAGTTGGGGACGTTCTTAAATTCATACCTATTGCTTTTCTCTAGATGGTGAGGACTCGCAACCAGAGGGATGCTAATGATGAGGAGGAGAACCATGGAGTACCTCAGAACAACAATGGACAAGGACCTGTTCATGGAGCTATCAACATTGAGCAGCTACTGGTCATGCAAAACCAGCTCATGCAGACCATGATACAAACTATGGGACAGCTGCAGGCTAGCAATAACATTAACAATCAGCCCCACATGCCTCCACCGCCACCCCCGCCTCCTCATAACCGATTGGGAGAGTTTATGAGGACTAGGCCGCCGACCTTTGCTCAAGCTGCCGACCCAATGGATGCGGATGATTGGCTCAAGTCCGTGGAGAAGAAAGCAGTTGCGGATTGGTGAGATGCTTATTGCAATGCTCATGAGAATCAAGAGAGGATCACTTGGGCAGAATTCAAAGAGAACTTATGTTCTTATTATGTGCCGGAAGGTGTTATGATCTTGAAGAGACAAGAATTCGAGAACTTAAGGCAAGGAAGATCGAGCGTGAGTGAATATCTCAATAAATTCACTCAACTCTCAAGGTACGCGCCTGAAGATGTGAGCCGAGACAGCCGGAAGCAATATTTGTTCATGAGAGGCCTCAACAATGAGATCCAAGTGCAATTGCTCAATTGTGACTATGCCAACTTCCAGAAGCTTGTGGACAAAGCAATTGTTGTAGAGAACAAGGTCCGTGAGATGGAGCAAGAAATCAAGAGGAAGGCGCCATATCAAGGACAGCAACAAGGAAGTAATGTGCACCCTCGCTTTGCGCCGCCCAATGCGCCTCATTACAGCTCCTCTATTCCTGTCCGGCGCCCTAGTTATGCACCGCGCCCAACTCAGTTTGTGCAGCAGCGCCCTGTCATGCAAGCACCTAGGCCTCCAATGCCTTATGCACCTCGTGCTGATTTTCCTGGTGCTAATGTTCAAAACCAAGCTTGTCCCAATAATTCTGGTGGAGTTAAGAAGTGTTATACTTGTGGAGAAGTTGGACACTTTGCGCATCAATGTCCTAAGTCAGGACTTGGTCAAGGAAGCAATGCGCCGAGGCAAAACCCAAGACCCAATGGAGGACAGCCACAAGGGAATCGTAGACAGCAGAATTTTGCTCGTGGCAACATGAACCATGTCTCTACGGAGGATGCTCAACAAGCGGATGATGTGGTCGTTGGTATGTTTCTCGCCAACTCCAACCCCGCGACTGTTTTATTTGATTCGGGAGCATCTCATTCATTCATCTCGTCAAAGTATGTTGCCAAGTACAATTTGCCTATATCTCATATGAAGCAAACTATGCTAGTAAGTTCTCCTGGCGGAGAGATGAGGACAAATATAGTGTGTCCGAAAGTAAGCATTAAAATAAGGGGGGTAGACTTTCTCGCAAACCTCATAGTATTGGACTCCCAAGGAATAGACATAACACTTGGAATGGACTGGTTGAGCAAGTATAATGGAGTCATTCAATGTGCCGAGAGGATTGTGCAGTTGACGAGTGAACATGGTACACGCATCGAAGTTGAGGCAGCCCAACCTGCAAGAGAGAAAGCGATGCTGAATCACGTGGAAGAAGTGACATTGGAAAGCATTCCGATTGTTCGCGAGTACCCGGATGTGTTTCCATATGAGTTGCCAGGTATGCCACCTGATCGTGACATAGAATTCGCCATTGAGTTGATACCCGGAATTGCACCTATAGCTAAGAGGCCGTATAGGATGCCTCCTAAGGAATTAGCAGAGCTCAAGAAGCAAATTCAAGAGCAGCTAGAGAAGGGTTTCATACGCCCAAGCTCATCCCCGTGGGGTGCCCCAGTGCTCTTCGTAGATAAGAAGGATGGAACCCAAAGGATGTGTGTGGACTATAGGTCTCTCAACAAAGTGACAATTAAGAACAAGTACTCACTGCCCCGTATAGAGGATTTGTTCGACCAAATGAAGGGTGCCTGTATCTTCTCCAAGATCGACTTGCGGTCAGGATACTTCCAAATGAAGATTAGACCATCGGATATACCCAAGACAGCATTTCGGACATGATATGGATCTTATGAGTACACCGTCATGTCATTTGGATTGACGAACGCGCCTGCGTACTTTATGTATCTCATGAATAAGGTCTTCATGGAATATCTGGATAAGTTCGTTGTAGTGTTCATCGATGACATTATGATATACTCGATAAGCGAGGAAGAACATGAAGAACACTTGAAGCTTATATTACAGAAGCTACGGTAACACCAATTGTATGCCAAGTTCAGTAAATGTCAATTCTGGTTACGGGAAGTTTCTTTCTTAGGCCATATTATTTCCGTAGGAGGAGTATCAGTTGACCCAGGGAAGGTGAGAGATGTGCTTAAGTGGGAACCGCCACAGAATGTCAAGGAAATTCGGAGTTTCCTTGGAATGGCTGGATATTACCGCCGATTCATCAAGGATTTCTCCAAAATAGCCAAGCCTATGACCGAATTACTCATGAAAGGGAAGGCATTCCGATGGACTCAAGCTTGTCAGGATAGCTTTGAGGATTTAAAGAAAAGGTTGACAACCGCGCCGGTGTTAGTATTACCGGACGTGAGCAAGAGTTTTGATATATATTGTGACGCATCAAGACAAGGATTAGGATGTGTGCTCATGCAAGAAGGCCAAGTTGTAGCTTATGCATCGAGGCAACTAAAGAAACATGAGTTGAATTATCCTACACACGACCTTGAACTCGCAGCCGTGGTACACACCTTGAAGATATGGAGACACTATGTTTTCGGTCACCGATGTGAGATTTATACGGATCACAAGAGTCTCAAGTACATATTTACGCAAACGGATCTGAATTTGAGGCAACGCCGATGGTTGGAGCTCATCAAGTATTATGACGTGGGGATCAACTATCACCCAGGGAAGGCCAATGTAGTGGCCGATGCTTTGAGCCGAAAAGGAGTAAGCCACCAACTCACAGTCCGAGAGCTGCCATCCGAATTATGCAAGGAGTTTGAACGGTTGAACCTTGGATTCATAAATGAGATGGGAACGATGGAAGTCAACCCAACATTAGAGCAGGAAATACGGGAAGGACAGACAAAGGACAAGGAAATACAGGAAATCAAGGAAAGGACCCAAGAAGGAAAAGAATTCAGATTTGATGAGGATGAACAGGGTACCTTATGGCTTGGAAAGAGGATTGTGGTGCCTAATGTCAGGCATTTCGGGAAACAATATTGAAGGAGGCACATGACTCGCCTTACTCAATTCATCCCGGCTGTACGAAGATGTACAAGGACCTAAAGACATGCTACTGGTGGGCCAGCATGAAAAAGGACATAGTCGAATATGTTGCACTTTGTGATGTGTGCCGACGAGTGAAAGTTGAACATAAAAGGCTAGCCGGATTGTTACAACCATTAAAGATCCCAGAGTGGAAGTGGGAAGAGATTGGTATGGACTTTATAGTTGGATTACCGCGAACTCAGTCTGGCTATGATTCAATATGGGTCATTGTGGATCGGTTGACAAAATCAGCTCACTTCATCCCTGTCAAGACCACATACACCACTGTGAAGCTAGTAGAATTGTATATGGGGCATATTGTGTGTCGACGTGGAGTACCGAAGAAGATAGTCTCGGATAGAGGTTCTCAGTTTACCTCCAGATTTTGGCAGAAATTGCATGAAGCAATGGGAATAAGGTTGAACTTCAGTTCGGCGTATCACCCTCAAACAGATGGACAAACCGAGAGGACCAACCAAATTTTGGAATACATGTTAAGAGCTTGTGCTTTAAAGCATGGGAAAAGTTGGGATAAAAGTTTGCCGTATGCTGAATTCTCGTAGAACAATAGCTACCAAGCAAGTCTGAAAATGTCACCCTACGAAGCATTGTACGGAAGGAAGTGTAGGACTCCCTTGTTTTGGAATGAAACCGGAGAGAATCAAGTGTTTGGCCCCGATGTGTTACAAGATGCTGAAAGGCAAGTCCAAATAATATGGGAAAACTTAAAGGCTGCCCAGTCTCGACAGAAAGGTTATGCTGATAATAGGCGAAGGAGTCTGACTTTTGGAGTTGGAGATTTTGTATACCTCAAAGTGTCACCTATCCGAGGTCAGCGACGGTTTAACGTCAAAGGAAAACTGGCACCACGTTACATCGGACCATTCAAGATTTTGGACAAACGAGGAGAAGTAGCATATCGACTTGAGCTGTCGACGTATCTCTCCGATGTACACGACGTGTTTCACGTCTCTCAACTCAAGAAGTGTCTCAGGGCACCGGAAGAACAAGTGCCGATGGACGAGTTAGAACTTCAAGAGGATTTGTCCTATGTCGAGCAACCTATCAAGATCTTGGACGTAAAGGAAAGAGTCACGAGAAATAAGAGGATCTGTTGGTGCAAAGTGCAATGGTAACACCATACGGAAGCCGAAGCTACATGGGAACGTGAAGAAGACCTGAAGGCAGAATTCCCTCATCTTTTCTCCACGCTATCGAATCTCGAGGGCGAGATTCACTTTAAGGGGGGTAGGTTTGTAACACCCTCAATTTTTGCATCATGCATTGCATACATGTTCATGCATTAAGTATTAATAGAATAAAAGAAAAATGATAAACCATACATATATGGTGTAGCAAAAAGAAGAAAGAGAAAAAAATAATTATAGCCTAAAACTTGTAATAGGGAATAAGTATAAAATAACAAAAATAAAATATATGTAAATATATAAATAAATATATATATAAAAATAATATATATAATAACTATATATAAAAAAATAAAAAAAATAAATAAATAATATTAAAAAATAATAAATAAATAGTAATATATTTATAAAAAAAAAGAGAAAAAAAAAGAGAAGAAAAAAAAGGGGGGCCACTGCCGGCCAGGCCAAACTGGCCCAGCCCGCAGCGCCCCGGCGCCGAGCCGCCCTCCCGCGCGCAACGCGCGAATTCCGCGCGCCTCCCGCGCCACGCGCCCCGCAGCCTGCTCCCGGGCCCCACCCCGCCGCCCTCCCGCGCGCGCCCTCGCGCGTCCCGCGCGCACGCGCCACTGGACCCCACCCCGCACGCCCGACGCCGAGCGCCCAGGCCTCCCGCATGCCGAGCTGACCGCGTGGCCCCACCCCGCCCGAGTCTCCCGCGTGCGATGCCCCCGAGTTGGTTACGCCGCGCCGGCCCTAGCACCGCGTGACCGCCGGTTATAAAAGGGATCGAGGCCCTCGTTTTCTCGATCCCAGGAAACAGCGCCGCCGCCTAGATCAAAAACAGCCCTAGCCGCCAGAGACGCCAGAAGAAAACGCACCAGAGGGCTGCGCCGCCAGGGGAAGAAAAGGAAGAAAAAAAGAGGGGGGAAGAAGAGGAAGAAAAAGAGGAGGGTGTTGTCATCCACCGGAGAACGTCGCCGTCGTCGTGCCGCCGGAGGACCTTGCGCATCTACTTCGTCTATGCGTCGTCTTCGTTCCGCGATCGTCAAGCCGTCACATCTACGGTAGGATTCGTTCCCGATGCGAATTTTAGCAACGTATTAGATCTAAATGCCGTAAATTGATTTTAGTTGCATCATCTTTTTATTTTCAGCAGCATTAATCCACTTTAAAACCCCCGTAAACTCGTATGAACACGTATGAACTAGTTGCATCTAATTAATAAACAACCATAGTTAATTAATGATTGATCCTTGCATGCATGCATATCATTGCATGTTGATTAATTTGTGTGCATCATATTGAATTGTATGTATTTTCTTGTATGTGTGATCGCGACTAGGGGGAAGTGCTCAAGAAGTCGTGTACGAGGATTTCGAGAACCAAGACTTCGAAGCGCTTGAGCAACCCTATCCGCCGGAGCAAGGCAAGTGTCCTTGAAGCATATTGATCCTATTTTAAAATAAATGTTTTGTTTGCAAACTGCATGCTTGTGTCAATTTGATGGGAATCCTATGGTAGGAAGTTTACTAGATTTGTTTAACCACCCTTGTCACCTGGAATATATGGTAGAGAGTCGGGAAGGATTTTTACCTTTTTGCTTCGCTTAATTAACTGGGGTGACAAACAACACTACACATTTAATTATGCATCAATGATATTCTGGTTAATGTGAACTGGTCAATACGATGGGTGATCTAAGTAAGCCTGGTATGTGGATGGGTTGGATGTTATGGTGGTTTGCTTGCTTTAGATCTAAGGACCGGTTCATGCGAGAATAGGCCAGGACTACAGTGCCACCACGAGGCCAAGTATGGGTGCGGCGTAGCTGATTAATTAGGGCTTTGCTAGTGCTGTTTGGACCATTGTGGATGCTCGGGGAAGGGGTAGTCGGATTGGGTTTGTTGATGATTGGTGGGACTACCCTGGGATCCGAATGGCTTAAGAGGGGGCCCTTGGTTGAAGATGTGCTCAGTGGGAGACATCACCACCGGTGAAACCTCAGTGGGGTCTAAATAGGCTAGTAATCCCTTTGTAAAGGCTATTTTGTGATCTCTTGGCCATACACCAAAGGAAGTGTAATTGGCATGAGGGAGGTTCTTTAGTCGCCGATGGATGATGAAATCACAAACACGTGGGTAAAGAGGTACAAACTCTGCAAAGTTGATTAAAACTATCATGATAGCCGTGCTCCCGGTTATGAGCGCCTGGATGACCTACATGATTAGAGGGAAATTGGGATTTGGGATGGTTATGGTTTGGTAATGGTTATGGTTGATATTATGGTTATGGTTATGGTTATGGTTATGATTATGATTATGGTTATGGTTATGGGATGGAATTATGGTTTATGACATTGATTATGGTTATTGGTAATGGTGATTTATGGACTAGTATTATTATGGTTACATGGTTTATGATGGGTTTACTTCACATAAATATGATACATTGCTTTTCCAAATGGTTTTACTGTACTTTTCAGCACTTAGCCATTATTATTGTCGTCACTTGAATCAGCCACATGTCATACTTTCCACACTTGCTGAGTATGACATGTACTCACTCTTGCAATCCCCCCCCCCAACAGTTGCAGGTCAGAATTGTGAGTTTAATGGCGATAATGTGGAGTTCTAGGCCGTGTCTACCGTCAGCTTTGCCTGTGGTGTTGCATGGAGCTGCGCTATCCCTTTTGCTTAGTTTGCTTAGTTGCTTAATTAGTTTATTTCCGCTGCATTAGTTGAACTTGTCATTAATATTCATTAGAGCTTGTCTTCGAGGATAATATGGTTTGTGTAATAAAATTTGATAATTAATCTTGTTCTGTGGTAATTATCTGTATATCGTTTGTGATTGCACTCGTATATGTGTGATGAACATCCTGGGCACACGTATGCGTTAGCTTGGTTCAGTTTTCGGAACTGGGTGTCACACGCACCCCGAGAAACGACCTCGGCCATCATCAGAAGATGGCGGCAACTCCAAAGTGTGGTGTCCTATTCATAAGTCAAACAACCACAATTCGGAAGACTACTGAGAGGTCCATAACCTTGCCGAGCGCTACAACAAGCGTCGAGAAGAAGTTCCTTTCCGGCAAAGGGAAGGAAAACAGAAAGTCGACGAAGCTACGGCTGAAGTGGAGTTAGGCTTTCAGGACCCTAAAAAGGTCTTGAAGGCTATTTACACCTCCGTTGACGACGACTCCGACGTCTCCGACAATGAACGTCGGAAACCATGAACACCATTTTTGGTGGTTTGTGGGACATCATCTCCCGCCGTGTCCTCAAGACCATGCGGTGAGACATGGTTTCGATGGCTCCCACTGCCAGGGCAGAGCCGCATCGGAAGTGGATGGATACTGCCATCACTTTCGACGCGTCAGACTGCCCTCAGAATATGATCGGAGTTGGTCAACTCCCATTGATGGTATCTCCAACCATCAACAACATCCAACTCCACCATGTAATGGTAGACGGAGGTTTGGGGCTGAACCTCATAAGCTTCGAAGCTTTCGTCAAGCTTCAGCTACGACCTTCGGACCTTCGCCCCTCCCGACCTTTCTCCGGAGTAGGTCTGGAGGCCATAACCCCACTTAGTGCTATTACTCTCCCCGTAACCTTTGGGACTCAGGAGTACTATCGCACTGAGAAGTTGGTCTTTGACATTGCTCAGATCAACTTACCCTTCAACGCCATTCTAGGCAGGCCAACCTTATACAAGTTCATGGCCCGGTTATGTCTGACATGTGGGCCTCCGAAGGTCTTCAAATCAAGTAGATGACTTTCCCCTGAGATCTTTACAATCCCAAGGAGTATATGGTACCCAGGGTACCGACACCGACATTCCCGTCAAATTCATCTAAATCAGTTCCGACGCCGCTCAGACCACCCGTATATCGGGAGGTCTGAATGACAAATAGGAACTCGCGCTCATCACTTTCCTCCGGGCTAATGTCGACGTGTTTTCTTGGCAACCGTCACAAATGTCTGGGATCCCTAGAGAAGTGATCTAGCATAATCTGAAGATCTACCCTGACGCTCGGCCTGTACATCAAAAGCCTCGGAAGCAATCAGTAGAGCGACAGAACTTCATACGACAAGAAGTGAAGAAGTTGCTTGAAGCTAGATTCATCCGAGAGGTCTTCCACCCAAAATGGCTGGCAAACCCAGTCGTTGTACCCAAGGCCGGCGGGAAGCTTCGGATGTGTATCGACTACACAACACTGAATAAGGCATGTCCAAAAGATCCATTCCTACTACCTAGAATAGATCAGATAGTGGATTCCACCTCTGGGTGTGAATTACTGTGTTCCTAGACGCATATTCTGGGTACCATCAAATCAGAATGTCTAGGGAAGATGAAGAGCATACTTCTTTCATCACAATAGATGGATTGTATTGTTATACTGCCATGCCATTTGGTCTCAAGAATGCGGCCTCAACATTTGTACGAGCTACGTACAAAACCTTTGGAGAGCTCATGAGAGACGTAGTGGAAGTGTATGTTGATGACATGGTCGTCAAGATTAAGGACAAGGAGTCACTTCTTGACACCTTGCAAGCTGTCTTCGACAATTTGCGAGTCACTCGCACGAAGCTGAACCGGGACAAATGTGTCTTCGGGGTTAGCTCCATAAAGCTTCTTGGTTTCCTGGTAAACCACCGAGGCATAGAGGCAAATCCGGCGAAGATTAAAGTCATTGAAGATATGCGGCCACCAGCCCGCATCAAGGACGTCCAGAAGCTGACTGGATGTCTAAACGCCCTCAGTCGGTTCATCTCAAGACTGGCGGAACAGGCACTACCCTTTTTCAAGCTATTGAGGAAGTCCGGACCGTTCCAATGGTCTGAAGAAGCAGAAAAGGAGTTTCAGGAGCTGAAGCAGCTCCTCACCACTCTACCAACATTGGTAGCTCCGAACCCTGGTGAGCCTCTACTGCTTTACATTTCAGCGTCTGTCGAGGTTGTCAGCATGGTCTTGGTTGCAGAGAGACCAGAACCGCTACAAGCTCAGGAATCCAGACCCCTTCGGGAGAGTCAGGAGGTTCTTGAAGGAGAGTTTGGGTCCCGACCCCCAGACTTGAGTCAACAAGGAGTTACTCTTGTTGAGCAAGAAGAGTCGTACCCCCCTGGGAGGGTCCAGGTCACTCCTTAAGAAGGTTCGGGTTCCTCCAACAAGGACCCGACGATCCCCAAAGAAGGTTCGGACCCCTCCGGGGGGGGGGGGGTCTGGGTCGATGAGGAGGAAGCTCCGGGCCCCTCTGGGAGGGTCCGAACAGTCCAACGCCCAGTGTACTTCATCAGTGAAGTACTCATGATGGCAAAACTTGGTACCTGGAACTACATAAACTGCTATACGCAATTCTTATTGCTTCCAGGAAGCTCCGACACTATTTCAAAGATCACAAGATCTCAGTGGTGACTTCATATCCACTGCGAGCGATTTTGCATAATCCCGACTCCACTGGGAACATTGCAAAGTGGGCAGCAGAGTTGGCCGAGTTTGACCTTGAATTCGCCCCAAGACAAGCAATCAAAAGTCAAGCATTGGCAGACTTTGTGGCGGAATGGACCCCCTGTCCATCAAACCGTGGGCGCCCTAGTGAGGAGAAGCCGGAACTCAAGGCTCCGATCTTCACCGAGCCTCACTGGACTCTCTACTTCGACAGCTCCATGCAGAAGCAGGGGGCTGGAGCAGGAGTTCTTCTCCTCGCTCCGACCGGGGTGAAGGTTAAATACATGGTGCACCTTGACTTCAAGGCGACCAACAACATGGTAGAATATGAAGCACTCATTTACGGACTAAAGGTGGCACTATCATATGGTGTCAAGCAGTTGTTGGTCAAGGGAGATTCGTAGCTCATCATTAAACAGGTGAAGGGTGAATGCTCCTGCAACCATCCCCGACTAGCTGCCTATCTCCTTGAAGTCCAGAGTCTTCAGAAGGACTTCAAAGTCCTGGACCTCCACCATGTAAAGCGTCTCCATAACGCTGAAGCTGACGAACTCTCGACGAAAGCATCAATCGGAGCTCCGGCTCTCGACGGAACATTCGTCCGAAGGTTGTCTAAACCGACAGCTCAGCCTGTCGAACTAAGCGAAGGGGGCGAGACCAGCACCTCAAAGCTGGCAGTCCCGATGGCCCTGTTACCATGGCAGCCATCAAGGGTCTTAGGTGCTGTCGGAAGCTCCGATCAACCCAACACGCAAGACTCAAATGCTCAAGCTAGCTCCGATGCATGGATCTCGGAGATCCGGAGCTACTTGAAAGACAACTTCCTTCCTGAAGATAATGTATCCGCTGACCGGATAGTCAGATTGGCTAAAAGATACACACTGGTAGAAGGGGATCTCTATCGGCGTGGTGCTAACGGCGTCCTAATGTGGTGCATTACAAGAGAAGAAGGTTGCAAGCTCATCGTAGAAATCTATGGAGGCGAGTGTGGGAACAACGCGTCTTCCCGCACGCTGGTCGGTAAAGCCTTTTAGCATGGCTTTTACTGGCCTACAATGCACCAGGATGCAACTCAGCTGGTGAAGAAATGTGAAGCATGCCAGTTTCATGCAAAACAAATTCACACACCGGACCAACCTCTACAAATGATACCTCCTACATGGCCTTTTGCTGTGTGGGGGATGGATATCCTGGGACCTTTCCCAAGAGCCGTCGGAGGTTATAAGTTCCTGTACGTCGCCATTGACAAATTCACCAAATGGTCGGAAGCAACTCCAGTTGTGACAATAAACAAGCAATTAGCCATCAACTTCTTACAGTCCATCGTATGCAGATTTGGAGTCCCAAACAAAATCATAACTGATAATGGGACCCAATTCACAAGCTCTGCATTCCAAGGATATTGCGAAGATCTCGGCATTCAAGTCAGCTACGCTTCTGTATCTCACCCGACAAGCAATAGCCAAGCCGAGAGAGCAAATGCAGAAATCCTAAAAGGACTCAAGACACGCACATATGAGCGTCTGAAAAAACATGGAGCCAACTAGATCGAAGAGCTTCCGCCCACTCTATGGGCCAACAGGACAACTCCAAACCGGTCGACTGGAGAGACAACCTTCTTCCTGGTGTATGGAGCTGAAGCAGTCCTTCCTCCAGAAATAACCTTGGGGTCGCTCCGGGTCCGGACCTTCGACGATGCCGCGCAGGACCAGCTCCGGCGTGAAGACCTTGACCTCCTTGAAGAGGGAAGGTGCCGAGCAGCTGTTCGGAATGCCCGATACCGCCAAGCTCTCCGGCACTATCACCTAAGGCATGTTCACAGCCGATAGCTCGAGGAAGGCGATCTGGTGCTACGGAGAATACAATCCAGAGAAGGGTTAAACAAACTCTCCCCCAGCTGGGAAGGACCCTTCCGAGTGATTAAAGTAACCCGTCCCGAATGCGTTCACTTGGCAACTGAGGATGAGACACCTCTCCCTAATCCTTGGAACATTGAGCACCTCCATAAGTTCTACGCTTAATATCACGGAGGTGAGTCTGTAGTTTCACGCGATGTATGTTATAGAGTTATTGTACAAAGTCGGGTAGCTCCTTCGGGAGAACATCCGGGCCTTCTCATGAAGGTCTGCAAAGTTCAGGCAACACATGTCACAGTCTCAGAACTAAAAGTCTAGCTAGCTACCTTGGGTCAAACAAAAAACAAAACACACTTAGCCTAGTTCCGTACCCTAAGGGTGTACTTGTTCCCCCTGTACCCCGGACCTATAATGAAAGACATATTTGTGTGAAAACAGACTCCACGTGCATTTACTTTGTACAAGCTCATTATTTTTTATTTTTCTCTTTCTTGTCTATAACAAAGTTGTGCGATTCTCAAGAATTTTTTAGATCGACTAATTCATGTACAACTTGAGTCGCATTGTTAATTCCTCTGGGTTTTCATGTTGTTGAATGGCTCACTCGCCTGAATGCCGCCAGCCAATATAGGTCTGGAGTGTGCTATCGACTTAGCCTGGTCATGCACCCTAAGTATGCCACTCTACCTACACCCCGGCGGGCCAAAGTAAGGTGGGTCCTGAAAACAATTGGACTTGGAGAAAACAACTCAGTGCACTTGATTGTATGAAGAATTGCGCTCGACTCAAAAATTTCTTACAAGAATAGTAAGTCGCAACTGAGTTATAGATAGGAAACGAATTTTACTATTTTTCTTGACTTCAGTGTGCAGGAAAAATAAAGATCTCATGATGATGGTGAATTAAGCCAGAGCTATTAAAGCTCCGACATCCCCTAGATGGCTTGTAGTCGATGTTTTAAACATTGTTAGCTAGCATCGCTGGAGCTACTCAGCTCCGGTAAAGCCATGGGGCTAGCCGTCAAAGTGAACAAAAGATGGTGGGAAGACTTCAGGGGACTAACTGTCGACGCTCTACGTGTTGATGGAGACCACTGCTAGAGCTACCAAGCTCCAATGATGGTCAAGGCCGGAGCCCTTAAGCTCCGACAATCGCAGAGGAGCCAACGATACAAGTCAAAAACTTCACCCTTCCAATAACAAGGGGGCCCAAGGCTACCCCGACGATCAAGTCGAGATCCTTACCCCAGGCGAACGGTTGTCATCATGAAAGGCGGGAAACCCGAAGGCGGCGGCCTGACAAGGCGCGCGGAACCAATACGATTTTCATATCAGGAACCAGCGACCTTCAATTGCGCGAGATCTGCACGCTAAGATCTCACTTGCCGCATCTAGGATATGCCATGCGGTTGGTTTAACTACGAACTACCGCCAACGGCACATCCGAAGATCCTTGAAGACACGACACAAAAATCGAAGGATGGACCCACCTCCAGCAAAACGACTCCATCCAAAAGGTCTCTCCCAGAGGTGGGCCCATGGGGCCACTATCGGTACCCTGCGTACCGTATACCCCTTGGGAATACAAAAAGACCAAAGGGACTTCACCTGTCCGAGTTGAAGACCTGCAAAGGCCCCACATGTCATACGGGACTGGACATGCCTCCCATCTATGGTTAGTCCCGATACTGCCACGTGTACACTGCAGCCGGACCTATATCTCTCACATGGGATAGCTCTGGGCTAAACACTTGTGCGGCACCACCGGACCTAACCTCCGACAGAGGGAAGCTCCAGTATCGACACGTGTACATCTACACCGGACCTACCCGTCCCAGACGAATAGCTCCGAAGCTGCCACGTGTCCGAACCGCCAGACCTTCAACCTTGGCAATCAAGTTGGTGAACCCCCAACAGCTCGGACCTCCAAGGGGCAATCAAAGACTTCAAGACCTGATTAAGTGTCATTAATACCATATTAATGACACAAAATCAGTAGGCCCTTAATACTAGTAACGGCACTGTCAGGTCCTGTTACCACGCTATTAAGGGTAATTAATCTCATTAATTATGTATTAAACATTAGTAACTTCCAGGGCCACATGTCGGGCCAGGCTAACGGTGTAACGACCAGTCCTTGAATTATAAAAGGATTGGTCGACGATACACAGGGGGACTTTTACGCTCTCTGACACATACACAGTCTCTGGGCTGAAGCTCTTAGACGCTCAATACAATAGCTACACACCCCGTGGAGTAGGTTATTATGCTCAGACGGCCCGAACCACGTAAATCCTTGTGTCCATTCACCATACTCTTTGGAATCTCTGCGCACCCAATACCGAACTACAAACTCCGCGAGCTACCAACGGTAGTACCGGGAGAATTGCTGGAAAAACACTCTGACAGCATGGAACTGGCATGCTTCACATTTCTTCACTAGATCGGTTGCAGCCTGGAGGTGATGTAGGCCAGTAAAAACCATGCCGGAAGGCTTTACCAACCAACGTGCGGGAAGACGTGTGGTTCCCACACTCGCCTCCATGAATTTCCGTGAGGAGCTTGCAGCCTTCTTCCCTTGTAATGCACCGCATTAGGATGTCGTTGGCACCACGCCGGTAGAGATCCCCTTCTACCAGTGTGTATCTTTTAGCCAATCTGACTATCCGGTGAGCAGATACATTGTCTTCAGGAAAGATGTTGTCTTTCAAGTAGCTCCGGATCTCCGAGATCCATGCATCGGAGCTAACTTGAGCTTCTGAGTCTTGCGTGCTGGGTTGCTCGGAGCTTCCTATAGCACCTATGACCCTTGATGGACGCCATGGTAACAGGGCCATCGGGACCGCCAGCTTTGAGGTGTTGGTCTTGCCCCCTTCGCTCAGTTCGGCAGGCTGAGCTGTTGGTCTTGACAATCTCCGGACAAAGGTTCCGTCAGGAACCGGAGCTTCGGTTGAAGATTTTGTCGAGAGTTCGTCAGCTTCAGCGTTGTTGAGACGCTGGACATGGCAAAGATCCAGGACTTTGAAGTCCTTCTGAAGCTTCTGGACTTCAAGTAGATGTGCAGCTAGTTGAGGGTTGTTGCAGCAGCATTCACCTTTGACTTGTTTTATAACGAGCTGCGAATCACCCTTTACTAATAGCTGCTTGACACCATATGATAATGCCACCTTGAGCCCATCTATTAATGCTTCATACTTCGACATGTTGTTAGTCGCCTTGAAGTCAAGGTGAACCATGCATTTGACCTTCTCCCCGGTCGGAGCGAGGAGAAGGATTCTAGCTCCGGCCCCTGCTTCTGCACGGAGTCGTCGAAGTAGAGAGTCCAGTGAGGCTCAGTGAAGATCGGAACCTTAGGTTCCCGTTTCTGCTCACTGGGGCCCCCAGGATTTGATGGAGAGGGGGTCCATTCCGCCACAAAGTATGCCAATGCTAGCCTCTTGATCGCTTGTCTTGGGACGAATTCAAGATTGAACTCAGCCAATTCTGCTGCCCACTTTGCAATGTTCTCAGTAGAGTTGGGGTTATGCAAGATTGCACGCAGTGGATAAGAGGTTACCACCGAAATCTTGTGAGCTTAGAAGTAGTGACAAATCATCCTAGAAGCGATAAGAACTGCGTAGAGCAGCTTATGCACCTCTATGTACCGAGTCTTGGCATCATGGAGTACCTCACTGATGAAGTACATTGGGCAATGGACTGTCTGGACCCTCCCGGAGGGGCCCAGAGCTTCCTCCTCATCAACCTGGACCCTCCCGGAGGGGTCCGAACCTTCTTCAGGGACCTCCATGTTCTTGCTAGAGGAACCCGAAGCTTCTTCTGAAGTGACCTGGACCTTCCCGGAAGGGTCCGGATCTTCTTGTTCAGCAACAGTAACTCCTTCATTTGAAGGAGGTTGATCCTCTAGCGTCTCACCTCGAGGATCCGGGTCTGAGGGCTGGGACCCAGACTCGCCTTCAGGTAGCTCCGGACCTTCCTGGAGGGGTCTGACTTCCTGAACTAGAGATGGTTCTGGTCTTTCCGCAACCAGGACCATGCTGACAACTTCGTTAGTTGCTGAAATGTAAATCAGAAGTGGCTCACCAGAATTTCGAGCTACCAAAGTTTGTAGAGTGGTGAGGAGCTGCTTCAGCTCTTGAAATGCCTTTTCTGCTTCTTCAGACCATTGGAATGGTCCGGATTCCTCAGTAGTTTGAAGAAGGGTAGCGCCCGTTCCACCAGTCTTGATATGAACCAGCTGAGGGCAGCTAGACACCCAGTCAGCTTCTGGACATCCTTGATGCGAGCTGGTGGCCGCATGTCTTCAATAGCTTTAATCTTCGCCAGATTCGCCTCTATTCCTCGGTGGTTCACTAAGAGTCCAAGAAGCTTTCCGAAGCTAACCCCGAAGACACACTTCTCTAGGTTCAGCTTTTTCCGTGTGATTCACAACTTGTCGAAGACAACTTGCAAGGTGTCAAGAAATGACTCATTGTTCTTGATCTTGACGACGATGTCATCGATGTACACTTCCACTACATCTCTGATGAGCTCTCCAAAAGTTTTGTACATAGCTCGCACAAACGTTGAAGCAGCGTTTTTGAGATCGAATGGCATGGCAGTCTAACAGTACAATCCATCTACTATGATGAAGGCGGTATGCTCTTCATCTTCCCTAGACATTCTGATTTGATGATACCCAGAATATGCGTCTTGGAAACACAGTAATTCACACCCAGAGGTGGAATCCACTATCTGATCTATTCTAGGTAGTGGAAATAGATCCTTTGGGCATGCCTTATTTAGTGTTGTGTAGTCGATACACATCTAAAGCTTCCCGCTGGCCTTAGGTACAACGACTGGGTTTGCCAACCATTTTGGGTGGAAGACTTCCCGTATGAATCCATCTTCGAGCAACTTCTTCACTTCTTGATGTATGAAGTTATGTCGCTCTACTGATTGCTTCCGAGGCTTCTCATGTACAGGCTGAAGGTCGGGATAAATCTTCAGATTGTGCTCAATCACTTCCCTAGGGATCCCAGGCATTTGTGTCGGTTGACAGGTAAACACGGCGACATTAGCCTGAAGGAAAGTGATGAGCGCGAGTTCCTATTTATCATCCAGACCTCCCGATTACGGGTGGTCTGAGCAGCGTCGGAACCAATTTGGACGACTTTGATGGGAATGTTGGTGTCGCCGCTTGGTTGCACACGAGGTGCGAAGGTTGAGCCTCGATGACGAATGCTCGGGGTTTTTGGAGCTTTCTCCTTTCCGGATTCTTTCTCCTGCGCTGTAGCAAGCGCGTGGAGTTCTTCCAGAGCAGTAACTACAGCGGTGCGATCTCCGCGAATCCGGAGAACGCCTGAGGGTGTTGGCATCTTCAACACCAAGTAGCCCTAATGAGCAGCAGCCATGAATTTGTATAAAGCTGGCCTGCCCAAGATGGCTTTGAATGGCAAGTTGATCTGCGCCACGTTGAAGACCAACTTCTCGGTCCTGTAATTCTCCCAAGTTCCAAAGGTCACCGGGAGAGTAATGGCACCGAGTGGAGTTATGGCCCCCGGACCTACTCCGGAGAAAGGTCGGGAGGGGCGAAGATCCGAAGGTCGGAGCTGAAGCTTGACGAAGGCTTTGAAGCTTATAAGGTTCAGCCCCGAACCTCCGTCCACCATTACGTGGTGGAGCTGGATGTTATTGATGGTCAGAGATACCATCAGCGGAAGTTACCAGCTCCGATCATGTTCCGAGGGCAGTCTAAAGCATCGAAGGTGATGGTAGTATCTATCCACTTCCGATGAGGCTCCGCCCTAGCAGTGGGAGCTACAGAGGCCATGTTCCGCCGCATTTTCTTGAGGACACGACGGGAGGTGATGTCCCACGATCCACCAAAGATGGTGTTCATGGTCTTCCGACGGGAGGTGTTAGAGACGTAGGAGTCGTCGTCAACGGAGGTGTAAACAGCCTTCAAGACCTTTTTAGGGTCCTGAAAGCCTAACTCCTCTTCAGCCGGAGCTTCGTTGACTTTTTGTTTTCCTCCCCTTTTACGGAAAGGAGCTTCTTCCCGGCGCATGTTGTAGCGCTCGACAAGGTTCTGGACCTCTCGATAGTTTTTGAGGTTGTGGCTGTTTGTCTTGTGTTTGGGACACCACATCTTGGAGCTGCCACCGTCTTCAGACGACGGCCGAGGTCGTTTCTCGAGGCATGGCCCCTGGCCACCCAGAGCTACGACAGTAGCAGCAGTAGGTGTGCCGGCCAACGGCTTCTTCTTGCCTTTGAACTTTTTCTTCTTCTTACCACTCCCGAAGGTAGCGGCTTCACCCTTGGAGGATCTTTTGTTGACCTCTGGAGTTGGTTGGGAGTGCATTTCACGACCCTCCGCAGCCTTGGCACACTTGTCGGCCAAGCTAAAGAGTTCTGTGATGCTGGTGACTTCCTTGGTCGCCAGCTTCTCCAGCATTTTCTTATCTCGAACGCCCTGTCTGAATGCTACAATAACAGAAGCGCTTGAGATAGAAGGAATGGTATTTCGTACCTCGGAGAACCTTTGGATGAAAGATCGCAAGGATTTCCCCCTTTTTGATTGACAACAAAAAGATCCAGTTCTGTGCCTGGTCGGGTGTATGAGCTCCCGAAATTGGCGGTGAGTTGTTGGCACAACTCCGCCCAACTATTGATGGAGTCAGGCGGAAGGCTCATGAACCAAGACCTGGCAGTCCCAGTCAAAGCCACAGGGAAATAATTTGCCATCACAGCCTCATTTCCCCCAGCTGCAAGGATAGCGGTGGAGTAGATTTGGAGAAATTCAGCGGGATTAACAGTCTTGTCAAATTTCTCCAGCAGGTGAGGCTGGAACTTCTGCGGTCATCTGACCATGCGTAGGTGCATGGCCAAGGCAGAACAGCCTCCTCCTACCCCCTCAGGAGCAGGACTGTCCCGAGCCTCTCGCCTCTCACGAGTGCGCTCAATGTGGACGCGACTGTCCTATTGCCAGTAACGATGATCGAGCTCTGCCCGGAGGTCATGAGTTGAAAGCCTCGTTATCGTGTGAGTACATTGCGCCCTGGAATGCAGCGACGTCGCCTATTGAGATGGAGCACGCCTCCCGTGTTGCAAAGCTTGCGGACCAAGTCTACCCGACAAGGTCCAACACTGCGATGGGGTCCGCCTCGAGGGGGGGCGACCTTGATTGTTGATGCGATCGGCTGCTGCTGCCACCAGATGATCCAGATTATCTCTCCACTGCTCCATCGCACCCTGTGGTGCCCCTGGAGGCGGTGGACGTTGGAGAAGAGCACGCGCAGCATTAAGCGCATGTTCAGGGCTGTTGTTCGCTGATGCAGTGATCGACGCGGACACCCCATCTCGCTGTCCGGGTTGATTCACCGGAACGGACGGTGGCGGTGGTGGCATGACTCCTGCTGGTGCAATAGCACCTGCTGGCTCTGCATGTTGGAGGGATTGCCTCCAGCAGGTTGCACAACATGGTTACCATTGGATGATCCAGCAGCAGAATTCACCATCTTTGAATCTGAGGCGCCCCCTACCTGGCGCGCCAACTGTCGGAGTCTTGTTCCGGCAATTCTCCCGGCACTAAGGTTAGTAGACCGCGGAGTTTCTTAGTTCGGTTTGGGCGCGCGGAAATTTAGAATGAGATGGTGATTTGACACGAGGATTTACGTGGTTCGGTCCGCTTGAGCGTAATACCCTACTCCACGGGTGTGTGTTGTTGTTGTATTGAGCGTATGAGCGCTAGTGTGAGATAGGCCAAAGGACTCTAGCCAGTCTCAGCTTGTCTCGAGCGTGTGTCCCAGACCAGAGAGTCCAGAAGTCTCTTCTGTGTATCGCTCGTCCAGTCCTTTTATAGTACAAGGGTTGACCATTACATCGTTAGCCTGGCCCGACATGTGGCCCTGGCGGTTACTAATGCCTAATACACTGTTATTGTGCTTAATTCCCCATAACAATATGGTAACACGCCTTGATAGTGGTGTTACTGGTATTAAGGGTCCTCCGATCGTGTGTCATTAATATAGCATTAATGACATGTAATCAGGTCTTGAAGTCTTTAATGTCCCTTGAAGGTCCGAGCCGTTGGAGGTCCACCAATCTGCCTGTTGAGGTTGAAGGTCCGGCGGTTGGACGCGTGGCAGTTCCGGAGCTTACCGTCTTGGACAAGTAGGTCCGGTGTTGTTGTACACGTGTCGGTACTGGAGCTTCCCTCTATCGGGGGTTAGGTCCAGGGGTGCTACGCAGGTATCTAGTCCAGAGCTTTCCCATGTAGCTCCAGTTTTATGATACACGTGGCGGCACTAGGACTAATCATAGGAGGGAGGCAGGTCTGATTCCGAGTGACACGTCGGGCCTTTGGAGGTCTTCAACTCAGATAGGTGGAGTTCCTTTGCACTCTTCATAGTTCCAAGGGGTATCCGGTATGCAGGATACCGACAAGTGCCCAATCCATGGAATATCGAACACCTCCGTAAGTTTTATCCTTAGCTAGTGGAAGGGCATTTTATTTTCTTTTGTTATAAAGCGAGCATAGTGTCTAGAGATAGCACTTGGGTTAACCAAGGTCAAGCAGGTGAGCTCTGAGTGTACGCCTTGCTCGGCATGGTCCGGTACCCTCAAAAGGTACACTCAGCTTCTTGCCACCCAGGTCGGGTCGTTCTCCCTGTAAATACTGTTCTCTCCTATGAAGAATTATAATGAAAAGATGTTTGCCCTACCCTAAAGTATTTTATTCATTTGAAATTATCTTTAGTTCTTTTGAATGACGTCACGCGTTTACCATGAGCTCATCACCAAGCGTGGGTGCAGTCAGTTTTTCCCTCGTCTCTACAATAGTGGGAGCTTTGTTGTCCAGTTGCTGGTGGCTTACTTGGGTTACATGTTGAGTGTCCGGAGCCTTCAAACCCACCTCACACGTGCGGTGGGTACCAGGTTCCGGGTACAGATGCTCTGGGTTACTCAAGTCCCCCACCACAGTAAGGGATTGTAAGACAAGCGACACTAATAGAGCGTGGGAAAAGAGTGGCTGGAGAGCGGAATTACCCTTATCTGTCATGTGTGCAGGCTCCTAAGGTTGTAACGCTAGTAAAGCCATGCGCATGCCACTGATGATGAATGGTTACCTCACTGGAAGTGGGCTCGGGGGTCCAGCGTCGACGTCCTACGTTGACAATGGGTGTCGCCGGAGCTCTCGAGCTCTGACAACCCCAAGGGGCCCTGCGGTGACGTCTCCTACATGAACAATGGGTGCCGCCAGAGCTCCTAAGCTCCGACAACCCCAGGGGGCCTAGCGGTGACGTCTCCTACACGAACAATGGGTGTCGCCGGAGCTCCTAAGCTCCGACAACCCCAGGGGGCCTGGCGTCGACGTCCTATGTTGATAATGGGTGTCGCCGGAGCTCCCGAGCTCCAGCAACCCCACGGGGACCGGCTCCGACGTCCTCGAAACGAGTGCTAGTCCTTCGTGGTACATGTATGCAATCAAAATTACGTACATCTACCAGGGGGCAGGACACAAAATATCAAAGACAAAAATCAAGAGGACTTCATTCATTGAAAAATCATATTACAAAATCGGAAGCATACAGGCGGGAGCAAGGAAGGAAAGGCCTAGGCCCTACGGATAGTTGAGGCTACGGCTTGAGCAACCTCCTGAACACTCTCCCTTGCAGCGTCCAACCCTTCCTCGATCAACCCTTCGATTGCCAGACTCAGGGGAAAGTGGGGATCCTGGTTCCGATAGCACGTTAGCACGTACTCGGCGACGGTCTTGGTCAAGGACCTCTCTTCGATCTCCAGCAGGTCCGCGACGACGTCACCCCCTACATCGAGCTTACCACCAGCGGAGCTAAGAGCCGACAATGCTTCGCCCAGCTCTGGCACTGGGTTGGTCGTACATACGGGGCTGAAGCCAAATGGCGCCAGTGCTCCGTCGTCTCGTCCCAGGAAGTCCCACACCCGCTGGGACTCAGCCACTCTCGAGCCCTGCAGCTCCTCCAGTGCCCTCCTAGTGGCTGCCAATTCCACACCCTCCTTGGTAAGGCGCTCAGCCTCCTTGTCGTGCTGCTGAATGCTCTTGGGTAACTGCCGCTCGCGATTAGTGAGCTCCGACTCCTTGAGGTAGATACGGTTCCGCCGCTCTGCCAGGTATTCCTCTCGAACCCGAACCTTATCCTCCCTAATGGATACGTCGTCCTCTCACCTCGTAAGGTCTTGTCCCAGTTGCTAGAGCATGTCCTCCTCGAGCTTATACTGCGCATCAAGTTTCTTGCAGTGGTCTGCCAAGCTCTGCTCACCCGCTAACAGCTTCAGGGAGAGCTCCTCCTCCCTCTGTCCTAAGTCCTTCCAAATCTCGGAGAGTTCAGCTTCCCTCTTGTCAAGCTCCTGATGGTGCTTCTAGAGAGTCTCATGCCAGACAGTCAGACCTCCTTGGCGCTGGTTCACAGCCCTGTGACATTCCACATTCCCTCATATATCTCTTGGGCCTTCGCATCAAGAGCTTTGAGGGTAGCCTCCCTCTCACTGAGCAGCTCGCCCTGATCGATCAGTCGGGCTTTCTCCCCCTCAATCCAGTCTTCGCATTGACGGAGCCTATCGCGCCAACGACTAAGGGCGGTATGATCTTCTTACAGGGCCTTTAGGTTGTGGTCGAAGGACACTGCAACCTCCTACAGACTGGAGCAGGCGCTGTTGATGGCCAGTACCAGGGGAATGGGCACCGGACCTAATGGGGGTGCCTCCTCCTCCGTCTCCTCCAGGACACCCGCTGTCGTCACAGAGGGGCCTCACATTGCAGGCGGGGGCACCCGCGGGCTCGAGGCACCTGGGGTGCCCTCCAGAAGCTCCGCAGCTCCGGGGGCACCTAGAGGGGGGTTGATCGGAGTAGCGGTGGTCTCCACTCGGCCCTCTGATGCGGCCAGAGACGCTCTCGGACTGGCCTCCACTAGGGGAGAGGCGAGATGCTCCACCTGAGCCTCCACATCTTGCGGCCCGGGCACCGGTGCACTGGACGCCACTAACTGAGGTACCAAAGCCTCAGACACCTCCAGCACGGGGGCAGACATCTCGACTACCAGGAGGTCGGCCACCGCAACCTCCGCAGTAGTTGGTGTGGGGATAGGCTCTTCAACTGCCTCCGGCTCGTGACCCAGCTCGTGGGCCAGAGCCTCTATCACATCTGGCGTGGGGGCCAGCCCCTCAGCTACGTCTGGCCGGAGTACCGGAACCTCTACCGCATCTGGCGAGGGGGCCGCCCGCTCAACTACGTCCGGCTAGAGTAACGGAACCTCTCTAGAAGGCGACATGGGGGCCAACCCTTCGGTGGCTCCCAACACCAGGGGTAGAGCCTCTGTCGACGCCGGCGCATACGGTGGAGCCGCGTCGGCACTCGGCATTCCCGCTGGAGCGTCAGGAGATGCCGGCATTGGCGCTGGAACTCCGGCCATCCCTCGTCAACGACCGGGGTCCTGGGTGCTGGCGCAGCTGCGTCTGTGGTTGGTGCCACCCTCGTGTTGCCCAGAGCCTCCACGTTTGCCTGGGCAGGCGCAAGAGCTGGAGCTGGGGCGCCTGCTTGTTCAGCCCCTTGCGATGCCATTGGAGTTGCAGTTTTATCTCCCTTCTTGGAGGTGTTGCACACCAAAGATAAAAACGTTCAAGAGACTGACTTTAACCCAAATGAGAAATGGGAGTAAGAACTCAGTCAATTACCTTGGAAGCTCCAGAAGCCACGGGGCAAAGCCGCTTCGGAGGAGGGCCAGAACCGAGGCTTGATGGACCCGATGTGGTCGGAGCCCTCGGCCCCCAAGGGGCTTGGGCCGACGCCTCTAGGGCCGGAGCATCCCTCGACTTGAAGGGGCCCCCGGAGATTGGCCCCGCGCTCGACGCCGAAGTGGGAGGTGGCCCCCCGGAGCTAGCACTCGTTGGAGGTTCCTGAGCCGGAGGAGATGGCCCTCCGGAGGTCCCGACATGGCTTTCGTCGCCCTGCACCAGCTTCCTCTTCCGACCAGAGGGCTCCGCTGACACCTTGCCCCTGCCGGAGCTAGCGGATTCACCCCCCTAGCTTGGAGGAATAGGGGCTGGCCCACTAGGGGCCCCAGGAATAGTGATTGTGGAGGGAGCCTCCTTCTTCACAACTCCAATATCGTCCAGCGTTGGCATTAACTTCCGGAGCTCCCGACAGAACTCGAGAACTAGGTTCAAAGGCGGGAAGGACTCGGGGTGCTTCAGGGAGTCAAGCGGGATGTTGGTTTTGCTCTGGAATTTCTTCAGGAGAGTCTTCAGAGCTTCGTCCCTCATTTGGGAATCAGCACCACGCGGCGAGAATGTCCATGCAAACCGTTCCCTGAACTTCAGTGGAGCCCATCTGTTCCTCAGGAAGTTCTCAAAGACCATCTGGGGGGTCACACCGCCGGCGACGTAGCCTTCGATCCTTGCCACAACGGGCTTGTACGTTGCCGAGAGCTCCAGGAGCTCATTCCAGATGTCGGTGTCCATGTTAGGGAGGCTCTCTGGCAGGTCCAACTTCTCATGATTGTCCACTGTGATGATCATCCACTCCTTCTTTCATTCACCCCATTTGCCGAATGGAAAGGTTTCCAAGTACATGAAGGGGCACCTCTTCCGCTTCACAAAGTAGTACAACCAGATCATCTCGTTTCCCTTCCCGGTGGTCTGCAGGGTGAAGATACACCGGAAGAGCTCTAGGCTGGGCCGCACCTCCACCCACATCTCACAGAAGTGGACGAAGATGGAGACCAGCAAAAGGGAATGGGGGCCGAGGAACTGCAGTTGGATGCCATAGAACTCCAACAGGGTCATTAGGAAAGACGAGAAGGGGGGAGCAAGCTGACCATGGCATATCCTTGGAAATAAACCATGTCATCGACATTCTTCTTAACAAATGGAAGCTCGCCTGGACGGATCTTCTCGTTGAAGGAGTCATGGGACCACCCCATGTAGGCATAGACCTTCTTCAGCTCCTTCTCGTTCTTGATCTTGCTGGCAGGAAGACCCAACTCCATTGCCACAAAATGGAGCAGGGGAAGAATGGTTGTGTAAGGACTAAGGCTCTAGGCTGGAGAATGCGGGGAGGAAGGAAGGTCCTGAGTGCGAGTGAGAGTGGAGGCATAAGGAGCTCGCGACATGTGCTAGTCCCCTCCTTAAGAATACTTCTGCGACGTTTGGATGGAAACCGCGAACACTGCAATGGTGAGGCTACCCTCACAATGACTGGTGGGCCAGGATCCGGTTTGGCGGAAAAGCCGAAGTGATCGCCTTGAGGCAATCGCCCCCGTAGGGGAGAGTTCGAAACCTAAGGGCGGCGACATAATGGGCGCGCATAACCCAAACAAAAATTGTATCGAGAACCGACGTCAGTTGATGGCGCGATATCTTCAGACAGAGATTTGGTCTGCCGCATTGAAAGGAAGTCCTTAAAGTCGTGGCATGAGGATTCAAAATGGTCCCACCTCTAGTATAACCACTTAACCAAGGAAGCTCCTCCCCGAGATAGGCCCGGGGGCCACTGTCGGTACCTGGCAAACCGGGTACCCATAGATACGGGGAAGAGGACGAGCAGTGCCTCGCCTGTCATGGAGGTGGACCCCGGCGTAGGCCACGTGGCACGAGGCTCCTGGGCCAACCTCTTTGAGGGTAGGACTGACCCCGCCACGAGTCTGGTACCTTCAGATCAGCCTCCACACTAAGAGGAGGCCCAGAGGCCTCGCGCACGTCACGGCTCCGGGCCGGACCTCTCCATTGAGGATGCAGCCACGTCTCCCGTAGCTCCGGACCTGCAGCTCCGGAACTGCCTCCCTCGCTGAGGGGAAGTCCAGCGCTGCCACGTGTCCTGCGGCTCTAGACTCGCCACCACGGTGGGGAGGTCCGGCGCAGCCACGTGTCCCGCGGCTCCAGACCCGCCACCCCCGGTGAGGAGGGTCCAGCGCTTCCACGTGCCCAGCAAGCTTCGGACCCGCCTCCCCGAAGAGGTGAGGTCCAGAGTAGCTGCGTGTCCTACGGCGTTTGACATAGGCCTTCCTGTGTCAGACGGACCCACGCTCAGTCCCTTGGTTGACGTCCACCGAAGAATGGAAGGAAGGAGGAGTAAGGTAAGGCACGTCCACCGTGTCCAAGTAGTAAACACTCGCGCCTTCCCTAAGTGAGCAGGGATGGTCATTCGTAAGTCAAGAGGCATGTACCCAGTCTTGTGATAACAGGTTGGCGCCGAACTACTATGTACGGCGGACGAATGAGAGGACGCGACAAGACAGACGACACACGACTAACCATGATGAGGGGCTATGTGTAGCCCTGCAACAAGGCATGGCTAGGCGGCATATTGAAGCCATTGTTAGGGGATAGCATTTACTCCCAAATCTTAGGATGGATTTGGTACTCCTGTGGCCACTTGTCGGGCCTCGAGCCCCACTTGTAAGCTGCTCGACCTTGGACTATAAAAGGGACTGAGCAGCCACCGACTTAGACAACTTCTCTCAGACAGAGATACATGCTCAGCACACAAACCACTGTGGAGTAGGGTATTACGCCCAGGCGACCCGAACCACGTAAAACCCTTGCGTTCATCGTTCATTGAGCTCGATCTTGCTAGGACTAGCCCCTGAATACACATCGAACCCCCATGGGCTGCTTCCGAGTAAGTCCATGGGAGGTGTCAGTTTGGACACCTTGACAACGACGATGGCCGACGCCGAAGCAGCCAGCTCCGGCACCACCCAGGGGACCCGCTGTCAATGTTCTTCTCGTTGATGATGGGCGACGCCGAAGAATCCAGCTCTGGCACCTCCCAGGGGGTCTGCCGTCGACGTTTCTTAGTGTTGATGGTGGGTGCCACCGGAGCATCCAGCTCCGGCACCTCACAGGGGCCCGCCGTCGACGTTCCACACGTTGAGGGTGGGTGTCGCCTCGGTTCGGTGACTACCTCAGTTCCATCGCTGTCGGAGACTTCTCTGACGATGACCACACATATCAATTCAAGTTTGGCGGTCCCCAAGGGGCTCGCCAGTGTCAAGTATCCATGATCCCGCTCTCCGCCAGGGCCTGCCGACGACATCCCGCGACTAAGTGGTAGGCGTGCCCTACCAGTTGGCCACACCTATCAGGGGCCTCTAAGGGGTCTCATGGGAAGGACGTCAAGCGGTTTCCTGCCACCACAACGACAACGACGTCACCAAGGCGTTATGGTAAGTTCGACCCGAAGGTCCAATGTAAGTTTTACTTTTGGCACGGTGGGAGGTGCAGAGTATGCAGCCTGCTTAGTCTGGTCCTGCACCCTAAGTGTGTACACTTTGCCTCTTCAGCGCCACTTCGGTAAAGATTCACCCTAGGCGTAGTGGTAGGATAGTTTTTTTTTTCTGAAAAGGGTGTCATAGCGTTTAGTAGCAGCGCTCGAGGCAACTAAGCTCCGGTGGGTTCGATCCAAGGTGTTCAGCCTGCTTGCCTGGTTCCAAACTCTAAGCTTGTACATTTTTCCTCCCTTGTCATCCAGAGCGGGTCGTTGCCTTCTTGTAAAGTCTGCGTCCTCCTATGATTACCAAGTTAGAAGAACCATTGTCTTGCCCTATGCTCCGCTTAGGTTCATTTAATTACGCAGTAATTCTATGATCATCAAATCATGCTTGTTCTTGCATATTCCCTGTCATATGCTAGGGCACTCTCTCCCACTCTCGCGCCTAGTGGAGTTATGCAATCCTGCTGCTGACAGGTCTTCTTGAGGTTCCTGTGATGTATTTGGGTTATTTGGTTGTTTTTCTGATCGAGAGTCTGTGGCGCCGAATAATCACTCCCCTGAAAAGCTAACACTAGTGGGAGGTCCAGAGTGTACAGTCTGCTTAACCTGGTCTTGCACCCTAAGCGTGTACACTTTGCCTCTTTAGCGCTAACGGCTGAGTACGGGGGTCAGATGGCACACACTCCTGAGCAGGGCGATAACCAAAACCCGGATACCGTCGCGCTGAATTACCCACACACTGTAAGCCCGACTCGGGACCGTAAGACATAACAACACTAAAAGCAGGAACGGGGTAACCGACGAGCAAAATTATTTACATTATGCTTTAATTTTTTGCTTACTTTCGCATATCGTCTGCCATATGCCCGGCTACATTTCTCCTGTCTCGTCCGAGTTGGAGTTGTGCTATCCTACTAAAGGCGGATCCGCATGAGGTACCTGCAATGTGTTTGTGGTCCGATGATCGTTTTCTTGGTCGGGGTCCATGGTGTCAAATAGTTCTAACTTCTGAAAGGCTAACGCTGAACTGGAGGTTCAGGGTGTGCAGCCTGCTTAGCCTGGTTCTATACCCTAAGCATGCACACCTTGCCTCCCAGTGCTAACAGCTGAGTACACGGGGCTGAACGGCTCATGACCTGAGTAAGGCAGCGACCATACCCTGAATGTTGTTGCACCTAGTTACCCATGCTCTATATCTTAGTTGAGGACCGTAAGCCATAACAAAACTAAAGAGCAGGGAAGTGGTGACTGATGAGCGAAATGACTTTTTGTTTACCATGTGTACAGGACATACATGGAGCTCACCGTCGACGTTCTACACGTTCGTGGTAGACGCCGTTGATGCTTTTTCGAGCTCCAGCGCCTCCCACGAGGACCACCGGCGTCACTTCTGCAAGCTCCGACGCCCCCCAAGGGGGCTGGCGGTGTCACTTCTGCGAGCTCTGACGCCCCCCTAAGGGGTTCGTCAATGTCACTTCTTCGAGCTCCAACACCCCCAAGGGTACCGCTGGCGTCACTTCTCCGAGCTCCGGTGCCTCCAAGGGGGCCGTCGACGTCACTTCTCAAGCTTTGGCGCCTCCCACGGTGATCGCCAGTGTCACTTCTACGAGCTCCAGCGCCCCTCAAGGGGGCCGCTGGCGTCACTTCTGCGAGCTCCGGCGCCCCCTAAGGGGGTTGTCGACGTCACTTCTTCGGGCTCCGGCGCCCCAAGAGGGTCGTCAGCGTCACTTCTTCAAGCTCCGGCGCCCCCCAAGGGGGCTGTCGGTACCCTGCATACCGAGTACCCCATGATACTGCAAGAAGTGCAAGAAAGTTCCACCCTTCCGAATCAAAGGCCCTTTCAGGTCCCACATGTCACGCTCCACCGGACCCGCTCCCCTCATATGGTTAGCTTCCGGGTTAACATGTGTAAAAGAAGACCGGAACTGACCTCTTAACAAAGGGAAGCTCCAGTGACCACACGTGTACAATGACCCCGGACCTAACCCCCATCAGAGAGCAGCTCTGGTGCCGACACGTGTACAGCGGCCCCGGACCTACCCCCCCCCCCCCCCCCCCCCCGCAAGAGAAAGCTTCATAGCTACCACACGTGGAGCCTCCGGACCTTCATCACCAACAGAAATACGAGTAGATCACGTACAATACGAACATTCAAGGACGGTTAAAGCGGCAGTTACAAGACCTGATAACGTGTCATTAATGTTGTATTAATTACACATGATCAGTGCACCGTTAATAGGGGTAACACTGCAATTAAGGCACATTATCACACTATTAATCATACTTAATACTCTTTAAACAGTGTATTAGGTCATTAATACGCCAGGGCCACATGTCGGGCCAGGCCAACTTTGTAACGGACAGTCCTTAGAACTATAAAAGGGTTGTGCCACACGAACTCAAAGGAGATTTCGATCTGATCCCAGCTGACTAGCACACAATACAGCAACACAAACCCCGTGGAGTAGGGTGTTACGCTCAGGCGGCCCGAACCACGTAAATCTCCTGTGTCACCATTTTGCTTTTGATCTCTGCGTGCCCCAACCTAAACAAGAACCTCCGCGGGCTACATTTGGTAGTACCGGGGGAAGTGTCGTAGCCACACTTCGACAGGGGTCGTCGACGTCACTTCTTTGAGCTCCAGCGCCCCAGGAGGGCCGCCGGCGTCACTTCTTCAAGCTCCAGTGGTCCCCAAGGGGACGGTCGATGTCACTTCTCTGAGCTCCGGCGCCCGGAAGGGGGGCCGCTCGCGTCACTTGCTCCGGTGCCCCCAATGAGGCTGCTGTCGTCACTTCTCTGAGCTCCGGCGCCCCTCAAGGTGGCCTGCTGGCGTCACTTTTACAATACAAGATAAAGGCCCCACCCACGAGATCGTCATCTCTCCCGAGGTGGGCCTGGGGGCCACTGTTGGTACCCTCAAGATTGGATACTCCTACATACAAGAAGAAGCTCTGAACCCGGCCTCCCCATGAGGCGGGCTCCGGAGTTGTCTCGCATCCCCCGTCTCCAGGCCCCTTGCTCCCATCAAGGAGGTCCCCGGAGCTGCCACGCATCCCCAGCTCTGGGCCCTTGCTCCCACAAAGGAGAGCTCCGAAGCTGCCACGCGCCCTCCGGCATCGGGCCCTCCCTCCCACTAAGGAGGGCTCCGAAGCTGGAGTGTGTCCCACAACCTGCAATAAGCAGTGGGCCCCGAAGAATAAATGGTGGTGTGTCATATCCAGTCGTGCATCGAAGGCGCACTCCTTCCCCAGGCGCACAGTGTTGCGCACGCCCCCTGTCAGGTACCGCTGCGTCCAATCACATTACAGTGAAGGCGCCGCAGGCCTATCCCACACTGCCAAGTGGATAGCTTACGGCAACAAGACGGATGGAACGTTTCCTGCCATCATCAACAACTACGCATAGCCATTGGCGTCCGACACGGCAAGACATCGGGTCTTCAAGCTGCGCTCAGAGGCAGCGTACGCAAGAAGCATTAGATCTTGTCAGGATAAGATTACCCCGGGCCACCTGTCGTACCATGGCCCCCACTTGTAAGCTTTCCGGTGTTGGACTATGAAAGGATTAGGCAGCCACCGACTTAGATATCCACTCTGGTCCGCTCGGACTAGGATCTCCAGATCACACACACATACACACATACTAGCAATTCCATCTACCATGGAGTAGGGTATTACGCTCCTTGCGGCCTGAACCACGTAAAAACCACTGTCTCATATTCTCATTCGCTAGAACAATTGATTGAGGCCTAAGCCCCGCCGAACAAAGAACCTTCATAGGCTGCTCCTTAGCAGATCCGAGGAAAGTGTCGCATTAACACTTCGACAATCACCATTAAAAGAGATCCCCCAATCTACACATACACACACTCACACACCAGCAATACAACCTCACCGTGGAGTAGGGTGTTATGCTTTTGCGGTCCAAACCACGTAAAAACCACTGTCTCACACTCTCATACGCGCGATTAAAAGTCCTGCCGACCAAAGAACCTCTGCGAGCTGCTCCTTAGCAGATCCGGGGGAAGTGTCACATTAACACTTCAACAATATGCATATGTAAGTTTTGGGGAATTTTCAAAAATATCAAATTTTCGCCTGAATTCAAAGGGACCAACCTTCGATTTTACTCAAAATACAGTTTTCTTCCAAAGAATGATCGTAAATTTATTTTTTCGAGGTCGAGCTGCTAGTTTTTATTAAAGATCGAGCTTGTATTTCATGTTGTATATGTCTTACGTATCTGTAACTAAGTTTTCGAGAATTTTCAAAAATATCAAATTTTCGTGTGAATTCAAAGAGGTTAGCCATCGATTTTACTCAAAACACAGTTTTCTTCTAAAGAATGATCGTAAATTCATTTTTCTTCAAGATCGAGCTTTTAGTCCATGTTGTATATGTATTACGGAGCCATACCGAGTTTTCGAGAATTTTCAAAAATATCAAAATCTCGCACGAATTTAGAGGGGTTAGCCTTTGATTTTACTCAAAACATAGTTTTGTTCCAAAGAATAACTGTAAATTCATTTTTTTTCTTGGGATTCCATGTTGTATATGTATTTCGTAGCCATAGGTAAGTTTTCGAGAATTTTCAAAAATATCAAAATTTCGCATGAATTCAAAGGTGTTAGTCTTCAATTTTACTCAAAATGCATTTTTTTAAAACAATGACTGTAAATTCATTTTTCTTCGAGATCGAGCTTGTATTTCATGTTGTATATGTGTTAGGTGTCCATATGTTAGTTTTGGGAATTTTTCAAAAATATCAAATTTTCGCGTAAAGGGTTGAGCCTTCGATTTTACTGAAAACGCAATTTTCTTCCATAGAATGACCGTAAATTTATTTTCTTCAAGATCGAGCTTTTATTTCATGTTATATATATATATATATATATATATATATATATATATATATATATTACGTAGTTATACGTAAGTTTTCAAGAATTTTCAAAAATATCAAAATTTCACGTGAATTCAAAGTGGTAGTCTTCGATTGTACTCAAAACGCAATTCCATTCAAAAGAACAACCATAGATTCATTTTTCTTCAAGATTAAGCTTTTATTTCATATTGTATATGTCTTACGTATCTATACGTCGGTTTTGGGGAATTTTCAAAAATATCAAATTTCCGTGTGAATTCAAAGGGGTTAACCTTCGATTTTACTCAAAACACAGTTTTCTTCTAAAAAATGACTGTAAATTCATTTGTCCTCAACATCGAGCATATGTTTCATGTTATAAAAGTATTACGTAGCTATACATAAGTTTTCGGAAATTTCAAAATATCAAAATTTCGCGTGAATTTAAAAGAGTTAACCTTCGATTTTACTCAAAACACAGTTTTCTTCAAGAGAATGATCGTAAATTCATTTTTCTTAGAGATCGAGGTTGTATTTCATATTGTACATGTCTTACGAATCGATACGTAAGTTTTAAAGAATTTTTAAAAATATTAAAATTTCGCGTGAATTCGAAGGGGTTAGAGGGTACCCGTATCCTGAGTACCGGTAGCTGTGTTCTTAAAACCGTGAAAATTTTTGTTTTAAAAACTACAAAATCTGCATTGCTTTTGGAACGAATTCATTTTTTTTCATGTGATGAAACAATATCCTAATTACGATGGACGAGATGTTACGGCCTACTTGTCCTCAGTTCGGATTGCAGGCTGCAACTCGGCTATCGGCCCAATCCGTTCGGAGCCCGCAGAATCCTGGGTCCCACAGAGGTGGGTCCGCCGTCTCCCCCGGAAGTCGAAACCCGAAACCCTCCTCGCTTGCTTCCCTCCCGCCGCCGCCATGGACGCCACGCCAGCTCCCGACGCAGCCGCAGGCGCCTCCTCCTCCTCCTCCTCCTCCGCCGCCGCCACTTCTGACGCCGAGGTTCTCGCGACTAGCGTCGCGACGTTGAGCCTGGATGAACGGTTCAACATCCTGCGGGGGATCGGGGAGGAGTGCATACAGGAGGACGAGCTCATGCGCCTGCTACAGAACAAGCCCGTTCCGATCTGCTACGACGGATTCGAGCCCTCCGGCCGTATGCACATCGCGCAGGTTCGCACTTCCCCCACGCATTGCATCTCTTATCTACGACCTCAACTACATGTAATAGGATTGCACTAGAAACTGTTTGCATTCTAGTCGTTCCTGTGTATAATTGAATCGATGTCTGTTGCACTGTTTATGGAAGGACCGGAATGGGGCTGCTTTTGCTCCCAGAATTCGATAAAACTAACAAGTAACTGGCTCGGGCTATATTTTCTCATCTACTCTGACCCGTAATCGCAACGAAGTACTACGTGTTTGTGACATCTGACTTATATTCTCATGTATTTCCAGGGAGTTGTTAAGACCATCAATGTCAACAAGATGATCAAGGCTGGATGCAAGGTGAAGATTTGGATAGCTGATTGGTTTGCGCAGCTCAACAACAAGATGGGCGGTGACCTGAAGAAGATCCAGACCGTTGGACGTTACATGATTGAAATTTGGAAGGCGGCTGGTATGAACCTTGACGGCGTGGAGTTCCTTTGGTCTTCGGAGGAGATCAATAAGCGTGCACATGAATACTGGCCACTTGTAATGGACATTGCCCGGAAAAATAACGTCAAAAGGATAACGAGGTACATGTTCGTTTAGACTGCATTTGCCTTTGCATTGTAGGTTATCCGCTTCTAGTAAAGCTTGAGCTTGGTCTGGTATGGCTAATCTCATTTTATATGTTTCCGGCATATAAATGATTATATTTTTCATTACCTTGTAGATGCTGTCAAGTCATGGGTCGAAGTGACCAGGAGGAATTGACTGCTGCCCAGATTTTCTATCCTTGCATGCAGTGTGCTGATATATTTTTCTTGAAGGTTAGTACTTAAATGTAGTTGCACTCCATGTCACTGTGAAAAAAAAAAAGTCTATTTAGTTCAATTTTGCATCCTAAAGGCTCTTTGGTATTCTCATTCTGACTCCACTTTCTTAGTATCATAGTGTTCACCTTTTAATTCTGGAAATAAGAATTGTAGATATGAAATTGTTTCTTACCTTCTTCTGTCTGTAGGCAGACATATGCCAATTGGGAATGGATCAAAGGAAGGTCAATATGCTAGCTAGGGAGTACTGTGATGACATCAAAAGGAAAAACAAACCTATTATTCTCTCGCATCGTATCCTTATCATGTTCTTTTTTTATATGTTACATTCTGCTTGTTACATGTTATTATAGGCATACGTGAATCTGTAGTTATGTGTCATAACTCTGAAGTGATGTCTTTTGCTAGGTTTGTGAAAAAAATGTATTTCCCCTTAACCTTATTTGCAGATATGCTCCCTGGTTTTAAAGAAGGCCAAGAGAAGATGTCAAAGAGTGATCCAACCTCTGCTATCTTTATGGAAGATGACGAGGTTTTCTCATATTTTTCATTATCATATATCGAAATTAGCCGGAAGGGGCCTTACATGTTTATTTCTTATTTGCATTTGATTGGTCCTATTAAATAGTAGCATATGTGTATTATTGTCTGCCCTTTTGCCTAAGCTATAGTTTTATGGTCAACTTTATATCTACATTCTACAGGCTCAGGTAAATGTTAAGATAAAGCAAGCGTTCTGCCCCCCTAAAATTGTTGAGGGAAACCCATGCTTGGAGTACATAAAGTACATTGTTTTCCCTTGGTTTGGAAAGTTCAATGTTGTTCGGAAGGAAAGCAATGGTGGTAACAAGTAATATTCTTATTTCTGAACTACCAAAAGTTCAAAATTTCTTTTGAAGTATCAAATGTGGGGGAATCCACTCGAGCACATGCACTGATTCTGCAGCAATTAGGTTATTGAAATTTTGACATGGCGTCATTACTTTTGTGGACTTCTAAATATGCTTTCTTTCAAACAGGACATTTGCTAACATGGATGAACTCATTGCTGATTATGTCAGTGGCGCTTTGCATCCTGCTGATGTGAAGCCTGCACTAGCAAAAGCAATAAACGAAATATTGCAGGTAAATGATCTTGTTCTTTTCAATATCATGGTGCTGCCTTCCTAAAGCTGGAAAATAACGTGTGATCAAGATTTGCTAATTTGAAATATATGATGCTTGTGATTGTTTCTACCCTGGTGAAATAAATTGATTTATCATTTTTATTGATTGGCTTCAATCTCGTTTGTTTCCAATTTTGAGCCCCTGTATGCTTACTGCTTAGGTAATGATGTATAAGTTTTTACTTTTGATATCAATCTTGTTTGTTTGCAGTTTGATTGTAGAATGTTTGTCATTGGGCACCTTTGTATTTAGGGAGCTAATTTATTTTCAGAGTCCGTTCATATTCACTCGCATAGTCTTGATTATTTTTACTGTTTATACTTACCAATGCCCCTTTCCAGCCTGTTCGTGATCACTTCAACAACAACAATGAAGCCAAAGTTCTGCTTAACACTGTCAAGGTACATGTTTTTCTTTCCCCAACACCAATGTTAGACACTGGTTGCAATCTTTCTTCAGCAAGACTGAGCATCCTTATGTCTCATTCTCCCATTGCGTATTATCTTAGATTGACTTAGGTAACTGATTGCAGATAGAAACAGTATTGAAATATTGATTCCATGCATTTTCTTTTAGTATCTGCTTGTGCCTCGGTCATGTACAAATTTTTAGAGGAAAAAATGGTTTGATAATTACCTTGAGTTATGCATTTAACTCAGCAGGTAACTGAGAGGCAGATATGTCACAACTTGAATTGCAAGTGTGTCGCACCTACTGCTTAAGATCGGAACATCCTTCATCTGTGACAAAACTAATTGGAACTTTCTCTTCTGCAGAAGTACAGAGTAACCAGCTAGGGGGATCTTATTTTTATTGGAAATTTATCGTCTGCAATTTTTGGATGCTGATCCATTGCTGATGGCATTAGACTCTACATTTTATATGTTGCTCAGTGTACAACCTCTGATACAGCAGCAGTGCCTTGTCTTCCATTTTATGCTGGGAAATTAAGTCAGCTGTAATTTTTCAATGTTGCCTGTTGCTGATAGCAATCTGCACAAATTTTATCTAGTCATCTATTTCGCATTATACAATCTCTAATAGACTTATGTTGGCGTTGGCTTTGTTTGTCATTTGCCATGACATCTTTCATGTAATTTGTGTTGAATGGGCGAAATCTGACTGAATCATGACTTGCCCTTGTTAGCCAATGCAAGTAGAGCTACTTGAGTTTTGAGTAAATTTAATAAAATATCAACGTGTTATGAAGCTCTAGATATTTTTTTTAGAAAACCGAAACTCCAGATATTTTGACTTGTGTCATTTGGTTATTATTTCACAAAACTCTATGTCAAGAAATAGCTATGAATATAACATGTGATATATCAATTTTTAAAAAACATGTGAATTGAATTAGGATCTTATGAGCAAATAGGCAGTCGTGATGCACCAAATGTCACTACACACCCATCGGACCTCAGTTGTTGGGATGGCTCAAAATTCAGTTGATATGCGACTGTTCAACATCACCCTAGAGTGTGCTAGCGGCGGATCTGGCTGACAAGGATTATGTGCCTACAAATTGTTGTCTGCATAAAGTGTTACAAAGTACGATTGTTTTATGTTCTCGAATATCATAATATAAAATTTAGATGAAGCATAGTTAGTTGATTGAGGGGACAAATATCAACATGGTCTTAAGTTCATTATCAATAGATTTAAAACGAATTATATTGTCGAGAAATAAAATGATAAGAAATTGATAACGATTTTAGTTAGAGTTGCGGGTAGAGTTTAAACATTATATAATATAATGACATTGATCATTTTTAAATATAAAATTGTTAAAAAAATAAAAAATCTAACTAAAAGGCACTGATACTGTCGGTACTCTCAAGACCGGGTATCCCCGCATACAAGAAGAAAAAGATTCGGACCCGGCCTCCCCGCCCAGGGGGGCTTCGAAGCTGCCACGCGTTCTCCGGCTCCAGACCCTTGCTCCTCCCGAGGAGGGCTCCGGAGCTGCCACGCGTCCTTCGGCTCCGGATCCTTGCTCCTACCGAGAAGGGCTCTGGAGCTGCTACGTGTCCTCCGGCCCCGGGCCCTTGCTCCTGCCGAGGAGGGCTCCGGAGTTGCCACACGTCCTCCAGCTTCGGACCCTTGCTCACACTGGGGAGGGCTCCGGAGCTGCCACGTGCCCTCTGGCATCAAGCCCTCGCTCCTACCGAGGAGGGCTCTGGAGCTAGATTGTGTCACACGGCCTGCAATGAGCCGTGGACCCCAAAGAGTAAAGCGCGGCATGTCCTGTACAGTCGTGCATTGAAGGCACGCGCCTTCTCCAGGTGCACGATGCAACGCACGCCCCTGTTAGGTACCGCTACGCCCAATCACATCGCATTGAAGGCACCGTAGGCCTACCACACACCGCCAAGTGGGTAGCTTACGACGACAAGATGGACGGGACATCCCTTGCCATCATCAACGGCTACGCCTTGCCACTGCGACTGATGCGGCAAGACATCAAGTCTTCAAGGCGACGTCAGAGGCAGCGTACGTAAGAAGCCTTAGATCTTGTACAAGATAAGATCACCCCGGGACCACCTGTCGGGCTCCGGGCCCCACTTGTAAGCTGCCCGACCTTGGACTATTAAAGGACCGAGCAGCCATTGATTTAGACACGTTCACTCAGACCCAGACACATGCTTGAGCAATACAACACACAAACCACCGTGGAGTAGGGTATTACGCCCAGGCGGCCCGAACCACGTAAATCCCTTGCGTTGCGCTCAATCTTTTGCTAGGACTAGCCCTCGTAAATATATCGAACCTCCGCGGGCTGCTTCCGAGCAGGACCAGGGGAGGTGTCAGTTAGACACCTCGACATTTGGCACGCCAGGTAGGGGGGGTTTTTCCCGGCAAAGATCTTCACGAGAAGCATGGTGAATGCCCGTTCCAATGCTTGCTCCTCTAGGCCATGCTCGTTCTCGCATATTCTCTATCATATGCTAGGTCACTCTCTTCTTGTCTCGCGCCTAGTGTAGTTATGAAATCCTGCTGCTGACAGGTCTGCTTGAGGTTCTTGTGATGTATTTGAGTTCTTTGATTGTTTTTCTACTCGAGAGCCCGTGGCGCCAAATGATCACTCCCCTGAAAAGCTAACGCTCGTGGGAGGTCCAAAGTGTACAGCCTGCTTAGCCTGTTCCTACACCCTAAGCATGTACACTTTGTCTCTTCAGCGCTAACGGCTGAGTACAGGGGGCCGGACAGCACATGTCGGTACCCTAGAAACCGTACACCCCTTGAGGTTATAAATATCTCAAAGGAAAATCATCTACTTGGTTTGAAGACCCTCGAAGGCCCACATGTCAGACATAACCGGACCTGCATCTCCAACATGGTTAATCCGTGGGTCGCCACGTGTACTACCAAACCGGAGCTACCGCCCACAAGGGGGAAGCTCCGGGCCATGTACCGAAATGGCACCTCCGGACTTAGCACCAGACCGAGAGAAGCTCTGGACCTGACACGTGTCAGGTAGCCCCGGAGCTACCTGTTTCCAGAGTATGCTCCGGAGCTGCCACGTGTTCAACCGTCGGATCTTCAGCCTCTAACCTCCGGAAGACCCCACAACGGCTCCGGATCTTCAGAGGGGAATCAAGGACTTCAAGACCCGATTAAGTGTCATTAATACCATATTAATGACACTTAAACGGACGATATTAACACCAATAACGGTGCTATCAAAGCCCGTTACAGGGTCATTAAGAGCAATTAAATGTGTTAAATAAGTGTCAATACTAGTAACCGTCGGGGCCACATGTCAGGCCAGGCTAACTTGTAACGGTCTGCTCTTGTACTATAAAAGGACAGGCCGACGACACGTTCAAGGGGCTAGAGAGAGACACACACATGCCATTGACGCTAAACACACGCTCATACAGCTAATACAACAGCAACACATCCGTGGAGTAGGGTATTACGCTCAGGCGGCCCGAACCACGTAAACTCTTGTGTCTCCTGTGTCAATTCCTACTCACCTTCTTGAATCTCCGCGCGCCCATACCGAACCTCAAACTCCCCTATCACTTTAGCAGTGTAGGGAGATCTGCCGGTTCTAAATCACGGACAGTTGGCGCGCCAGGTAGGGGCGCCTGAGATTTCGAGAATGGTGAACTCAGCTGCTGGATCATCCAACGGTCAACCTGCTATTCAGGCTGTTGGAGGCAATCCCTCCAGTAGGCAGCCACCAGCAGGAGCCTCAGCACCAGCAGGAGTCACACTCCCACCACCACCGTCTCCTCCAGCAAATCGTGCTGGGCAGCGTGATGGTGTGCCAGCGTCAATCACTGCATCGGCAAATCATTACAACCCGGAACACGCGCTTCATGCAGCGCGTGCTCTTCTCCAATGCCCACCACCTCCGGATGCATCCCGGGATGCACTGGAGCAGTGGAGGGCCGATGTGGAGCATTTGGTTGCAGCAGCAGCCGAACGCCTCAGTAACCAGGGTCCTCCTCCTTCAGGACGAGCCCCATCGCAGCGGCGGACTTTGTCTGGTAGACTTGGTCCGCACGTCTCCAATAGCAGGAGACGTGATGCGTCACAACAAGTGACGTCATTGCCCTCCGGGGCACGACGTACTCACATGGTATCCAGGCTTTCGACTCATGACCTTCGGGCGGAGCTTGATCGCCGATACCGCCAGCAGGATGGCCGAGTCCATATTGAGCGTGCCCGTGAAAGACGGGAAGCTCAGGACCTTTCTACTCCTGAAGGAGTAGGAGGAGGCTGTTCAGCCTTGGCCATGCACCTGCGCATGGTTAGATGGCCACAGAAGTTTCGGCCTCACCTGCCGGAAAAATTTGACGGGACTGTCAATCCCGCCGAATTTCTTCAGATATACTCCACTGCAATCTTGGCAGCTGGAGGAAACGAGGCCGTGATGGCCAATTACTTTCCAGTGGCCTTAACTGGGACTACCAGGTCCTGGTTTATGAGCCTTCCACCCAACTCTATCAACAGTTGGGAGGAGCTGTGCCATCAGTTCACTGCCAACTTCGGGAGTTCATACACCCGACCAGGCACTGAACTAGACCTTTTTGCGGTCGTGCAAAAAGGGGGAGAATCCTTGCGGTCATTCATCCAGAGGTTCTCTCAGGTACGAAACACTATCCCTTCTATATCTAGCTCCTCTGTCATTGTGGCATTCAGACAGGGCGTACGGGACAAGAAGATGTTGGAGAAACTGGCGATCAAGGAGATCACCAGTGTCACGGAACTCTTCAGCTTGGCTGACAAATGTGCCCGAGCTGCGGAGGGCCGTGAGATGCACTCCAAACCAACATCGAAGGGTCACAAGAAATCCTCCAAAGAAGAAGCCGCTACCTCCGGGGGTGGCAAGAAGAAAAAGAAGACCAACGGCAAGAAGAAGCCGTCGGCCGACACATCCAACGTTGCAGCTGCTGCAGCTCCGGGTGGCCGGGGGCCACGCCCCGAGAAGTGACCTCGACCGTCTTCTGAAGACGGTAGCAAACCCAAAGTGTGGTGTCCCATTCACAAAACGGGCAGCCACAGTTTGGAAGATTGTCGGGAGGTCCAAAACCTTGCTGAGCGCTACAACAAGCGCCGGGAGGAATCTCCTTTCCGACAGAGGGAAGGAAAGCAAAAAGTCGACAAAGCTCCGGCAGAAGAGGAGTTGGGGTTCCAGGATCCCAAAAAGGTCATGAAGGTCGTCTACACCTCCGTCGATGATGATTCTGACGTCTCTGACAACGAGCGTCGGAAGACCATGAACACCATTTTTGGTGGATCATGGGATATCACCTCCCGTCGCGTCATCAAGACTATGCGTCGGGATATGGCTGTTGTAGCTCCTACAGTCAGGCCGAAACCTCACCGAAAGTGGATGGACACAACCATCACTTTTGATGCTTCGGATTGTCCCCGGAGCATGGTTGGAGCAGGACAGTTACCCTTGATGGTATCTCCTACCATCAACAACATCCAGCTCCACCACATCATGGTAGACGGAGGTTCGGGGCTTAACCTCATCAGCTTCGAAGCTTTCACTAAGCTTCAGCTCCGACCTTCGGATCTCCACCCCTCTCGACCTTTCTCCGGAGTAGGTCCGGGGGCCATCACCCCACTCAGAGCTATTACTCTCCCTGTTACCTTCGGGACACGAGAGAAGTACCGCACCGAGAAGTTGGTCTTCGACGTCGCGCAGATCAACTTACCCTTCAATGCCATCTTGGGTAGACCCGCCCTGTACAAATTCATGGAGGCTGCTCATTATGGCTATCTGGTGTTGAAGATGCCAACACCAGTAGGCGTTCTCCGGATCCGCGGAGATCGCACTGCTGGAGTAACTGCACTGGAAGAGCTCCATGCACTCACCACGGCGCAAGAGGAGGACCCCAGGCAGGAGCAAGCTCCAAAACCCCCGAGCATTCGTCAACGAGGCTCGGCTTCTGCACCTCGAGTGCAGCCAAGCGGCGACACCAACATTCCCGTCAAAGTCGTCCAAATTGGTTCCAATGCCGCTCAAACCACCCGTATATCGGGAGGATTGAACGACAAATAGGAACTCGCGCTCATCACTTTCCTCCGGGCTAACGTCGACGTGTTTGCTTGGCAACCGTCACAAATTCCTGGGATCCCCAGGGAAGTGATTGAGCACAATCTGAAGATCTACCACGATGCTCGGCCTGTGCATCAGAAGCCTCGGAAGCAATCCGTAGAGCGACAGAACTTCATCCGACAAGAAGTAAAGAAGTTGCTCGAAGCCGGATTCATCCGAGAAGTCTTCCATCCAAAATGGCTGGCAAACCCAGTCGTTGTGCCCAAGGCCGGCGGGAAGCTTCGGATGTGCATCGACTACACCACACTAAATAAGGCATGTCCAAAAGATCCATTCCCACTACCTAGAATAGATCAGATAGTGGATTCCACCTCTGGGTGTGAATTACTGTGTTTCCTAGATGCATATTCTGGATATCATCAAATCAGGATGTCTAGGGAAGATGAAGAGCATACTTCATTCATCACAGTAGATGGATTGTATTGTTATACAACCATGCCCTTTGGTCTCAAGAATGCAGCTTCAACTTTTGTACGAGCTATGTACAAAACTTTTGAAGAACTTATTAGAGACATAGTGGAAGTGTACGTCGATGACATCGTGGTCAAGGTCAGGAACAAGGAGTCACTCCTTGACACCTTGCAGGCTGTCTTCGACAAGCTGCGGGCCACCCGAACAAAGCTAAATCCAGACAAGTGTGTCTTCGGGGTTAGCTCTGGAAAACTTCTTGGTTTCCTGGTAAGTCACCGGGGCATAGAAGCTAATCCGACGAAGATTAAGGCCATTGAAGACATGCGGCCACCAACCCGCATCAAGGACGTCCAAAAATTAACTGGATGTCTAGCAGCCCTCAGCCGGTTCATCTCAAGACTGGCGGAACGGTCACTCCCTTTCTTCAAGTTATTGAGGACGTCCGGACCATTCCAATGGTCCGAAGAAGCAGAAAAGGCATTCCAGGAGCTGAAACAGTTCCTCACCACCCTATCAATTCTGGTAGCTCTGAACCCTGGTGAGCCTTTGTTGCTTTATATTTCAGCTACTGACGAAGTCGTCAGTATGGTTATGGTTGCGGAGAGACCAGAACTACCTCATACTCAGGAATCCAGACCCCTTCGGGAGGGTCCGGAGGTTCCTGAAAGTGAGTCTGGGTCCCGGCTCCCAGATTCGAATCCACAAGAAGTCGCTTCAGGAAACCTAGACCCCTTCGGGAGGGACCAGGTCATATTTGAGGAAGCTCCGGGTTCCTCCAGCCAGAACCCGGAGGTCCCTGAAGAAAATCCGGACTCCCCCGAGAGGATCCGGGTCAGTGAAGAGGAAGCTCCGGACCCCTCTGGGAGGGTCCGGACCATTCAGCGCCCAGTATACTTCATTAGTGAAGTACTACATGATGCCAAGACTCGATACCTAGAGGTGCATAAGCTGCTCTATGCAGTTCTTATTGCCTCCAGGAAGCTTCGTCATTACTTCCAAGCTCACAAAGTCTCAGTGGTGACCTCTTACCCACTTCGAGAAATTTTGCATAATCCCAATTCAACTGGGAATATTGCAAAATGGGCAGCAGAATTGGCTGAATTTGATCTTGAATTTATTTCAAGGCAAGCAGTCAAGAGTCAAGCATTGGCAGATTTTGTGGCAGAATGGACTCCCTCTCCATCAAACCCTGGGGGCCCCAGAGAGCAGAAGATGGAGCATCAAGCTCCAACCTTCACCGAGCCTCACTGGACCCTCTACTTCGATGGCTCCATACAGAAGCAGGGGGCCGGAGCTGGAATCCTTCTCCTTGCACTGACTGGGGAGAAGGTGAAATACATGGTACACCTTGACTTCAAGGCAACCAACAACATGGCAGAGTATGAAGCACTCATCTACGGACTAAAGGTGGCACTGTCATATGGTGTCAAGCAATTGCTGGTCAAGGGAGATTCACAGCTCATCATTAAGCAGGTGAAGGGTGAATGCTCCTGCAATAATCTCCAGCTAGTTGCTTACCTCCTTGAAGTCCAGAGGCTTCAGAAGGACTTTGAAGTCCTAGATCTCCACCATGTTCAGTGTGCCCACAACGCTGAAGCCGACGAACTCTCGACGAAAGCGTCAACCGGAGCTCCGGCTCCTGATGGAACTTTTGTCCGGAGATCGTCGAAACCCACAGCTCAGCCTGCCGAACTGAGCGAAGGGGGCGAGATCAGCATCCCGAAGCTGACGGTCCCGATGTCTCTGTTACCATGGCAGCCATCAAGGGTCGTAGGTGTTGCTGGAAGCTCCGAGCAACCCAACACGAAAGACTCAAATGCTCAAGTTAGTTCCGATGCATGGATCTCAGAGATTCGGAACTACTTGAAAGACAACATCCTTCCTGATGATGATGTATCCGCTGACCGGGTAGTCAGATTGGCTAAAAGATACACGTTGGTAGAAGGGGATCTCTAACGGCGCGGTGCCAACGGCATCCTAATGCGGTGCATCACAAGGGAATAAGGTTGCGAGCTCCTCGCAGAAATCCATGGAGGCAAGTGTGAGAACCACACGTCTTCCCGCACGTTGGTTGGTAAAGCCTTTCAGCATGGCTTCTACTGGCCTACAGCACTCCAGGATGCAACTGAGCTGGTGAAAAAATGCAAAGCATGTCAATTTCATGCAAAGCAAATTCACACTCCGGCTCAGCCCTTACAAATGATACCTCCTACATGGCCCTTCGCTGTGTGGGGGATGGACATCTTGGGACCTTTCCCAAGAGCCGTCGGAGGTTACAAGTTCATGTATGTCGCCGTTGACAAGTTCACCAAGTGGCCGGAAGCAACTCCAGTTGTGACAATCAACAAGCAATCTGCTATCAACTTTCTGCAGTCCATTGTATGCAGATTTGGAGTCCCAAACAAAATCATCACTGATAATGGGACCCAATTCACAAGCTCTGCATTCCAAGGATATTGCGAAGACCTCGGCATACAGGTTTGCTACGCCTCCGTAGCTCACCCAACCAGCAATGGCCAAGCCGAGAGAGCAAATGCTGAAATCCTTAAAGGACTTAAAACGCGCACTTATGAGCGCTTGAAAAAACATGGAGCCAACTGGATCGAAGAGCTTCCGCCCACTCTATGGGCCAACAGGACATCTCCAAACCGGTCAACCGGAGAGACACCCTTCTTTCTGGTGTACGGAGCTGAAGCAATCCTTCCTCCGGAAATCACCTTGGGTTCATCCGGGTCCGGACCTTCGACGAAGTCGCGCAGGACCAGCTCCGGCGTGAAGACCTAGACCTCCTTGAGGAGGGAAAGTGCCAAGCAGCTGTTCGGAATGCCCGATATCGTCAAGCCCTACGGCGTTATCACCAGCGGCATGTACACAACCGACAGCTCGAGGAAGGTGATCTGGTGCTACGGAGAATACAATTCAGAGAAGGGTTAAACAAACTCTCCCCCGGCTGGGAGGGACCCTTCCGAGTGATTAAAGTATCCCGTCCCGGAAGCGTTCGCTTGGCTACCGAGGATGGGACACCTCTCCCAAATCCTTGGAACATCGAGCACCTCCGTAAGTTCTACACTTAATACCACAGAGGTGAGTCTTGAGTAACTTGAGATGTATGTTATAGAGTCATTGTACAGAGTCGGGTAGTTCCTCCGAGAGAGCAGCTGGACCTTTCCCGAAAGGTCCGCAAAGCTCATGCAACGCTTGTCACAGTCTCAGGACTAAAAGTGTCGCTAACTACCCTGGGTCAAACGAGAAATGAAACACCCTTAGCCTGGTTCCGTACCCTAAGAGTGTACTTGTTTCCCCTGTAACTCGGACCTATAATGAAAGACATTTTCATGTGAAATAGACTCCACGTGCATTTATTTTGTACAGGCTCAACATTTTTATTTTTCTCTTTCTTGTCTATAACAAAGACGTGCAATTCTTAAGAAATTTTAGTTCGACCGATTTATATACGATTCGAGTTGTATTGTCAATTCTTTTGGATTCAAATATTGTTCATGGCCAACTCGTCTGAAAGCCGCCAAGCCAATCTAGGGCTGGAGTGTGCTATCGACTTAGCCTGGTCAAGCACCCTAAGTACGCCACTCTACCTACACCCCGGCAGGCCGAAGTAAGGTGGGTCTGTGTACAGTTGGATCTAGAAGAAAAGACAACACATTCGGTTGTATTTAGAATCGCGTTTGACTTAAAATCTTCTTGAGAGTCATAAGCCGCGACGAAGTTATAGACAAGAAACAAATTTTACTATTTTTCTTGGCTTAAGTGTGCAGGAAAAATAAAATCTACGTTGATGGAGAAAAGCCGGAGCTAACTAAGCTCCGACTCCCCTAAGGGGGCCAGCCGTCGACGCCGAATAAAAGATGGTGAGAAGACCCCGTAAATGGAGTCTGCTGCCAACAAACTGAGTGTTGGCAAAGGTCACTGCCGGAGCTACTAAGCTCCGACACCCCGGAGGATTAACTATCGATGCTCTATGCGTTGATAGAGACTATTGACGGAGCTACTAAGCTCCAGCGATAGACAATGCCGGAGCTTCTAAGCTCCGACAATCTCAGGGGGCCTTCACTATCAAAGACTTCGAACCTAAATTCTACAAGTTCGAAGCAAAAGAGTCTTCAACAATGCACAATATCCTCTTGGTACATGCTCACAATCAAATTGTGTACATCTACCAGGGGGCCAAGTGAAGATAAAAGTGAGTGTTGAAGACAAAAATTGAAATTCACAAAAATTTTGGGGATTTCATTTATCTGGAGACAAGGGATTACATCTGGAGACAAGGGATTACAAAATTGAGGAAGAAGAAGAGAAAATACAAGTGAGAACTACAGAGATGGTCCTAGACCCTATGGAAGAATTGGGTGACCTTCTGGGCAACCTCCAATATGCTGGCTCGGGTAGCTTCGCCTTCTCCTTCGACGGGACCTTCAAGCACCGGGTCCAGAGGAAATTGGGAGTTCCGGCTGGTGTAGCACGTCAGCACGTACTCTGCGATGTTCTTCACCAGGGATTGCCCCTCAACCTCCAGCTGGTCCGCGATGACATCGCCCACCTTGGAGAGCTTGCTACCTGCTGCGCTCAATGCCTGCAGCGCTAGGTCCGGCTCCGTCTCCGGATCATCCGGGCGCACGGGGCTGAAACCCATCGGTGTTAGTGCATCATTGGTCTTGCTCAAGAACTACCAAATCTGTAGGGAGTACTCAGCCCTCAAGCCCTTCATCTCTTCCAGGGATCTTCTGGCCGCCACCAGTTCGGAATTCTCACGGGCAAGGCGCTCAACTTCTTTGGCATTTTGCTGAATCTTTTCAGCAACCCGCCTTTCGAGTTTTCCGAGCTCCTCCTCCCGGAGGTGGATCTTGTTCCGGCGGTCAACTAGGTCCTTCTCTCTACCCCTCGCTTTCTTCTCCCTGGCAGTAAGGGCACACTCTTGTTCGTAGAGTTCCTACCCTCGCACCCAGGTCTTCTCCTCTTCCTCTTGGCAGCGCTCTTCCAATTTCTTGGCGCGCTCCTCGAGACCCTTGTCAGCCAGAGCCACCTTCTCGGTGAGCTCCTCCTCCCTCCTTAGGACGTCATCCCGCAGCTCTAGGAGTTTCTGCTCTTCATCCTCGAGCCGTTTCTTCCTCTCTTCAAGTGCCTCTCGGCGCTTGATGAGTGCAGTGTTAATGGCCTCAAGCTGTTCGTGGCGTGCATCGGCCGCATTATTGGCAGCTTTGGCCTGATCGTAGATCTCCCGGGATTGAGCGTCGATGGCATGAGTCATACTCTCCCTGTCATCCAGTAACTTGCCCCAGTACTCCAGGCGGATCTTCTCCCGCTTAATCCATTCCTTGTCATCCGCTAGCCTCGACTGCGCCAGCTTGGTCTCGAAGTAGATCTGATTACGCCACCGCCTAAGGGTTTGGTGCTCCTCTTCAAGAGCCTTGCTGTCGTGGAAGAAGGCCAGTTGGACTTGACGTAGACTGGAACATGCATTGTCAATGGACAGCGACAACAGGATGGGTTCCGGACCTGCTGGGGTCTCCTCCACTGGTTCCAGCGGGTCTTCGGATACAAAAATTGGGTCCCACTCTACAAGAGTGGTCCCCTGGGTCTCCATGGCCCTAGGGCCGTCCTCCGGGATGGCCTCAGTCGCCATCGAGGAAGGCCCCGCCGCCAAATCTTCATTCACCCCCTCAGGCTGGGGGCCAGCGACTTCGCTGGAGCACTCCGGCTCGACCGCAGGTACCTTCGACGTCGTCGGTTCCAGAGCAGGAGCCGCTACTGGCTCCGATTTGGGCACCTCTTCTGATGAGGGCTCAAGCTCCGTCACCTCTTCAACAACCGGCTCAGGAGCCGAAAGATCTTCAACATCGACCGGCCCTGTGGCCGGAGCTCCAACAATGACTGGCTCATCGGCCGGTGCTTCGGAGGTAGCCGGCCCAACTGCCGAAACTACCTCAGTTTCCGGCGCGCACGCCGGAGCTTCAATCACCTCCGGCTCAACCGCCGGGGCTTCGACAATTTCCGGCTCAGAGGCCGGGATTACTGCTTCCTCCGCCTCAACAGCCGGAGCTTCCATCATCGCAGCACCAGAACCCGGGGCTTCAACCTCCGGGACATGTGCCGCTGGCGCATCTTCACTCCCGTGGTCCGGTGCTACCACGGGAACTTCTGGGGATGAGTCGAGGTCCATGACCACGACAGCTGGCGCCGAAGCTGTCGCAGCTTCGACCACCACTTGGGGCGGCACCAAGACAGGAGCAGAAGCTCCCGCTCTCATGGCTTCAGCCACTGTGGCCGAGGGTGGAGCCTCACTCCCGTTCTTGGAGACGCTGCAGATGATGAACGAAGAAAATTAAAAAATAGTTGCTACAATAAAAACAACTATCCAAGGTAGAAATCAAAAATTACCTTAGGAGGCTTCCGCACCAGCTTGCGCGGAACCTTTTTCTCAGGCGTTCTGGGCTAGCCATAGCCGGCGCAGAAGCTCCGAAAGGCCCCCCCGGAACTCGTCGCGGCCACGGGTGTTTCCCGGGTCGAGGCTCCCCTCGATCGGGAAGAACCCCCGGACCTGGAGGCCTCCACCGGCTCAGGAGCTGGAGTTGCACGCCCGGAGCTAACACCCCGGGAGGACCCTTCTGCGGGGACAGCCGCGCTCCGAGAGGACCCCATCGCGGGAACAGTCGCGTTCCGGGATGACCCCACTACGGGAACATTCGCCGCAGCTGCAGAGGACCTTCCCCTCCGGGGAGAAGGAGCCAACGCAGAAGTAGTGGGCCCGACGGACCTCCCGTCAGCGTACTGCAACTTCCTCTTCCGGCTCACTGGTTCATCCGCCAGCTCCTTGCCCTTGCCGACGACTTCTCCCCTCGGCTTAGGAGCAGAGCCGGAGCCATCCTTGGGTACTCCGGGGATCGCTACCCCGGAGGTTGGTCTTCTCTCAATGACACCAAGGTCGTCAAGCATGGGCATCTTCCGTCGGAGCTCCCTGCTGAACTCCACTTCCACGTTCAGAGGAAGAAAAGCTGATGGCGGAGTCAAGTCATCGCCTTCGACATCGATGCCGTGCTGGAACTTCTTAAGGTGGAACTCCAAGGTTTTCCCCACCATGTTGGACTTCAACCCAGTCTCAACCCGGTCGTCGTCCATCACGATGTTGAGGGCCCAAGCAAGTTTCTCCCTCCTCTTCAGCGGCGCCCACCTGTTGACCAAGAAATTGCAAAATACCGCCTGAGGAGTCAATCCTCCCTCCATGCATTGGCGGATCCTGGTCAAAGCAGGGTTGAAAGCTTCCGCCAGCACCAGAGCTTCACTCCAGATCGTCGTGTCGATGCCAGGAAGACCATCGGGCAGCTCCAACCTCTCGTGCTCCTCCACCCTGACGACTATCCAGTCTTTCTTCCAGTCATCCCACTTCCCAGAGGGAAATGAACGGAGGTACTTGAATGGGCACTTCTTGCGCTTCACGAAGTAGTAGAAGCCAAGGTACTCATTGCTCCGGCCAGTGGTGTGGACGGTGAAGAAGGTCCGGAAGAGTTCAATGCAGGGGGGGATGCCCACCCACATCTCACAGAAGTGGACGAAGATAGACACGAGGAGAATGGAGTGAGGACCAAGATGGTATAACTGCAGACCATAGAAGTCTAGTAGCATCAAGAAAAAGGAAGAAGAAGGTGGGATCAACCCCACCATGGCGTACGAGGAGAAGTACACCATTTCGTCGGAGTGCTCCTTCTCGAACGGGAGCTCTCCACCGGCGCGGACCGAGCAGTTGAAGAAGTCCGAGGACCATCCCATGAGGGCCCGGACCTTCTTTAGGTCGCCATCGGTCTTCAAGCGACTCTCGCGGAGACCCAACTCCATCGCAACACAACTAGGCAAGAGAAGAAAAGCGAAGCACAAGTTGGGAGTTTGATCGCAAGAACAGATGAGAGGCGTAAAGAACTCCCGACGGTGCGCACTTTCCTTCTTAAGTAAGCCCTCGCAACGCTTGGATGGAAACCACAAGGAAGTCAAAGGTACCACCCAAAAATTCCACCCAACCGATGACAAGCGGGCCCGGGACCACCCCGACGATCAAGTCGAGGTTCTTACCCAGGTGAACGGTTGTCATCAAGAGGCGGGAAGCCCAAAGGTGGCGGCCTGACAAGGCGCGCGGAACCGATACGGTTTTCGTATCGGGAACCGGCGACCTTCAATTGCGTGAGATCCGCACGCCAAAGATCTCATCTGCCGCACGCGGGATACGCCACGCAGCGAGGATTCAATTCCAAGTCCTTGCCAACGGCACCCTCAAAGACCCTTGAAGACTCAGTTCAAAGGTCGCGAGGATGGACCCACCTCCGGCGGAATGACTTCCCCGGAGGTAGGTCCAAGGGGCCACTGTCGGTACTCTAGAAACCATACACCCCTTGAGGTTATAAATATCTCAAAGGAAAATCATCTACTTGGTTTGAAGACCCTCGAAGGCCCACATGTCTGACATAACCGGACCCGCTTCTCCAACATGGTTAATCCGTGGGTCGCCACGTGTACTACCAAACCGGAGCTACCGCCCACAAGGGGGAAGCTCCGGGCCATGTACCGAAATGGCACCTCCGTACTTAGCCCCAGACCGAGAGAAGCTCCGGACCTAACACGTGTCAGGTAGCCCCGGAGCTACCTGTTTCCACAGTATGCTCCAGAGCTGCCACGTGTTCAACTGTCGGATCTTCAGCCTCTAACCTCCGGAAGACCCCACAATGGCTCCAGATCTTCAAAGGGGAATCAAGTACTTCAAGACCCGATTAAGTGTCATTAATACCATATTAATGACACTTAAACGGACGATCTTAACACCAATAACGGTGCTGTCAAAGCCCGTTACAGGGTCATTAAGAGCAATTAAATGTGTTAAATAAGTGTCAATACTAGTAACCGCCGGGGCCACATGTCGGGCCAGGCTAACTTGTAACGGCCTGCCCTTGTACTATAAAAGGACAAGCCGACGACACGTTCAAGGGGCTAGAGAGAGACACACACGCCGTTGACGCTAAACACACGCTCATACAGCTAATACAACAACAACACATCCGTGGAGTAGGGTATTACGCTCAGGCGGCCCAAACCACGTAAACTCTTGTGTCTCCTGTGTCAATTCCTACTCACCTTCTTGAATCTCCGCGCGCCCACACCGAACCTCAAACTCCCCTATCACTTTAGCAGTGTAGGGAGATCTGCCGGTTCCAAATCACCGACAGCACACACTCCTGAGCAGGGCGATAACCATAATCCGGATACCGTCACACTAAATTACCCACGCACCGTAAGCCCGACTCGGGACCGTAAGACATAACAAGACTAAAAGCAGGAAGGGAGTAATCGACGAGCAAAATTATTTACATCATGCTTTATTTTTTTGCTTACTTTCGCATGTCGTCAGCCGTATGCTGGGTTACATTTCTCCTGTCTCGTCCTAGTTGGAGTGTGCTATCCTACTAAAGGTAGATCCGCATGAGGTACCTACAATGTGTTTGGAGTATGATGCTCGTTTTCTTGGTCGGGGTCCATGGTGTTGAATGGTTCTAACTTTGGAAAGGCTAACGCTGAGCTGGAGGTCCAGGGTGTGCAGCCTGCTTAACCTGGTTCTATACCCTAAGCATACACACCTTGCCCCCCAGTGCTAACAGTTGAGTACAAGAGGCCGGACGGCTCATGCCCTAAGCAAGGCAACGACCATACCCTTGATGCTCTCGCACCGAATTACCCATGCCCCGTATCTTAGCTAAGGATCGTTAGCCATAATGAAACTAAAGAGTAGGGAAGTGGTGACCGATGAGCTAAATTACTTTTTGTCTACCGTGTGTGCAGGACATACAGGGAGTCGTCGCTGACGTTCTACACGTCCGTGGTATGCGCCATCGATGCGTGTCTGAGCTCTGGCGCCCCCCAAGAGGGCCGCCGAAATCACTTCTCGGAGCTCCGGTGCCCCCAAGGGGTCGTCGACGTCACTTCTCCGAGCTCCGGCGCCCCCAAGGGGGCCGTCGACATCACTTCTCCGAGTTCCGGCGCCCCCCAAGGGGGCTGTTGACGTCACTTCTCCGAGCTCCGGCATCCTCAAGGGGGCTGCCGGCGTCACTTCTACGAGCTCTGGCGCCCTCCAAGGGGGCCGCCGATGTCACTTCTCCGAGCTCCGACGCCCCCAAGGGGGCCGTCGACGTCACTTCTCCGAGCTCCGGCGCCCCCAAAGGGGGCCGCTGACGTCACTTCTCCGAGCCCTGACACCCCCAAGGGTGCCGCCGACGTCACTTCTCGGAGCCCCGACACCCCCAAGGGGGCCGCCAACGTCACTTCTCCGAGCTCCGGCGCCCCCCCAAGGGGGCCGCTGACGTTCACTTCTCCGAGCTCCGGCGTACCCCAAGGGGGCTGCCGACGTCACTTTTGCGAGCCCCGGCACCCCCCAAGGGGGCCGCCGATGTCACTTCTTCCGAGGCCTCGGCACCCCCCAAGGGGGTCGCCAACATCACTTATCCGAGCTCCGGCGCCCCCAAAGGGGGCCGATGACGTCACTTCTCCGAGCTATGGCGCCCCCCAAGGGGGCCCGCCGTTGTCACTTCTTCGAGCTCCGACGCTCCCAAGGGGGCCACCCGGCGACGCTTCTCCGAGCTCCGGGGTCCCCCAAGGGGGCCACCAGCATCACTTCTTCGAGCCCCCACCGCTCTCAAGGGGGCTGCCGATGACGCTTCTCCGAGCTCCGGCGCCCCCCCAAGAGGACCGCTGGCGTCACTTCTCTGAGCTTCGGCGTCTCCAAGGGGGCCGCTGGCGTCACTTCTCCGAGCTCCGACGCCCCCCCCCCCCCCCCCCCCCCCCCCCCGAGGGGGCCCGCTGGTGTCACTTTTACAAGACAAGATGAAGGCCCCACACACGGGATCGTCATCTCTCCCCGAGGTGGGCTCGGGGGCCACTGTTGGTACCCTCAAGACCGGGTACTCCCGCATACAAGAAGAAGAAGCTCCGGACCCGGCCTCCCCGCCCAGGAGGGCTCCGGAGCTGCCACGCTTGCTCTGGCTCCGGGCCCTTGCTCCTACCAGGAGGGCTCCGGAGCTGCCACGCGTCCTTCGGCCATGCGCCCTTGCTCCATGTCGAGGAGGGCTCCAGAGCTGCCACGCGTCCTCCCGGCCACGCGCCCTTGCTCCTGCCGAGGAGGGCTCCAAAGCTGCCACACGTCCTTCAGCTCGGACCCTTGCTCACACCGAGGAGGGCTCTGGAGCTTCCACGTGCTCTCCGACATCAAGACCTCGCTCCTACCAAGGAGGGCTCCAGAGCTGGAGTGTGTCACACGACCTGCAATGAGCCGTGGATCCAAAAGAGTAAAGGGCGGCGCGTCCTATACAATCGCGCAATGAAGGCACACGCCTTCCCCAGACGCACGATGCAGCACACGCCCCTGTCAAGTACCGCTACATCCAATCACATCGCTGTGAAGGCGCCGTAGGCCTACCACACACCGCCAAGTGGGGTAGCTTACGGCGACAAGATGGACGGGACATCCTCTGCCCATCATCATGGCTACGCCCTGCCACTGCGACCGACGCGGCAAGACATCAAGTCTTCAAGGCACGGTCAGAGGCAGCGTATGCAAGAAGCCTTGGATCTTGTACAAGATAAGATCACTCCAGGACCACCTGTCGGGCTCTGGGGCCTACTTGTAAGCTGCCCGACCTTGGACTATAAAAGGATCGAGCAGCCATCGACTTAGACACGTTCACTCAGACCCAGACACACGCTTGAGCAATACAACACAACAAACCACCGTGAAGTAGGGTATTAAGCCCAGGCGGCCCGAACCATGTAAATCCCTTGCGTTCATCGATCGATGCGCTCGATCTTGCTAAGACTAGCCCTCGAAAATATATCGAACCTTCGCGGGCTGCTTCTGAGAAGGTCCGGGGGAGGTGTCAGTTAGACACCTCGACAGATACATATTTGACATTAAATATGTTTTATAGTATCTTACGAAAAATAAATCAATTATAGTATTACCTAGTGATTTTCATTATTTTACGTAACACCTAGTAAATCGTAAAAAAAAATAAAATAGAAATGTATCTCGATAGAATGGCCGTGTTTCTTATAAACAAAGACTATCGTTATGTACATAACAAAATATCAATCAATTGGTACTCCTTACTGAAATCGTGTAGTACACGGACAAAGGAATCAAATGAGTATTGTGTTTATAAGTATTTGCATCAATACTATGTTACTATGTTTCAAAAATATTCTCTGTTTTAAAATTTTATTGTTAGTGCAGCAATTCTAATTAAAAAATGAATTAAAATTGCTGTTCAAATGACATTTATGAACGGAATGGGTATATCAATTTTTTAAATTAACATATTCGTGCTAAAATATATAACGAGAAAAGGAGAGAGAGACAATGGCCGATAAATTAGAGAACTGTCTTCCTCCGACACCTCCCCACCGCCCGGACCCCCGGTCGCCGTGATGCACGGAGATTCGCGCCCAACCGGGATGCGGCTCTTCGGCGTCACCATCGCGCCGGCGCTGGAGGCGGATCCGCCCGACCGAGATCCGAGCCCAAACCCGCCGTTGGCGGCGAGGGAGGATGTGATGCGCAAGTGTAAGAGCATGAGCAACCTCGCCGTTGCCGCAGCCTCCGTGGACGGTAGCGGCGCCGGCAACGGGTATCTATCTGACGACGGCTTGATGCAGTCGTCTGGGAAGCGGCGGAGGGCGCAGGAGAGGAAGAAAGGTGCCGCCTTTTGCTCTTTCATTTTTCCTGAAAATATCTCTTTTGATGCCTCAGTGTGTCGAAATACGCAAAGATCTAGTGATGTATAGGCCCATTTCTGTTGCTGTAATGCCTTGTTTGGTCGCAGTGTGTTTGTATGTCGAACGGTGCGTCATTTATGTTTTTTTTTTAAACGCTGAAACGGTGTTCGTCTGTATCTGTGCACGCATGAGAGCAGATTGTTGGCAAGAGGATAGGTTTGTTCCATTTCTTAGCAGATACGATTGTTTTTTATTGAGCTTTATATTTGTAATAGTCTTGCTGGCTTGCTCATTTAAGCTTATTCCTCGTGAGGATTATACCTTAGCTTGTATGCGACATCCATTTCATTTCTCCTGGCACATAAATTCATGAATTTGTAGAGCTCCTTTATTTTGTATTAATATTGTGGACAGTGCTTGTGCCCACCGTTCATATTGCAGTTCTCTAAGTGACTATTCATGAATCTTTCTTCCAAATGATAGGTTTGTTTTGTTCGTGGTAGGTTTCCGATTGGCAGTGCATACTGATGTGGGGAGTAATGAACTCACTAACACCCCCCTCCCTCCTCTCGAAATTTTTATGTGTAGTGATATCATGAGATGCATATTGTTCATCCACAATCAGGAATACATGAGCTTTGCCCTTTTGCCTGTCACAATGTAAGTCAAATAAGGTAGTCATCAGACCTAAAAAAAAAGCTCTGCCTTTTTTTGTGATATATGGTTCTTACCATTCTTCACCTATGGCCAAATCTTCCACTGTCGTACCTAGCTCCTGATAGCTTGGAGATAAAATTGAAACCTATCTGCTATTCTGCCAATATAATATCTATTTCTTCTCAATTGATTATTGCTCGTTTAGAATTAGAATAATACTCTGTTGTGTTGCTGAGAAAAGCATGTCGCCATGCTTGGACATGGAATGATGATGGAGTAACTCATAGTAACTTGTGCTTGATATAATTGAATGAATTATGAATGCCTGATAGCATACCTCAAACTTAGGAAAGCAAAGCCTATAATGATGGATTCTGTTCTACATTGATTTTTTTTATCGTTCGCCAGTGCACTGCTTCTGGTCATCTCATGATGTTTGTGGTTCTCTGCATATTATCCTCTTATTTGGACCACAGGATTTTCTGAACTTCTATTGAGCAAATTGTTCCCTGAGCCAACTCAGAATGAATTTTCGTCATATTAATCTGAAAAAAGAAGATACTGATGTGTATATCTAGTCTGTAACTGCATTTCGTAAATGCACAATCATAACATTTTTCTATATGCTGCTAGTCAGTTAATAATTCAGCTGTTACTTTGCAGCTGTTCCTTGGACTGAAGAAGAGCACAGAATATTTCTTGCGGGTCTTGAAAAGCTTGGGAAGGGGGACTGGAGGGGTATAGCGAAAAATTTTGTTACTACCAGAACACCAACTCAAGTAGCAAGTCATGCTCAGAAATATTTTCTCCGACAAACCAATCCAAACAAGAAAAAGCGCAGATCTAGTCTTTTTGATATGATGCCTGGCGATGCGGTACTTTTCTACCAACCAATGGAGTAATTCACTAACATCTGAAACATTGTTTCTAACAAACACTTCATGAACTTGTGAACAGCAGTTACCAGTGCCAAATTTCCACATATTACCACCCGCGGGGACAAAAGTGAATGATGTTGTAGCTATGACTAAACAACTACAGAATAGCAAATTGGTATGCTCATGATTCCCTCACAGATTGACTTTGATTCTGTAGTTTCAGTGCTAAACTGGAAACGATCCCGCTTTCAGGAAGGAGTTTCAAACGCAGCTAATGTAGAAACCCGAGTTGGAAGGGATCTGCCCCCAATTCCATTTTTCAAGGCAACAAAAAAAGAATCAAGTTTCAGCAAATTGAGCCTCATGGTAATGTTATTACCGCTTTTTACACATGTTTATCTACTTCCAACTGGGGTCCTAAAAGATGGATATGGTTTTCTGTATTGTACACCAGATACCTTACAATCTGTAATGTGGTGAATTGTTATGTTGACTTTGTGTATTTATCATGCAACAACAAAGCCTTTTGATCCCCAGCAAGTTGGGGTAGGCTAGAGATGGAATCCATAAGAACCAACAAAATGTTATCCGCAGTAGTATTAGTATTGTGTCTATGTAACTTGTGCATGATTGCCAGACCATAGTGCCACAGCCTGCATTTGCAGCTAGTTTGAACTTTGAAGAACCTATGTTTGGTGACTCAAAGTTGGCCTTAGGTGTGGTAGGACTCTCAACCTATCTTCATGGGATGAAACAAAAATAGTCAAGCCTTTATATATTGGGGGCGACTAAGATGCAAATAGCTATTTGGTGTAATTCGTGCAAAAGGCTCTCCTAGACCACACAATGTTCATCCTATAATCACTGTTTTTTTCACTTAAGCCCTTCCACCCGGTAACGGTGTCCAGACTTCATTTTCTTTCAATTTGCGTTGCTAGGTGAGGGGCTTAAGTGAAAAGGTGCAGTGAATGTAGGATGAAGATCGTGTTACCTAGGAGAGTTGTTTGCATTTTAGTCATCCCCTTATATAGTTTCCAAGAGGACATATTCTGTGGTCAAAGTTGCATTTTGTGGTTTACTACTAGGTTTGATGCTCAGAGTTTAGCGAGCATTAGGTATAGGTGGGTCATTATCTCTCCATTTGAGAACTGTCTGAGTCATCTTTAAGATTTAATTTGGAAGTGTAAATCGGGACACAAAATTCAAGTTTGTATTTGAAGAAGACAATAAGGATTTTTTTTTTCAAAAACTATGTAGTAAATTTGACTGTTACTACTGGGTGAACTTTGACTTCTCTGTTTCTGATGTGTGAAGACATGTTTTGCTGGACTGTAGACCACCCTAATCCTTATCTTCTTACACTTTTGTAGAATATATTGCGATGATTTTGGATGATCGCTTGTCAGAAAGTGTGTTGGAGCATTGAATATGAGGGCTGCATCGGATACCTTCCATAGGAGTTGCTTACCCTTTTGTACTGTAGTATAGCCTGTTAGACTCATGCAATCCTAGGATGTTCGAGTTGG